>PYXC01000902.1:1330000-1397500 GCA_015244755.2 Tenualosa ilisha
CAAAACTGTAAATGAATAGTTCTGTCCAAGGCTGAAGTGGAGCACAGTATTGCCAAAGGGGCAAAGTCAAGAACCTCCAATGTTGTATTTAGACAAAAGCAATCTTTTGTTGCTGAGAGGAAAGAACACTCTCTCTCACTTATCACTCTCACAGTCATCTCTTGCTCCAATGAGACATCCCTCTAGCTGGATATTGTGTGGAACATTAACAGTGATGACTAGATTTTGATGAGCAACTTTAAGATGATTAAATATATTAGATAGACTCTCAAAAGTAATACTTTTGTTTTTTAGTGTACAATATGAACAATAGACCATTTATATAAATGTTACTATGATATATTTTTGAGGGATACATGACAAGAACAACAAAACTTGGTGCATGGCTGTTATGACTGTCTTGGGGTTGATCTGACAGTTGCCCCAGTTAAGCATGATCTGACATTTGCCCCTAAGTGAGTAAGTGTATTTCTGGTCTGTCAAAATGACACAAACTGTTGATGTGACACATTTTAAAACTGCCATTTATTGGGCACAAAGTGTTTTTGTCGTTGTTTGTGTGCACACCTGTTGGCTACGAGATGACAGGCACATCTGCTGTAGGCCATGATATGTCAGTGATGTGTTTAGCGCCAAACATCGGTGAAAGTGGTGTCAATTCAGTGAGAAAAGGAGCCTGAAAAAGGGTCAAATCCCACCTAGACTCGCACCAGACAGCTGCAAATTAAAGTCAACAGAGGCAACAGGTGTATTGTTTTGGCAAAAGCTCTCATTCTTCCCTCCAACCTCCTGCCTCACGGTGGAGAAAACGCTTGGTGGGGACTGAAACAAGAGAAATCATTAGTGGCTCTAGGCGAGTTTAACCTGGTAAAACTAACCCAGTCTTTCTGTGATGCAGGCACATAGGGATGAGATTATGATCTGACCACTGAAACCACGGACTACTGAAAGTGCCATTGCAAGGTTATTGTCCTATTTTACTCATTAAGACAACAAGCAGGACACCTAAGACATGTCCTCTAAGACTCTATACAGCCAGTTCATACAGTAGTTCAGATGCCCAGCTGTTGAACAACCTGTCATGCTACTGTTTTTTTTTTTTTTTGAGTACCTCTTAGTTAAAATCGGAATCTTAAAAATAAATGAATAAATAAAGAATCTGGAAACCAAATACAGCAGAGGCATGGAGGTGAGAGATTGTCGAAGTTGATGAAGAGTTCTGCTTAAAACAGGTCTTCTCTTTCTGTGCACCTCAGTTTGGGAATCCTTCATGTCATTCAGCAGCATTTGCAAAATATGAAGCACTCAAGAGGGATCCTAACTGCTGGAGCACAACTTTTTAGGAAACAGTTTGTGACTGTTTGACTTTGATGTTGCTGGCAATGTCTTATCAAGCCCTCCGAACTGCAACCGAGGGATGTCTGGAGCTAGAGATCATAAATTGACAGTCATTATGCAAATTGGAAGGAGTGACAATGTTGGAAATAAAATGTCATGTTAATCAAATTATGCAGATAAGATGAAGTCACATGGATAGGCCACCTAATTAAATTACATCATAGAAACTCTTAACTTGGGTGGGCGGCAAACCCTTCAGAAGGCATACATGACTGTGCTCTCATTTTAGTTATTTTCTAGGCTTGTTTTACAAAATGCTACATGGATTTTGTGTGTGGAATTAGTTTTCATCGCTTACAGTCAAATCATCAAATTGGGGTTCATTACACACGCTCTCCACCGGTATTTCCAGTGAGAATACATTGACGCAGAGCAATATGTTACCTGATTCTGAAAATCATGCTGGTCTTATATCATTATGTCAGCACGGACAGGTTCATGCAGGGCCAGTTCAATTTTGGCCTGTTATTAAAGTTGACTCCCAACTATTTCTAATCATCCATCACCTGCAATCCCACTCACAGACTGGGAATGAAATTGATTTAGTCGTCTACGTCCTAAAACCAATCACCACCTGTTATTTTTGATAACGGCTCTCCGAAAAATCCAGGTCACTTACACTGTATAGGTGTAAGTATATTTACTTTTTTGATCCCAAAAGGGAAATTCAATCTCACCATTGATCCCATAGGTGAATTATTGACACTCCCACAGCACACAGTGGCTGCCTGTTGCTGTGGTGCCCCAGGAGCAGTGAAAGGTTAGATGCACAAAGGCATTCATCCACACACATTTTCCCTACTGGTCGGGGATAGAACTGGTCACTCCTCAGTTCCAAGTCCGAGACCCTAGTGGCCGGTACCTGTACCTGGCCAATGCCCCAGCCATGGCTGCCTCCGTGTCTTGCAAACACTTAGGACAGAGCTACTCTGTTTTATTTGAATAGCCTAAAACATATAACAGTGCAAGCAGGACTTTCAGTTCACAACTCCTCCATCTTTGCATTATGAATTGCCTCAATACATTTCTATAGATAATGTGCTGTCTCCTCCTATTAAAAACCTCTGGGACTCTTGCTCCATGTACTGTAGTGGACACTAACTGTTGCATACACAGCATGAACTGAGTAGCACACCCAGCATAGCCCCCTCAACTGACTGTGGAGACTGACAAATATTTGCTAGCTAAGGCTAGGTCCATGTCATTCACCACTGACTGAAGGATCAACACAGCCACTGGTTGTGTTGAATTAACTGTGATATGACAGTATGAGGGTACTTGTGGAGACATTGTTGGTGGTTTATTCAACTTCCAAGGCAAACATAACATAACCAGTCATTACTATGGACATGCCATCTCATCTGGTTTGCGCTTGGTGGAAGTATCTTTTGTGTTGTAACAACAGGACAATGACCCCACACCTCCAGGCTATGTAAGGGCTATTTGACAAGACAAAGAATGATGCAGTGCTGCATTAGCTGACCATCGTCATAATCACCATGAGCTAAACTCAGCTGAGATGGTTTCAGATGAGTGTTGGACCGCAGAGTGAAGGCACATCAGGACCTGTGTTAAGCACTTTTGGGAACTCCTTCAAGACCTGGAGAACCACTCCTGAATGATTGAGAAAATGAAAAAAAAGAGCATCATTAAAGCAAAAAGTGGTAATTTGAATAATTTTAAATCTAAACTGGTTCTATATTCTATGTTCTGGTTTGCTGAACAGTTTTTGTTCCATATATCATTCTATGTATGTATATTTTTGTCTTCTGTATTCATCTTCAATGTAGATTTTTTTTTTTTTAATTTTTGATGAACATACTGTATATCACATACAATGTAAAAAAAAAATGTGCTTAAAGAACAGCACCAGAGAAAGACTAAAGGTGTGTGTGTGTGTGTGTGTGTGTGGTGTGTGTGTGTGTGTGTGTGTGCACGTTTGTCTGTGTGACAAAATTATCATAAAATGTAATTAAAGAACCTTATCAGCTGCAAGTGCGATCTCACTGATATTATACACTGATGCTAAACTTTGGTTTTGAGTTGCCAAACTATTAATATATGTTGGCTGAACACAAATGATGTGTGGCTGATTTAATGTGTGTTCACTGATTCATTTTATTGCAATGGTCTAACACCTCAATAAATAATGTATAAGAAAGTGCAGTAATTGTGCACTGTACCACAATTATACAGAGATAAAACTTCTGAATGGAATTGGGAAAATATGCCAAACCAGAGACCACTATTAGAATTATAAAGTCAAAGGAGTTAACTACATTTCCAATACAACCTCTGAATTATTCTTTTCTGACTGTATATATTAAATGATAGTAGAAGTTTCTACATAGATAAATCCTATTGTAATTCCAAATAGGCGCATGCCTTTCCCAACTGTTAAAGCATGCATCCTCCTACACACACACACACACACACACACACACCCTTTTCCCCCCTTAATACTGGCATCTTCCCCTTAAATAGAAACATTAGGGTTTCTTGAATGTTGCCTTGTGAACTCCTCGGAAGAATTGACAGTTTGTATTAATACAATGCCCCCTGCCCACAGGAATCACTGCCTGTGCATAAAGCCATTATCAGTGGTATCATACAAAGCCAGCACCATGTAATGACATCATTATAGTCTTAGACAGAGGAGCGGTGGATCCTACTCTACAAGAGAGAAAAACCAATTCCCATCTAAATTGATTGCCGTGGGATTAACCATCATTCCCGTATTATTGGAATTAAAGCTTGCGTTCAGATAATGTATAGGAAAAAGCATTTATTCTGCTGGGAATAAGCTTTTGGAAAAGCATTCATTGTGTATGATGAATTACTTAGATCCTTCTAAATTAATCCATTTGAATCAAATGAAACGTTGTAATTAGTTGCTCTTCACCCCATCAGCTGTGTCTAGAAACTCCCACTGTACTGTAGCCTGTATTAATTATTCTCTTTGGTACTTTTTTGGGACGATATGTCATTTGGAAGATATCCATAGATTTTATAAGATGTATATTAGTTATGTCAAACCACTTTGAAACCCTTATATGTAATTAGGACTGCAGGGACAGCACTGAAATTCCTTGGTACTTCATTTCCAATGCCCAGCTTTTCTAACTAGTGTCCATGAAGTCAGCTTGCCATCTGGACTCACTGGGGAGAGCTGAGTGTAGTGAGTCTGTTTGGTCCAGTCTCAGTGTCTGCCCTTACAGACTCATAGACTTAAATGAACGTTCACACTAAGTTTGTCGAAATCTGAAGAACGTTAGAGGTCAGAGCCCTTTCCTAAAGTCAGCATGGCATGCAATCTTTGCTAAAGGGAATTACCCACAGTTCATAGCATTGTGATGTGAAACACTGGAGAAGCATGGAGACGTCAAAAAGTAAATACAATTGCCATTAAATAGAAATGGAGGCGTGTTTGCAACGTGGCCGTGTTGTTAACTGAAAGATTTGTCCCAGTCATGCAAACAGAGGCTTGCAAACTCTTACACACAAACTCATTACAGTGTGAGTTCATCAAGTCTGTAAGGCTCAAGACTCATTGCACTGTAAGTTAAAGTCTGTAGGCTCAGCAGACATAGGAACTCACACTGTTATTGCAGCCATATAGTTTGTTCTCTTGTGCAAGCTCGGTGCCATCTGTGTCCATCTTGCTGTTCTTCACCTTTCATGTCTCCTGTGAGTCACAGCAGTCGGCGAAGGATGACTCTTCTTTCCTTTCACTTGAATATTCGTAGATATTTCATAAGATTTCGCTGCTATCACAATAAAGAATGTAGAGCAGAGGTGCAACTATACTGTAGCTCGAGCTTTGTTCTCTTCCTAAGACTCGCCATGAAGTCAAAGAATAAAATGTAATGTGGCCATTATTACATAATCTAATAGTATATGTGCTTTGCACATCATAGTTTTAGTACTGTTAGAGTGACATGTTTTTGAATGTTTTAGATGGCCTGCAGGTTTTCCTTCTTTGATTTTTCAGTATTCAGCCTGTAAACAGAAAAGGTTGGCCACTCCTGATGAAGAGGATACAAGCTGTTAGGGGCCCTAAGGCCTTACATTGGCTGTGCAATAGGCCAGTAGTTATTGTATACTGAACTGTAATGAACTGTATACCGCATCTCTGCAAAGTACTTTATAATGTGTGAGATGTTCTTCTCTCCTGTCCTGTGTTTGTGTTTGTGTGTGATGTGTGTGTGTGTGTGTGTGAAAGAGAGAGAGAAAGAGAAAGACTGAAATAGATATAGTCACCTGAGCTAGATGTGATGGGCAAATTAGATGTTATGGAGAACGAGCACAAAGCCTTTGATGAAGGAATTGAAATGAATTTGAGAATTGAGAAATATCTGAAGAATCGAACAGATTCCACTGATACACTAACTAAAACCCTCCCACAAATTAAGTATGACCTGGTCAGAAAGTAGTCTGATTTCTCTGTATGAATAACATGTTTCAGTTCCTACTGTTCTAGTGATTTTTCTTCCACCACCAGAAATTCTGCCTGTTGAAGCAGTATACATAATTACAGTAAGTTAAATGAATGTAGTATGGTTTGGTCACTTTTGACCAAGAGGCAGTTATCTGAAACCTGTCACAGGAGGGGGGGGGAGGTTTTTGTGTGTGTAGGTAGTGTTGTGTTTGAGATGTTTGTGACATGGTACCTACAGTGCGCCAGGACACACACGTAGAATCTCATTAAACTGAGAGAGAATGCTGAGGTCAGGTTTGGCTTCCTGGAGTTAGAATTTGGAATGGACTGGAATGCCCTGCAGAATTTAGGTCTTCTTTTGTGAAAGGATTTAAGAGATTAATCTAATGATACAGTGCTCCGATAACATCCATGGTTCATCAAGTGAATCTAATCAGATATAATTACAATGGTTGTAGAGGTTAGTGATTGGAGTCATCTATTCAGGTAAATAACGGTCCAATTTTAAACACACACACACACAAAAACAAACAAACAACAACAAAAAAAAATGGGAAACATTTATTCATTCATTCATTAATTCATTCATCCACCCATTCATCAATTCATTCATTCATTCATTCATATTAATTTACATGCAAGCTGTTAAGTGTGAGTTCATCCATTCATGCTCTTCCACTGACCTTCAAATCTGATAACATATTGTTAGCATGAAAGGCCATTTGCCCAAGACTGTTTAAACCAAATCTGTTTAAAAGAGATCACTGGATGTCTGGAGGTCTCATACTGAGTGTGCTTGTGTAATGTTTGTTTATGTACATGTGTAGGGTTTTGCTCTACAGATGGCTCTACAGATGGCTCCTGTTAGGAAAGGCTTTATCACTCATTTCCAGAGAAAAACGGGTCAACAACAAGTTCCAGCCAACCTGTCTAGAACAGACACTCATGCTTTCCATCTTTGTCCAGACATCATCCATCAGACTTGCCCTGTCATCCATAGGGAGAGAAAGCCACACATGACAAGGCTTCATCTGTCATTGCAGAAGTGAAGGAAGTGCACTCACGAAGCAAGGGCATGGGAGTTTGGATGTAGTTCACAAGCTACAGGGGAGGTGGCCTAAAAAAGCACCCGTGCCACGCCTGAGGAGACCACAGAGATGCAACAGTGTAACACCTCCATGAAGGCCAAGGCCCAGTCTGCTTGTCTGATGGAAGTACTACACGGAAAACGCAGAATGAAGCCTTGTTTACTCGTAGCTGAACAGCTATCAAAACGCACATTTATTTATTTATCTATTTATGCGGTTGCATCTGTCATTTTGTCACTGAAATGTCGTTTCATTGTCGTTTCAGTCACTGAAAAAACAGTTGCTTTTGAAAACTCCAGCCAAAGTGGAGATCTCTGAAAACTCCATCTTCAGACACTACGTGTAGATGGTAAAAATGGAGCTTTAGCATTGTGACGTGACATCCCGCCTCGGTTTTCAGACATCTGATCGGCTATCTATTTATTTGACATGTTTTTGACAGCCTTCCCCAGGTGTTTTTGAGTCTCACGTAAACGGAATAATTTTGTGATATGGAAGAGGAGAATACGTACATGAAGCGCAAGAGCACACTTTTACAGGAAACAAACTACCATCTATTCATTAACCTGTCACGTCTGACCATCTGGCAGCGATTAATAGGACTGCTGCATTCACAAGTGTCCACACATACACCCCTATGATTATGTTTGATCAGTGTAGGTCTTTGAATGGAAATTAGGCCTTGGACTCTCTTTGAGAGTATCTAATTTCTGACAAAACAAGGGACAACGCTCATGGCGTTAAATTCTACTTGCATTCTGATAGACTTTGACTCATTCAAACTGTTGCATCCCAAAAACACGCAGTGGCAGCAAGGCTTCAGCATTACATCAGGGTATGCTCCTAAGACTTAAGTTTACCGATTAGATTTTCCAGCACCCAATCAGTGAACAGAAATTGGAGGCAAAACCAATAGGTTTAAGTGTTCAAACAAAGTACCTGCCCACCACAAAGAGAGAGAGTATATATAGAGTCTTTGCACAAAGTGAAGAAAAGTGAAAGAGTCTGGTCCACGGGGCTACTGCTTAAGTGCCTGAGATAAGCTAAGTGCCTTAGTTTTGAGGAAATTGAGGTAACATGGTGTGAAACACACTTTCAGTTCCGAAGTGCCATACCAGCAGTTTTACTAGTACAGTGCTTTTCTCCTAAAAACATGGAGATTTGTCAGAGGACCTGACTGTCAGTGTGGTGTTTATCTGTAATCAAGCAGTATGAAAGGTTTCAACTGTCCTCCAGAAAGACAACAAGATCTGCTCTCTCTCTCTCACACACACACACACACACACACACATACACTAGCTCACAAGTCATTGCAGTTTTAGAAGAGATATCATCTAGCCATTTCCTTGCTTGGCAGCATGTTTACTATGTTGGTGCTTCTCTCAGATGAATGACCTAAGGCACTCTACAAGGACATGAGCTATTTCATAAAGCCTTCGCCCTGGACATCAGATGCCTTCAGCATTTGAAACACTACACTTTCTCTTATTGGCTGATGTGTATTTGGAGGTTTATGGAGGGCACAGGCTCGGTTTGGAGCAGGGATCAATAAGCACAGCCACATCATGAACAGCACAACAAATTGAAATTGATTTCTGAGCAATGTTATTTAAAAGATCCAAGCAAACATATTTGACTTTTGTAGCACAGACTGTAATGAAACAATATTTGTGACTCGCTGGATGGATTTGAAATACAAATGTTTATAGAGTTGCTGGTGTATGTGTGTCTGTGTGTGTGTGCATGTGTGTGTCTGTGTAAACAGTTAGCAAAATACTGCTCTATGTCAGCAATTATAGACAGTTTGCATACGAGGAGAAGGCGATGTCACCTGTATCCTCCATACACTTAACATCCATATGTGCTTGTATGCCAACACTGAACTGATTGTCCTCCCAAATAAAGTAATCAAAATATGAAATGTGTGTGTGTGTGTGTGTGTGTGCAAGACAGAATATCTGCATAAGTGTATGTGTATGCACTGCTAGTATGCTCTTGACATCTCAAGTTGATGACACCAATGAAAAGCTCGTCTCCCCTCTTCACCTGAATGTTAATACCACCCTCTCCAAGGCAGACTGTTTTAAAGGCAGACTGCATTCCCATTCAAAACCACGCTGACCCTGTAATGTTGCCCTTTTGCTGAATCTCAGAAGTAAAAGCCTTATGAATTATGGATACTGGTGTTTGCATTTCAAAAATAATGTTAAAACCAAATAGTCTTTAGATCATACACAGGATTTCATCTTGTTTTCCTCCATACATAATAAAAATAGGCTTTCTTGGTCAAGGTTTAAGGATAATTCAACAGAATGCCATACTTGTCAAAGGTTCAGCTTACTGTAATGCCATATAATTATATCTGCTAATTTTAATGCACTTGGTGACATGAACAGACAGGACAAGGTTACTTAACTGAAACAAGAAAGTTAGTTCTTTCAAATTCAGATTTCATTTTCATGTGAAGGCACGCTAGTCGTGAAGGCCATTCAAGTAATCCTAAAAAGGTCTTGTAGTATTTGTTCTATATGTAATGTCCTGTGATGGATCATCTCATGAATCCTATATGATCCACTATTTTGTGCCAGTTTCATAGCAAGAGATATTGCTTTACTGAAGCTAGACTCCATGCATTTGTGATATAGATACATGTCTTTCCTGTTGCATTTTTCCTGTCTCTACGTGTGTGTGTGTGTGTGTGTGTGTGTGTGTGTGTGTGATATCTTACTACCACACTGGCAATTCATTTGTGGAGCCGCACAGGTTATGTGGAAAGGGCGAACCACTGGCGCGCACGTAAACATTTATAACCCTCTTGTATGCATTTTTTACATGCCTGCTGACCTTGGCCATTTATGTGCATCATAAAAAGCGCTCCCCACTCCAACTGATATCCTGATGGAGGCTTTGTGGGAACCAGAGCGACCTCTTTATCTCCTCCCTGACCCCAGTTAATCGCTCTCCCGCACAAACCTGATCATAACGCAACAGGGATCTGCCACACCAGGTCAATGTGAGAGGGGACCACCGGCTTGTGAATGCATTTCTGGGACCCTCAGCTTCTGAGTCAATCTCAGTTTGGGATTCCAGCCAGATGAAATGTTCCCCAGTGTTTGCCTTATTTGGGTCCTAAATTGTACTGAAACTCAACAAACTTTTCATATATTTTTATACGACCTACTATACAACATTTGAATTTGTATCTCTCCAATACATCTCTTTCTCTAAGGCTTACACAGCTGTATCAGAGGCTGAGCTACTCTATCTGTGCCTTAACAGTTTGGTGCCCAACTATGTTATGCTAGGTCTCTGGATTCTGGAGTGCTAACAAGAAGCATGTTTGGCTTGAGAGCTGTCCATGGTCCTGGGGTCCCTATAGCAGAGAATGCATGTAGCAGAGGATGGTAAATCCTCCTTCACAATCACCTGCCATCCCTAGTCACCTGAGGACCAGCATGTGAAAAATATGCAGCCATTCAGCACATACATCCTTCCAGGTTTGAGGGGGTCATGCTGTTATTAACTGAGGCAGAGTCATGGAGATAGGAGAGAGAGAGAGAGAGAGAGAGAGAGGCAGTGACAGAGAGAGAGAGAGGAGGGATGGGGAGAGGGAGAGAAAGAGAGTGGGATAGTGAGAGAGAGAGTGAAGGTAGAGGGTAAATAATGGGGATCTTCCCAAACACACCAGGGAGACAGAACCATAGCTCATCGTGGGTATTGCTATAAGTTAGCGGTCCCCACAGAATACAGCAACAACTAACACCAAAAGCAATACCATATCTATCTAGTGTGGGTGTGTGTGTGTGCGTGTGTGCGTGTGTGTGTGTGCATATACATGTGTACACAAGGACTCAAATGCATAAATCACTTAAGTTTTCCTTATTTATTATTTGTTTGTTTTGTTTTATTAATTATTAGATTCATTATTGTTACATGTTTGATAGAACACAACATAAATAACACCTACACAAAGTCGACAATAAATTAGACTATTCAACCCCCGTGTAATTTCTGCAGCTCTGCTGAGCATATCTACCTCTCGCTGCCAGAGTAAACACTGTTAATCACAGCCGCCCCACCATCATCACCATCAGCAGCAGCCTGAGAGGGATACGGGAGTTCATCTGGGACATTTTAAGGTGGGGCACATTGATAAACAAACAAACAAACACACAATCAGATTTATATGAGGAATACATCACCTATACCATACTTGTGTATAAGGCATATAATAGTCTGTATAAAACACATAAAACATTACACTGATGATACAGTGAACAAAATATTGTGTAGGCCTATACTGTAGGTTCTCTGGGACAAATTCAGGTATCAGTCTAGCTAGGAATGAGCAGTGTGGCAGATTCAAGTTCAGATTTGAGTTTAGCTAGGAATGAGCAGTGTGGCAGATTCAAGTTCAGATTTGAGTTTAGCTAAGAATGAGCAGTGTGGCAGATTCAAGTTCAGATTTGAGTTTAGCTAAGAATGAGCAGTGTGGCGAGTGAAGCTCTGCTCACATCTCCCTGCAGTTCACTGTGACCTTTATTAGACTTGTCAGATATACAGTGGAGCAATTAACATATTGTGGCAAAGCCTCATCCCTCCCACCCCTATCCATCATGTCCTCTCTCTCACACACACACACACACACACACACACACACACTCTCTCTCTCTCTGTCTCTCTCTCTCACACACACACACTATCTCTCTCTCTCTCTCTCTCTCTCCCTTCTTTTCTCCTTGTCCCAGGCACAGTCTCTTGGGATCAAGCAGAGAGAGAAATAAGCCTCACAATTAGAGGGATGACCTGGAGGGCTCAGTGAGTTCTCACACAGATAGGAAACACAGCAGAACAGAACATGACTGGATGTGAGTATGAATACACTGTACCTGTAAACACCTCGGTTATAAACACTGTAAACTGGACTTTTATTTTGTGTCAGTGAGTTAAGCTCCATCCTGAAAGCAGAATAGTAGAAGGAGGTTATGCATGAAGTAGCGCATTCCTCTTCCTCCTGTCACGATTGGCAAAGTACCCTCCTCTTCCTCCCCTCACCATGTGCAAGGTGCATTCCTCTTCCTCCTCCAACGTTGGGCAAGGTACCTTCCTCTTCCTCCCCTCACCATGGGAACGGTGCCTTTGTCTTCTTCCCGTCACGATAGGCAAAGTGCCTTCCTCTTCCTCCCTTCACGATGAGCAAGGTACCTTCCTTTTCCTCCCCTCACAATGGGCAAGGAGAGATCACATGTGATTGAGGGAGTGGCAGACGGGCAGAGACATGGAGGAGAATGAAGCATAGGGGGAGGGGGAGGGGGAGGAGAGGAGCACTCATATTTCTACTCTGTGAGTGAGACTGTGTGTGTGTGTGTGTGTGTGTGTCACTTGTTACAGCTCTATAGGTTTGAAATACAGTATATACAGGCACTGAAAATCTGTACTGCGTGTGTGTGTGTGTGTGTGTGTGTGTGTGCGCGCATGTATGGTTGTGTGTATGCGTGAGTCTGTATGAATGCATTTCTGTGCAGCCTTGTGCACCTGACACCTGTGTATAATATCCTCTGTTCAAAGCACATCTGTGACTTTAATCCAGGCCGTTACGACTATATGAGTTTCCCTCTCTCCCTCTCGTTGATCAGCCTCTGATGTGATTGATGAAGTTCATTCAGACTCCTAATACAGACGGCCCAGTCTGCCCAGACAATCTCACACACAGCTCAGCCTCAAATCTGCACCCCCCCCCCATCCAACAAACACACACACACACACACACACACACACACACACACACACACACACACACACACACACACACATACACACACAAACACATTCCCCACCCTACCATCCCATCTGCAAATGACTCGTCATTTATTCCTGTCAGTCCTGCTGCCCGGCTGTGACGCCAATTGAAACCCAGAACACTTCACCATCTGAGGGGAGTGAAACAGCAAGCCGTGCTAGATGAAGTTAACTTGGTCACTACATTGTGTTCGACATACAGGTGGTTAATTAGAGGACTAATACTAATCATTCATTTTAAACACTTGTATTGGGATTTTGGCACGTCATACAACCATTTGGGATGCACTACATAGCGAGACCTAAATAGTGACACAAACACTGCTAGGAGACATAAGAGAAGGGTGAAACACTGCTAGGAGACATGAAAGAAGGGTGATGGAGAAGAGGATGAGATGAAATCTTCATGCAGAACTAGAAGGCAGGTTGGAAGAGAGTTTGACAGACAGAGAATGAGCGTAAGAGAGAGAGAGAGGGAGAAAAAAAAAGAGAGAGACGAGCAACATTATTACTAAAAATGGAATCAAACGGAATCATCACGCTAAAGCTGACAGAAATAACATAAGCACTTTGGCAGTTCCACGCTCAATAGGCAGTTTGACAGTGGAGGTGATGCACTTTGTCAGAGAGTCAGCAGAACCAGATATAGAATGATGGCAGGTAGAGAAAGAAGAAGGAGGAGAGAAGGAGATTGAGACCCAGACACAGGGGAAATGAGGAAAGAGTTGAACACAGAGACTGAGAATAATAGGAGGAAGAATGGTGTGCTGGTGCCTGCTCCGTGCTGTCTCTCCACCTCTCCTCCTACGAGGGCCGCCGTCTGGGCAAACGACACACACACAGGGAAATGAGCCAGAGTTGGTGGAGGGTACACACACACGCACGCACACACACACACACATGCACACACGCACACACATGGCCCCCGGGGGTCCCTTACAGCCCCCGTCCTTCTGGAAAGTTCTTTAGTTCACCCACTTTACCAGAGGAAATGATTTAGACAGCAAAAGATATGTTTTTTTTTTTTCTTTAAATACAAACACAGTCCATTCCCTCGCTGTCTGGGAACTGTGGACTAGAACAAAACCATTCCTAGGAGAACAAAAGGGATAAAACAGTGTATTTCAGTTTGTATGACTATCTCTCTATGACTATCATTGTGTGTGTCTGCATGTGTGCTCATTAGTATGTCATTGTTTAGGTATGTAGTGGCTTGTATGTATGTTTAGGTATGTAGAGGCATGTGTGGCTATATGCACAATACGTACACACAGAAATGAGTGTGTGGTTGGTTTATTTTTCTTTTGTGTGTTTGTGTGTGTGTTCATGCATGTATGCTTATGCGCTTGTGCTGTGTGTGTGTGTGTGTGTGTGTGTGTGTGTGCATGCTGTGTGTGTCTCTCTCTCTGTGCTTTGTGTGCATGCATGTGTGTGTGTGTTCAGTTGTGAGGGGTGTGCTGTCACTATAAGCAGGGAGTAAGTGATGGAAGGCACAGCATGCCCCATATGTCCAGCACCCTGAGCAATCAGACCCTGACCAGCAGCAGCCCCATACCAGCAGCAGCAGCAGCTGTGGCTCTAGATGCATCTGCTCACTGGCTCAGAGCACAGAGAACCAGAGAAGAGACACACACACACACACACTCACATACACACACACACACACGCATTCACACACACACACACACACACACACACACACACATATACACACACACACACACTCACATACACACACACACAAGCACATGCATGCACACACACACACACACACATACACACACACACACACACGCATGCTATGTCCCTCCTCTCAGACACACTGAGACAGGGATGTTCACTTAGAGTCTGTAAGTCTGCACATATCTGTCCAAACAATGAGTGAGAGGCTGTGGAGTTATGGCGCTTGTCTCTGACTCTCTTTCGCTCTCTTTCATCCTTGCCATCTCTACACACTTCTCTCACCCCTCTCTCCTTTCTCTCTCTTTCTGTTCCATATTCTATCCCTCTCTCTCTCAAAAGAGGGCAGTGTTGGGACATTAGCAGGAGGTAGTAGTCCCCCCCTACACACACACACACTCCCTCCCTCCCTCCCTCTCGCCGATCTACTCTGGATTCTGGTTTCACCTAAAGAGATAAAGAGGGAGTTTGAGCAGACCGCCCCTCAGAACATAGAGCAGCCTGTGAGTGCATCGGAAAGCGCACACACACACACACACAAACACACACACACACACACACACAAATTCTCCTCACTCCCACGTACTTACAGTACTTGACACATTTTATACATACAAAGACAAATGTGCTGTCTTGAATGTTGCTTATGCATGTACATAGGTAATGCTATTGTGTCTCGGGTCAAGAGATACGCACGCATGTAATGATGAGCATCTGAAGACACGCAGGATGCAGAAATAAATGCATATAGCATGAATAATGACGAGAATGTCATAAATATGAATTCTAGCTAAGACTTGTTGCCAGTCATGCTTGACTGCTTGCAGTGACCCAGGGGCTGGAATCAGTGTGTGAGTGTGTGAGTATGTCTCGCTCTCTCTCTCTCTCTCTCTCTCTCTGTGTGTGTGTGAGAGAGTGTGTGAGAGTGTGTGTTTGAAACACAAGTAACTAATCTAGTGCAGTCCTCCGTCAGGGTCTCACATGGAAATCATCTCCTCAGGTCTTCCCTTTCTGTCTCTTCTCGACATGGATACTGGGGTTGTGACCCCGTAGGGCACTTCTGAATTCAAAGGGAAGGGGAAGCAAGAATGTCGGCCATCCTCATGTATATTTGAATGGGGCACCCGTGACAGCATGGTGAGTCAGAGAGCATTTGCCTCGGAGGCAACGAGAATAGAGAGAGAGAGAGACCGAAACGACCCTGTTGCTCAGGGCCTTCGGGGGGCATTGGCGCAACCTTTCTTGACCCTGGCATGAGTTGACCTTTTTACCTCGCTCGACAAACTATGCACCTTGAGGGGTCACATAATTTCCAATCGTGAAGCGCATGATCCACCAGCATCTCAGTCCCAGTGTTGTGTTTATGAATCACATAAGGCCTATTAGAACTAGGTCACTGTGCTTTCATTTACCAATGACACAAATATATTTCATTTTTGTTTTTCTTCACATATCGAATGTGAAACAATAATCACTTTTCCTAAGCCACAGGCCACAGGTTTCGTGTTTACCTTAACAGCGACTTCCCAAATCAAGCACAATGGGAAAGGCTTTAGAGCAGGTATTAGCTGCAGAGAAACAGGTAGTCGGCATGCGATTGTGTGCATGTGTGTTTGTGTGTGAGTGTGTGTGTGTGTGAGTGCAGAAGACCATCTGTTCCTGTCTGCCCAAAGCCGCTCTGCTTTAGTCAGTCCATCTGTGATGTTTGATTTGAGTAATTGCACCTTCAATAATCTCTGCAGTGCAGGTGATGTTTGTCACCATGGGTGAGTGGACCTCTACCTCCCACCTCAGTATTGGAGTAGCAACAACACCCCACGCCACACCACGCCACCCCACCCAACCGCATCCCCATTCCCGCCCAAGTCCCACGACCTCTACCCACTGTCATTTGTGCTGGAATGGAGTTGGATAGCTATTGAAATCAATGCCTCATACCCAGGCCTACATACACACACACACACACACACACACACACACACACACACATTAACTCATTTTCTCCATTTCAGAGCCACTCACCCCCTAAGCGTCTTAGTAAAAGGCCCAGAATTCAGTGGCGATTAACATTTAGAGGAATAATGGTGCTGTGAAGCCCATCTCCCGCATGTGGTGATGCAGGCAGCCAGAGTCTTTCTTTCTGAGGCAAAGGAGGTGCTTTTCATGTGCGCATGAAAGGCCCCCTTTGTGCACATCACCACAACACAAGGACCCTTCACATTCCAAGCCAAGGATGCTTAATGTCTACTACAGGTCTATGGGATAACATCTCTCAATCCCTGTGTATGTGAGTGAGAGAGAGAGAGAGAGAGTGCAGAGCTGAGAGAACGTCTCTAAGCTGCCTCAAGTGGCGTCTTTTCATTTTATAGGCAGGAGGCTGATGTGTTGGAGTTTGACTGGAGTGACACTCAATAATGCAGATTACTTGTTTCAGTGTCTCAATCTTTTTAAACCATCTAACCGTGTGTCTCTCTCTCTCTCTCTCACACACACACACACACACACACACACGCACGCGCACGCATGCAAACTGTTGTATCTTGTTCATGGTGTATCATGTTCTGTTGTGTGTTAGCAGCACCTACAGCTTGTCAGTGAAACTATAGAATAGTACAGTAGATGCTACCAGTAAAGCTATACACTGAAGTGAGACATGCATACACACAGACACACACACACACGCGCGCGCACGCACTTGCACACACACACACACACACACACACACACACACACACACGCGTGCGTGCGCACGCACTTGCACACACACACATACACACACACACACACACACACACACACACACACACAGACATGCATTCACAATCTCATGCCAATCCACAAATACCGACAGGCAGCAATTTTATATTGTCCACATTAGACAGATGTGACTTTTCTTCCGACATCAATTTAGAAGAGTAGTCTAATAATGCTGGAACACCTTTGGTATGTATTCACAGTCTCTTTGATATATCAGTATATTGGATCAGTCTCTCCTTGTTTTCCTTGTCCTTTTTTTGTCTCTCTCTTTTTCTTGCTGTCCAAAAGCCTATCCATCTTTCTATTTATCATTCATTTCTTATTCTGTAACACTTTCCCACCCATCTGCCAGCACCTGGCTACTTTGCATGTATATCCTCGTCCTCAGGACCTCTCCGACTGCAGTGGGATGTGTGTGTCCAGTGGTGTAATGTCACCTCAATTAACTTGAGCTCAGAGGGAAGTTGAGGTGTTAAACTTTCTGATGTGGCGGACTAGCGAAGACTGGACTTGCAAAGACTGCCTCTGTTTAGTACTCCTTAGCAACACTGAGCGACCAACTAGGCCTTTCTTTGTCTCCTCCAAAATAGACAAACTCCCATTAGACAGGATCCTTTCATGGGTCATTAGGAAGCACTTCTTGGACGCCCATTCATCTTGGTGATGAACACACGGGCCTGACCTTGCTAATTAAAATTTCGTTTTTGGCCCACAAATTTCTGCATATTTTTGAATGCTGAGAAGGCTCTAAACTAGGCCAACGATCTCATGTGACAGGGGCCAAGTTGTGCATCAGTGCTTCGAATCCAGCGTGAGGCTACCTGTCTACTGAAAAAGCAATGCTAATATAAGCCAAGAGCCCCTCTCTTTCTTCACAGACGAGTACACAATGCAAAACAAATTATTCCAACTTGCTGCTAACCTGAAGTCCTGAAATCACATTCTATGATATCACAGTGCCATCACACACTTTTTGCATTTTCTATTAACCACCCAAACCCCCATCCCTCTCCTTAACACACATATTTAAAGGAATGCAAAGGCCTTGATATAGACCAGCAATAATAATTATGATTCTCTTGTAGTGCAAAAGCTGGGTTCAGTGTGAGCACTGGTACTTATGCATATTTCAGAAGCTTTTTCATACATTTTCTTTCATACATTTGTTTCTTTTCACTGGTTTCTGTGACAAAGACCGTTCACAAATAAATTTACATAAATTCACATATAATGAGAGAGAGAGAGAGTGGGGGAGTGTTCATGGATTTGGAATAATGATTCTACAAATAATGAAATAATGTAAGTACTAATGATGTAGAACATTCCTCACTTTACTAACTAGGATTCTGTCTTTGATGTTAACATTCCATATTTACACAAAAGCAGTTTCTTCTTATTTCAAAGGCTAGCCTGTATGCTAACCCCCACTGTTAAAGAAAACACAGGGAATCCAGATCTTTTTTTTCATTTGCCTATATAAGCCATTGAATGGCTTTGCAAAAGAGTGGGGTGTAAAAGGTCGACAGAGTCTAGTTAGTGCTGAGTGTGTAGAGTAATGAGGGTTTTTGTCGAAGAAATGCTCAAAAATAGCCTTGTGCTGAGTGTCTAGCTGTGCGTTCACACCAAGAGCTACAAAAGCTGCAAAATTGCTTTGTCACGTATAAAAATTGCTGCCAAATTATCTGTGTTTCGCTCAAGTTTCTCTAATCGTTCATTGCCCATTGACATTTCATTTTTTACAGCTGAAACGCGTCATAGCTAATTTGCGTAACGTTGAGCAGTTTTTAACTTTTAGTTGCTATAGTCACCTGAATTTTGTCACTCATTCCTTTTGTTGCTTAGTCACTTTTCTTGCTCTTGTCCACCGAAAGTGAATTACCGCCAGCTAATTAACAGCTTTAGTCGCTCTTGGTGTAAATGCACAGTAAATATTTTGGGCTCAGTTTCCCCAACCATACTTGGAGCCTCTGAATAAGACAGGTAAACTTTCCAGCAGACCAAGCAGTGAGCTATAGCCAATGGTTTACATGAGGACAACAAACAAAGTGTAATTTCAAAACCAATTAGAACAACAGCTGGGTCTCCGTTTGCTAAGACTCTACAGCTATAAGCATTTTCATTAGAGTCAGGGTGCCCTTGCTCAAGGAACAGCTCTCCATCCAGCTGCGTTTGATGCGTTTGAGTTAGCGGGATGAAGTACTTTCAGACAACACAACTTTTTGTTTGCAGACGGTTAAGGGCATCTGAACCCCAAAGCACAAAATATTAATGCAAACTGGTTTTCTTGCAGTGAGTGGATCTTCTTGGATTGAAGTATTGTACAAGTATTGTACAAGCTATTTTCATGCAAAGGAGAAGAAACTACAAGGAAACCTGCAGGTATCAATACAAAAATAACTTCTGTTCCCACACCAACCGGCCATGTCTTTGCGCACCTCGTCAGCGGCAGGAACAGATTGTGAAAATGAAAAACAGCTGGCTGCTACCACCCTTAACCAGAACTTTCAGATCCACGCAGCGTCACTTTTGTCAATGTACCTTAACTACAGAAAAGAAAAATAAGACAGAAACTGTGTCTGGTGATTGGGAATTACTACAGTCTGAGGAGACGGTGTGTCTCGGTTGGCTGGTGGACAACAACCATGCTGAGCAGAGCGGCTTGCAAGCTATACTATACATACCTGTAGGGCAGACATGTAATGAGGCTAGAAAGAGCTGTGTGACACAGAGTCAAGTAGCACTCTTTGCCCCGGTGGCTTATGAGTCATACATCTCTATGATGCTTGTTCTCTATCAGTCCCATTACTCTGGGACTTTCCTTTAGTTACAGAGGCAGAGGCGAGTTCAAAAAAGAAGATAAGAGGAGAAAATGGTTGGCGCAAGCAAAATGATAATGGCCTTTAAACTGCTGTTGATTGCCACTTTGGGTGACTGGTGAGGCGACATTGGATATCACGTCAGGGCCATGGGCGTAATCTTATTTTCTCCTCAGCATAAAATAAACGGGTATATGATACCGGCACCCGTCACTAGCGTACGAATCCTGCCCATGGCGTCATGTCGGCAAGAGTGGCGGGAAGTGCCAAGGGCAATGAGGAGGAGGAGGAGGAGGAGGAGGAGGAGAAGACCCGTCTTGGGGAGCTCATCGATTGCAGGAGAATTTGATTAAAAAGAGCAGGGTAAACGAACGCGACGGAGGGCAGGACGGAGACAGATAACCCCTCCTCCTTTCCGGGTCAGAGCTAAAGAGGTTTAGCCTTAGCAGACAATCTACTCTTGTCCTTCCTCGACTGCACTGGCAAAATATAATCTGAAAATGGAGTCTATTGAAGAAGCCGTTCTTTGGAAAACAGGCTTTTGTTGTGGCCCAGACCGCCACTGTCATCCCCGTCGGAATTCAATTTCACTGAAATTGGATGTACGGAGCACAAGTAAGACATGCTACATCTTTGGAGGGGGAAAACACACACACACACAAACACACACACACACACACTCTAAACAGCAAGCTCACTAACCTTTAGTTCACCTTTAGAGCCTGTTAGCAGCATAATCCATTCTTCTATCTACTCATTTTGTGCCACAAGCGCAAGTGCACTCACACACACACACACACAAACACACACACACACACACACACACACACACACCCACACACTTACACACACAGACTAACAGACACTTTTACAACTAAGGTCACTTGTATATGCTATGAGCAACGTGCTGCCCCACACACCATACCAGATACTTCCCAACTCATACACACACACACACACACACACACACACACACACACACTCACCTTTGACTTCCAGGCATGGGCTTTGAACTGTGGGTAGGTCATGATGTGGGCTGTGGCTGCCCGTGGCAGGTGCCCTCATTAGCAGCGTAGCTATGCTAATGCCTAATGCATTCAGCACGGATCAGCAGGCTGGGGTCTGGAGGGTGTTACGCCAGGCCCGTTTAAATCACTAATTGATGCTCTGGAGTGGTTTCCTGGCACAGACACGCACTAGAAGGCATTCTACAGTACCTCCACTCCCCCTTTTTTTCTCCTAGTATGATATTTCTCTTATTTTTTTTGTGTTTCACTTCTATTTTTTCAGGGTCGACAAACATTTGCATAATCCTACACACATGGGCAGGTTTGAGCCGATGAGTTGTTCAGGTGTGCTGAGAGCTGATTCACAGTGGTGTGTGTGTGTGTGTGTGTGTGTGTGTGTGGTGGGGTTGTTGCAAATGATGTTGGTTGGTGGGTGAGGGAAGGGTGGGGTTTCGGGATGAACTTTACCCTTAACTCTGACTTTGCCCCGAGCCTGCACTATTCAGTTAAAGCCACATCTTGTGCCACTGTTGTTCTAAACTCTGCTGTGTCCCCCAGACATACACAAGTTGTTTTTTTGATGTTGTTTTAGTATGTCGTGCGGGTTTCATCTTAATTCAGATAGGACAGGGGGAGTGACAGCACAGAAAAGAAGGGGAAGAGATGGTGCAGAATCAGGAAAAAACCAAACCTACCAGTTGCCGTGGACACCTAATTATGGCACTGATGACGCAGTTACTTAATGGAACTCAACTAGAACTCCTCATTAAACGTCATATTCTTCTGAGGGATATTTAAATCAATGAGAAATAAGCCACAACAAGGCTATAACCAGTCTTCATGACAGCCATGAATGTGTAAAAAAAAAAAAGACATAATTTTTTTTTTTTTTCCCATTTGGCCCTCTTACCTTTGTTCTCATTATTCTGCTTCTGTAAGCATAGAACCGTAGAGATAAAGGAAACGAGACCATGAGGAACAGTGAAGAAATAACAGATTTTAATTAACTTAATTTCTTTAATTTTGCCATAACCTCACCTATTAGAGCTTGTTGAAGCTTAATTACTTTTCATTTGTGGATTTATATGGAACAGTAACCATGAGATGACCACACTATTGTAGGACTCTGATTGTCACCATGTAATTAAGAAGAGCAGGGTACCTATGATTGCTTGTCTTATGAACAAAAGTAGACACTGTAGAATCTAAGCATCATGTCACTTAGCCATAGCTTGTACTCTCTCCAGCATCAGATATATCTTATTTATATCTTTTAGCAAGATAAAAGATTGTCCTCTTGGTCAAAAGTCACAGACAAGGAGAAGCAGATGAAGTTGGTTGGTTGTTAGATCCATTTTCATGACTTCTGTGTTTGAACGGTGGGGTGCGGCTTGGTTGATATAGACACAGGTGTGAAATTGTTTGAGAGAAAGCGGCATCATGCAGTCGTAGTTCAGACCTGACTAAGATGTTTATTGTCAAAACGGATCCCAGAGTAGAAATAAACTCGTCCAGAGATCTCTGAGTTAAGTCATATTTACTCAGAGATCTCTTTTATCCATTCCCCCCATTGCCCCCCTTCCCCCAAATAGCATCAGTGTTTGTAAACATACCTGAATGTTGAGAGAGTATTATAAATTATTGTGGATGAAGCTGTGACTGTGGATATAACTGTAGCTGTAGCTGAGGGTGTAACTGTGACTGAGGCTGTGGATATGGCTCTAGCTGTAGCTGTAGCTGTGATGTGACTGTGACTGTGGATATGGTTGTAGCTGTAGCTGTACCTGTGGTTGTGGATGTGACTGTGGTTGTAGCTGTAGCTGTGGCTGAGTCTGTGGATATAGTTGTAGCTGTAGCTGTGGATGTGGCTGTGACTGTCGTTGTGGATGTGACTGTAGCTGTGGCTGTGGTTGTAGCTGTAGCTGTGACTGTGGCTTTGGATGTGTATGTTGAGGCTCCCTGGGCTTTGGCACGGATGACCTGATTTTCTTAATGACTCAAATCCGTGGCCCAGGAGGGCCTTCCTCAGCCCCACTCCCCAGCACAGTGACGTTGGCGCAGGCACACATGAAAGGACTGTGGCCTAATTACATGAGATACCCTCATCAAATACTTCTAGTGCCATAAAGAGAGCTGAAGGTTACATCTTTGATTGATGAGAATTGTGATATACGCAAACAGGCATGGAAAAGCACATGTGAGTGCACACACACACACACACTCTCTATCTCTCTCTCTCTCTCTCTACAGATATGAAAGAGAGATCATCCTCCTCTTACTCACTGAGTAAGTCCTGCTAGCAGTTGGCCAATTTATGTGTGTGTGTGGAAATATAAGCATATCTTCTTAAGAGTGTGTTAGCGTAAGCTGCCGGTAAAGTGTTGCTCAAGTTCCTGTTCTTCTTTTTTTCCTTCATTTAGCAATTTTTCATCATCTGTTCCAGGGCCACTGCCACTGACTGACACAGACACAAGACAAGGAAACACACATAGGATCTCTCTCTCTCTGTGCATATGCATGCATGACACACACACACACACACACAGGGATCACCTTGAGTATTCTAGTGATATAACATAGCAATTATGGTAAGTCCTCAGTAACTTCAGGGAAAGTTTAGCCATAGAAAGTGAGAGGAGGAAAAGAGAGAGAGAGAGAGAGAGAGAGAGAGAGAAAGAGGGAGGGAGAGAGAAAAGAGTTTCAAGACAGAAAATGCTCCTGCAGAAATATGATTTCCTCAGTTCACCTCTTTGAGGATGCTGAGACACTCAAGCTCAGCCATGCAAACAACATCTTATTGTTCAACTAGGCTCTCATTGTAGAGAACTCTTGATCTGGGTCTTGATTTCAGACCCTCACCTTCCCGTGTCTCTCTTTCTCACATACACACACACACACGTACCCACATACCCCCCCCCCCCCCCACACACACACACACACACACAGACACAATCTTCCTCTCCTCTTCTCTAATATTCAGATCAAAAAGTGGCAATTTAAAGAGGAGAAATAATTATCCATGCTTTGGCAAGAAAAAAGAATAGGTAATTAGTACCAGTGAATTCATTTGCGATAAGAGTGCGGGGGAGAGAGAAAGACACTTTAACATAGCCTACACTTAGCCAGTTTCATTATGTTCCAGAACACAGTGAAGATCATTGCTTCGTTCCTTCATCTTGGCCCTGTAGAGGACGTGTCAACAGCACTGTGCTTGTGTAAAAATGTAAAGAAGTCCTCTTCCTTGGGGGAACAAATGCTCAGTTGTGTCTGAGCTTGAGGGGTTGTTTTAAAACACATTATGGTAGTTCCCAAATTCATTTCATTTATAATCAATGTAGAGGGAGCTAAGTAGTGCTAGGTATGAACTTCAAAAGAAGACACAACAGTATCACTGATTCATGGCGTACCAGGTGTGTATCCCTCTGGACTATTAAGCTTCTATCTATCTATCTATCTATCTATCTATCTATCTATCTATCTATCTATCTAAGGACTGTCATATTAAGCACCTTAAGTTAGTTACTGATCCATATTCGCACTGATTTTTTATTACCTCTACCCAGAATGCTACCTCAGCCACACTGTATGCTGCCTGCCACTTTGTCATATCTGTTTTATTTTCTGTCTGTCTGGGTACTCAGTGGGTTTACATAGGTGTTTTTTTTTTCTTTTTTCTTTTATTATAAATTATTGTGAATGTATTGTGGACATATTTATACTTTGCGCTGTGTGCACTTTTAAGGAGTTGCTTTAAATCTCATTATACTGTGTATAATGACAATAAAGGCTTTCTATTCTATTCTATTCTGTTCTATTCTATCTATCTATATATCTATCTATCTATCTATTGCCAAGTTAGTTGGTAAAAGAACATGTAATAGACACACAAGAACTACACTGTGTTGCTTTGTTTGTGCTGTGTTTCAGCACATACCTTCTAAAAAGTGGTGGTGGCATGAAATGGTTTGATGTGGCCAAAGAGTGTTTAGCTTTGAGTTGTGCTCTAGTTGTGTTAAAGGCTTTGGCGAGGCAGCTGGAAATCAGAGCGTGCAGACACAGCGTCATGAATCATTAGTCTGAGTTCCATCCAGATCGCTTGAGATGGGCCACTATTCAGGATGCTGTTTTATTTTAAGAAATGAGATTTGAATCTCCGAGACACATTTCTTTTCTCCCGAGTGGTCTCAGTCTTGCTCTCTCTTGGTGTGTGTGTGTGTGTGTGTGTGTATGTGTGTCTGTGTGTGCAGATGTGTGTCACATCCAATACATCTTTCAACCGATTTTTCTGGAACCCCTCTGGATCCAATGTTCTCCTGTGTGTTAAGAAAATAAATCAATCAACCTAAATCTACAAGAAAACTCCTTCAAAGTTCACAAGATGCCTGCAGGTACGACAGCCATTGACACCACAGACCACAGGAACCAATGGAGAAATCCCAATATTCCCTCCATGTTTTAAACCTTGAGCCCTCAAAGACTTTACAAGACTTAAGCAAGTATGTAGCTTGGGGAACTTGAGGCTTGGGGTTAAGGAGGGGGGACATTGGGCCACCAGTGGGCCACCTCTCTCAGACTAGTGCTGAAGGGCTGTCAATCTCTCAAGAACCCGCCTCCAGCCTAAATCTTGACCTCCGCTCATCAGACGAAGGGGCAAAGTTCAGCGTTCCAGCCGAGAGCAGGAAGTTGCCACCAGAGACTGGGAGTTGAAACACAAACACATGGCGTCATCTCAGGCACGGTTTTAATGAGGTCACATGATCGTGTGTCAAGCGAGAGGCAATCATGAGTGTGGCAATCATAGCGGACACTCTGCGGGCTTCTCAAACTGCTGACCTTACTTGGTCAAAGTCAAAGACTGTGGGGAAGATAAAGCCCAGAGCAGGCTGAAGCCTTGAAACCTGATCTATCTGATGGGATTAGATTAGAGCTCCACTGGAAAACTGTTGATAGATAGAGAGCAAGAGAGAGAGAGTGAGAGAGAGAGAAAGAGAGAATGGATCTAGTGTGAAAGAAGTATAGCTTTAGAGTGTTTACCTCCAAAACTAAGAGAGTCTGATTATTAGAGACACATTCAGGAATAAAAAGAGATTTTCTTTTTTGATAGTTGGGGTATGGTATGAAATAAGTGTCTTTACATTGTATTAACATGTTTATAATTTCATTTAAAATAAAAATAACACAAAATTAAAAGACTGATCATTACCATAGATATCATTACACTAAAACCCCACATTAACCCAAATTTCCTACAGGATAAAGTATCCGTCTATCGATCGGTCTCTCTATCTATCTATCTATCTATCTATCTATCTATAAAACATAATCACAACTGCAAAACCTCAATTAAAAACCTGTTGAACAGTTGCCTTTTCGTCAGTAACTTTACTGCTACTAATTCCTTTCTAGTAGTGAGCACAATGGCCAAGCTGATCCATTTTCCCTTTCCAAATGACTGGGCCTTTGTGACTGCAGAGCACAGCACCCCAGCCCATAAAGAGCTTCCAGCTTTCTTCCTTTCTCCGGGGTATCTCAAGCAGGTCTTATGTGGGTTACCTGGGATTTGAGCAAGCAGGGAGTGGGCAAGGAGAATACCCATCCTCTTTTTGGGTCACCACCCACTCCACACTTGGCTGCTGCTACTGCTGTTTCAGGTGAGATATGGACTTACACACACACAGACACACACACGTACAGACACGCACACAAACAGACATGCACACACACACACACACAGACAGGCACACAAACAGACATGTGCACACTCACACACACACACACACACACACACACAGACAAACAGACACGCACACAAACAGACATGCACACACACACACAGACAGGCCCACAAACAGACATGTCCACACACGCACACACACAAAAGACACACGCACAAACAGACACGCACACACACACACCACACACACACACACACACACACACACACACACCACACACACACAAATACACAGACGGGCACACAAGCAGACATGTGGACAAACACACACACACATACAGACAGACATGCGTGCTCACACACACAGACACACACACACACACACACACACACACACACACACGTCCTGAGCTGAGGAGTGGACAGTATCTAGTTTTTCAGCTCACAAACTTTCAGTGCTGTAGCTTATTTATTAGAGACTCTTCATCCTCAGTAATTTCACATGGAGCTGTGAGACTGGCTAGGCTTTAAGTTTTACAAAAGATTTGAACTATAACTCAAAATCTCTAACTTACTGTAACTTTTACTGTCAGAAAAAAAAAATTATTATTATATATGATGAAACAATGTTAAGGAATTACAGTTTCATTTGTGTTGTTTCCCACCTTGATGTAAATGTTAATTTGCCCTTGCATAAGCGTAGACAAGGCCAAAGGTAATTTCACTTTAATTACGGGTTGCTTGGGAGAAAACTAGCTAATGTTAAAACACGATCAACACTAACTGTAAGAGTATAAATCAAACATATCAAAATATGCCATCAGTTAGGAGCAGTATGTAAATGAGAAAAGTTTCGCCATGAACACATTCCACTTAAAAACTATAATGTGATTAAAAGAATAATGATGAAAAGAAAAAAAAAACCAAAACATATGCTGTTCTGTCTTCTGAACCACAAGCATATAATTAATGTAGCTAAAAATTATACTTGCATATGAACTTATTAAAACACCAGGCTGGCCAGCATTTGCATACATAGAGGCGCAAAAGGTATTCAGTGTAGATTAGTGTGTGTGTGTGTGTGTGTGTGTGTGTGTGCTCCTCTTGACTGTGGGTTTTCCATGCTGAAGTGACTGGTCCCACTGAATGCAGAGATAACTGTCATTGTGTGTGTGTGTGCGTGTGTGTGTTACGTGTTACGGCTACACTGTGGCTTTTCCATACTGAAGTGACTTTTGCATACATAGAGGCGCAAAAGGTATTCAGTGTAGATTAGTGTGTGTGTGTGTTTTCGCTTCTCTTGACTGTGGGTTTTCCATGCTGAAGTGACTGGTCCTACTGTATGCAGAGATAACTGTCATTGTGTGTGTGTGTGTGTGTGTGTGTGTGTGTGTGTTACGTGTTACGGCTACACTGTGGCTTTTCCATACTGAAGTGACTTTGCCGTACTGTATGCAGAGATAATTGTCATGGCCCTCTAGCTAAAAGGCACTCCAGACATGCCACTCTGACGGACTCTCTGCTGAGTCCATAATTAGCTCACAATGCACCAAGTGGAGATTATTTGGGCAGCTAAACAGCAGACTGTCACAACACACAGCAAACAAAGCACAGATGAGGAGTGTTACTCAATAATTTACCAAATACATCTGTTTTAAAACACATACATACACACACACCACAATCACCTCTTCATGTATACATGTTTTTCATGTACATATACACACATTCACGCACAGTGAGTATGCAAGTACAAATGCACACACGCACACACACACATGTACAGTGAATATTCGACATAAACAGACAAAGCCATGGCACACCTATGCGCGCATCACACGCACACACGCGCGCGCACACACACACACACACACACACACACACACACACACACACACACACAAACTACAATGCCCTGACCCCAAAAAGGAGTGTGTGGTCTTACGTGCCACTCTGTGCTAATCAAAGTTCATTCTTATCATGTCATGTTCGCTAACGTGATTTTCTTGTTGTGTAATGAGCATTTCCATCATTTGCCTCATTATGAACAATGGATTCTGGGAGGCCAACTAAGATTTCATTTTTTCTCTTTTTGTCGAATGAGAAAAAAAGAAGAAGGGAATAGAAGGACGAAAAGAAGAGAAAGATGGAGAAGAACCGCCTCTCTCTGTGTGTGATTAAAACACGTGTGAGTGTAATCAGGACTTAATAAGAAAATCAGAGGCTTTAGTGGTGCTTCACAATGGTGTGGGATTAAAATGCCGCGCATAATTACACTTGCTCAAGCTTTGCGATATTCGGGACTTAATTACAACAACAAGACTACATTCAATTTGCCTCCTGACAGCTCACCTAATTACACTGAAGAGTTTTTTTTGTCTTGGGCCTGATCTATCTGATTTGTCAATGTTTGTATTGTTGTTGTTGGTGTTGTTGTTTATTTAGTGTTATTTTGTTGTCAGGGTTGTTGATTTTTTTTTTTGTTGATTTTATTTTGCATTTTCAAGGGACTCTTTGTGTGAATATTTTTGTGAAGTTGTCAAGAAGAGGGGCTGTGTTGCTTCAGCTGTAAAGACGCACACAGTGAAAAGGTACCACAAGCAGACAGGCCAAACACATCCATATGCACATGTGGACAGAGGCACACACACGTGGGCTATCAGGTATGTCTTTGTGTCACCTGGTTCATTGGGTGCTTTGGCAGGGTTCTTCCCCAAGTGGGCAGGAGTCAGGTCTCCAGGGGCAGAGAGAAGGTGTGGGCTTGGGAGATCTGTCTAAGCTGAGAGGGCTTTGATGGTTGACCTCATCTAGGAGAAGGCAGCTTTGCTTGTTGTTTACTGTTAAGGGAGCAGACGATGTTCTGTCAGATGGACACCACCACAGGCACACACAAACAAAGACACACACTCAAAACATATAAAGACAAACTGAGTGGGGCAGAGAGAGAGAGAGAGAGAGATTGTTGATGTTCAGCACCTGATGAACCTATTTGATGGCAACCCCCCATATCTCAGGTTTGCCAAGCAAATCCAATGGTTAACTCATTTCAGTATCATTTTAATTATTTAAAAATTGATCATTTTAATTATTTAAAATGATTCACTGCCAGCCTCTCTCACTCTCTCTCACAGACACACACACGCACACACACACACACACACACACACCACTTATATTTTTTATTAGTCTGTGTCAACCCCTGGTGTGATTATTCTGAGCTTTCATTAAAATGGCTGCTGTTTCATCACTCCACTGAAAATCTAGATTAGGCCCACCACCAATACCCCCCCCAAACGCCCGTTGTCACAAATGCCAAACACAGTGTTTCAGACATTTGGCTAGAGCTGAGTTACTGTACGTACTATATCGACCACGCACTAGTTCACATAAAATTAAAAGGAATCAACTTTTAATATTTTTATTGCCATGATTTGATTGTGATGCTGCATTTGGCTAATGCCAAGGTGTATGTACAAGTACAAGTACTGCAAGGTATTGACCATTTGAGGAGACTTTGGTTATTAGTGTCATAGCTTCAAACTGTGATATGAACATAACTGTAGTAGTTTGGGAACGAAATAGAAAGTTTGGACATTGCTTTTGTTCTTATTGTTGATATGGGGAAAATGGGGCATCGGCAGTAAGAACTAAGTACCGATGTTAGTAATGATACCAGTTGAAACCTGAAAGGTGCCCAACCCAAGGAGTGATGATTCCCATCTGTGCAAGTGAGTCAATGTACGTGGGTGTGTGTTTGATGTGTGTGGTTTTGTGAGCTTATAATTAGGGGTGTGGAGATGCAGATCTTTGAAGGGATCATCTGAAGGCATGGTGACTCCCCTCAGGTAGCCTCTGCCAGAGTCCATTCCCCTATTCCCCAACCCCAGTCAGATTAAAGGAGCCTCCTCGGAGCAGGCTGCATGATGGTAATTAGTGGTGATGCTTCTCCGAGGTCACGCACGAGTGCCAAACAGCTAGTCAACAAACAGCTCAATAGCTTTTCCTCTCAGTCAACCCATTGTTTCAAGAATCCCATTATGCAGGAAGGGCAGACAAATGCTTTTTCAGTAACTGACTGACATTTTTCTGTAAACATTTGAATAGCGACAATTGCTTATGAAATCAAAACTATATATCATTTCACACTATGCTGAAGTCAAAAAGAGACAAGTCGACAGATTGCTTATTTGCATTTTGAGAGTGAGAGAACATGTTGCTCGCTTTGCAGCCCTGTGCTTTGGATGAATGTATAATCTGGAGACCAGTGAGTCCTGTGAAGAGGGTTTCTATAGTTATCATATGACAGAGAACATTGGTATAAGTCAAAGAACATTGGTGGCACGGACTGTCATGTCTGACAGCTTCATCCAAATAAAAGGAAAAGCCTGGCGAATTGGCCTTCCTGTTTTCCACTGTCAACATTAGTGGTAGTTCTCTGCCACCGTGGGCTGGTCACAGTAACAGGCATTTCATTTATTTATTTATTTATTTCCTGCTAGCCTCCAATCCAGCCCAGGACTGCTGCCAAGCTAAAGTGTCCTGGATTTAATGCTGGCCGATTTCAATTACTCTCTGTGTAAAGGCCTGTTTGCTTCCTGGAAACATGACAGGCTCCATGCTTCCCTTGCCTCCACACACTTCTGATGACTTCAGCCAGGCATGATAGAAACTGACAGGAGCACAGGAAGATACAAACACAAACACACACACGTTCCTCTAAACCCTACCACCCCCCCCCCCCCCACACACACACACACACTCTCACACATCTTCTCTAGATCCCTCCTCCACACAGGCCAACACACATGTGCACACACACACACACATCTTTCTGTTACAATTAATATTACATGGCTACCTGTAGCCTTTGCCTCCACAGTATCGTTTGGGCAAGAATGTCTAAGAATAAAATGATTGTTCCTTTAATATTGTTGTTGTTGTTGTTGTTTTAATCAAGTTCCACGTTCCTCATTTGCTCTCAGCTTTCTTTGTTATCCACAAACACACGCTGGCAAACATGCTGTGCTGCAATATGGTGACCACCCAAAGGGAGTGTCTTTTAATGCATTCATAGAGATCAAAGACTTATTTCCTCTCTTACGATGCTTTAAAACATATGTGTGAGTGCAAACTCTCTCTCTCACACACGCACAAACACACACACAACACAAACACACTCACAGAGAGAGAGAGAGAGAGAGAGAGAGCACAAAAGTTTCTCATTAGGGTTGTTTTTTTTTTGTTGTTGTTTATCTTTCTCGCTTTCTTAATTGCAGCCTGTGGTAACAGATTCCCGCGCACCTTTCATTACCAACCTAACAGCTCGGCGAGTTGCGAGAGATCGTCTCTGCGTGAGACAAAGGCATGCACACTCTCCTCATTAGCCATGCGCCAAGACAGAGAAGACAGAAGGAAGAGAAAAGAAGCAAAAAAAGAGAGAAAGAAAGGAAGAGACAACATGTGATTACCAGTCAATCAGCAGAGGAGTCAATGTGTTGAAGCAAACAAAAAGAATCCTTACTTGAGATTTCTTTTTTCTTTTTTTTTTTTGGGGGGGGGGGTAATCTTTGGAAGAGGGACTTGAGAGGAAATTGCTTTCATGTCTGCCATGCCAGGGTCTGTTCTACCAGCAGATGGGGGAGATGTGTAGGAAGCAGGAGAACCAAAACAAGCCAACCCTCCTCATTTTCTTTGTTTTCTTTTTTTTTAAGTCTCTGAAGAGGCCTGCTGAGAGTTTGGGAGGAATATTTACATCTAAATGATTGCCTAAAAACACATTTCTCTAATGCTGCCTTTAAAGCAACACTGTGCAACAGTTTGCCACTCTAAAGATATGTTTTGATGTGGTGGTTAACTGCTTTCAGTATCATCTTCTGTTTAAATATATTTGTGTATGCTGGTCTGGCTGTTACAGTAATGATGGTACATACGATCGTACAAAAAGTAAATGGATGAGGGGGGAAAAAAGCCCTTTAAAATATGGCATTTTTTGTTCTTCCACTCAAATGTATGTATGTAAAATGCTTATTCAGATTAGACATGGACATAGTCTCACAGACTTGTTAAGAGAAAGACAGAGAGAGAGGAAGAGACTTTATGTGTATGTATGAGGGTGAGAGAGAACGAGAGTGTGTGAAAGAGTATGTGTGTATGTCTGTGTGCATGAGCATGCATGCCTGTTGGCCCCTAACGAATGAGAGTAAGGCACAAATAAAGTGCCCTGCGGCTGTTAGTCATGCAGCACCAGCCCTGGAGACACTCATCAGAAGTGACAGCGATGCCATGTTCAGATTTAACTGACATGGCGGCCATCATCACCACTCTCTCTCTCTTTCTTTCTTCCTTTCTCTCTCTCTATCTCTCTCTCTACTGATCCCTCTTTCTGCCCTTCTTCCCAGTCCTCAGACTATGACTGTTTTTTTTTTTTTTGTGATGCGGTGTTTCAGGTCTGGTAAACAAAACTCTGTGGAGCCCAAAAGTGATAAAACAAAACCCTGGTGATTTTTTTTTTTTCTGTGGACTGCTAGAGCAAAGGGGAGTCTGAAGAGAGATATCGACCCCCCCAACACACACCCAAACACAAACGCACACATATCCTTCTTCTCATCACTAAGATGGAAGGAAGGCCTGTGCTGCCTGAAATGGGTTAGATGGAGAACATGGTGTGTGTGTGTGTGTGAGGGTGGGGGTTAAGGATGTAGGATGTGGACGAGGATTGGGATTGTGGTTGGAGGGTCAAGTCTGCCAGTTCAACAAAGTGGAGCTGACAAGTGTGAAAGATTTAGTGTTGGCTGTTTGGAGTGATCATATTTTCTCCTTTGTCAGCAGGGGAGGAACATTCTTTCCCCTCACTATGTCCTTCACATAACTCCTAATAGGGCAAACCTACCCAGGGTGAAAGGGAAAAAGAGTCAGGTGAGGTTGAGACATTGTCATGGTTCCTACATCCTCCCAGCATATCATTATGTTATCTGTATATTTCTGTGTCTCTTTGAGATTTTTTTTTTCTGTTTACTCTGCTGAGATTGTCACAGAAACAAAAATATGATTTATAGAAGCAATCACTTACAGATTCTTGAAAAAAGGTCCTAGTAGGCGATGAAAGGCAACCATCATACATACCATAACAATACAAGACACTGCATAATGTTAAACATTTTTAATTCTTGAAGAACGAATCCCATCGGACACTAATTTGATTGTCACACATTACATTAATATAATCACAATTCCCAGGGCTGCCTATCAAAAAAAAACCTCATTTGACATTTTACTCATTTCCTCTTAATAACTTTTTTTGCCCCTTGCTTCTCTGCCAAGGATGTGTTAGTAGGTTTAATTTTCCTGAAGTGCAGAGGAACATCACAGTCTGCTGGTACCACCATACCTCCTTAATCCTGAAGGGCCAGCTCCACAGATATCCGTAAACTGTGAAATTAAGTCGGGGCCTTTTGTGTCGAGTGGATTTAAATGAATGAATTACTTTTCTTTTTGACTCATCTGCAAATGAATTACATAGAGACTAAGTAAGGCAGGGGTGGGGTGGGGTTGGGGGGAATAAAAGAGGTGAGATTAACTTTTGACTGATATCAGGAATTTGCCAATATTGCGTTCTCGTAATGAGGCTATTAGTTGGAGCGCAATGCATCTTAATCCATCCCAGTGGTTAGGCAGCCATATTGGATTCACAGCAAAGGTTTATCTCCAACTCGGAGATTCTGCCTTCTGCATGACAACACAAAGACTATTCATCTCCCTTAAGCTGATTCTTTTGCAGCGATCGGAGATCGGTACTTCACAAACAGTGAAGCAAATAAATGCAAGCAAATGGAGAAGCTTTCAGTGGATTTGTATTTTATTTATTTTAAAGTGTCATCAGATCTGAGTTGAGAGTACTGGAATCAGATGACACAAAAAGAACATCAGAATACGAGATATAAAGGCGGAAATTAGATTGCTCTCTTTTCTTTCACGTAAATCCTCAAGTACAAAGAAAGTTGTTGACAAACGGGCATATAATGTTTCACGTGCTGAGGGAAGAATGGGAGAGCTGGCAGCACATGATGAGACCATAACTCTTTTAGCCTTTTGTCTTCTGACTCTCGCCTTTTGATTGATTCAACTGTCTGCCATTCCCCAAAGGAATATGACTGCCTGAGAGAGGCAGTGAGATACTGAGACACAACGCTGTTTATCGGTGGCTGAACCACTAAAACAAAGCCTTCTTTTCTGTCAGAATTATATGGCCAAACATGCTCAGGACTCACACACGTTATTTAGCTAGTTGAGGAGCAAAACCAATAGATTTTCTTTTCTTTGTATTATAACTTCCTGCACATGTAAATAAGACCAATCAAATTTGTCCATCTTAAAATGCAGGTTAATCCTTCTAGATTGCAGGAAGATTCAAATGCACCAGTTCTCAGACAACAATAGACAAGTTATGAAAACCACATAAAAGATGCACTGGGAAGGGGGGGTTGAGAGGTGGAGATTTACATTTCTTAAACCTTGCTTACTCCATATGCATGTTTGACATGTGCTTGTTCCATATTCAACAGGAAAGCTTACCCTTACTGAGAAGTATCACGATAAACTCTGGATCAAAGTCTTCTCATGCCAGGGAATTAGCCACAAATTCACAGAAATGTTGTCCTTTCCGTAGAATAACATTGAACAAAAATTTCTGAAGCGATAACAGAGCTTTAGTTTTTGACTTAACTTTTTTTTTTTTTCTCCAAGATGCTTTCTGCTTATGAGGGAGGCTGCCAGCACATTCGCTCATAAATTTCACAAAGAAGTCAGTGCATCAGACTGCATGGGAAAGCAAGGGTTGAAAGGGCCTCATTACAAACACAAGTAAATGAAATAAAACATCCTCAAAAAGAATATTTATGAGTGCGGTTTCTTAAGAACTGAGGGGGGGGCGAGACAGAGAATAGTGTTCTGGAAGAGCTTGAATGTGGGGTCTTGTCTAATCCTGAGGTCTGGGGCCCTTGTGCAACCTTGAAGCTTGTTTCCACAGAGAGGCATTGTCCTTGCAATCAGTTCTAGTCTCAGACAGACCAGCCAAGCTATGACTGGAATAGAAACTCTGCCTGTCTGTATGAAAGCTCTGTAGTCACCCAAGAAATGAACAGCGTCAAAAATATAGTGTACCAAGTACAATATGCAACTGAGACTTAACACATACAGGTGCACATAATACAACAAAGTAAGGAATTATAGTTATACATAAATATATGGTATGTTAATAATATGTCAGGTATTTTTTATCAACGAAATTTGCATTGCTTTCATAACATATCCACCTACACAACTTGCTGGAAAATGGCACATCTACTCTACCTGTCTGTGAATCAAATAAGACATCAGTGTCTGAACAACATTGGAAAAAAAACCCCAACAAATTCATGGTCATTTAAAACTTCATAAACACTCAGTCAATTGACAGCAGTCAGTTATTTGGATACTAAGGTCTCCAATCGTCTCTTGCCTCCAATGCCTCATGCACATTCACCCTGGCCTACTGTGACCCTTCCCAGCCACTGTCTTACTCAGCAACTAATGCCTCTGTGGTTGGCCTCAACTATACCCTAGGGGTAGAGGAGATGTCTCAATTCTCTCTTACTTTGTGAGTGGCAGCTGGCCTGTTCGTTGTGGTTCGAAGCCCCCTGGTAAGTATTTCTTTGATGGAGCCTCCGTCTCTCTCTCTCTCTCTCTCTCTCTCTCTCTCTCCAGGCAGGACCAAAGTGGAATGGGAGTCTAAATTTCATTGTTGGAAATCAAATAATGTGCGAGAGTCAGTGATCTACAGCCATCTGCTACGATAAGCCCCCATTCGAGCCTCTTATTGCAAATCCGACCGCCACCACCGCCTCCATTGCCTTTCAGTGAGTATAGAGATAAAGCAGTGTGCTTCTAACCATGCCCGTCATCAGCTCCAACAGTGACTAAGCAAATACAAAATATTATGGGATACAAGGTTGAGTGAACCAAAAAAAAAAATGTTTGAAGAATTTGAAGAATGTCTTTACAATACGGTGATGTTGAGGGCAGTCAGTTGAGGAAATTTGGTCAGAGCAGGAGTTATACAAATAAAGACTAATGAGATGGGTGATGCTTTATGTGGCACTCTCTTGTACATGTGTCAGAGAGGAAGAGGTGCGTGAGACACCACAATTCCATTCACATACTTAAAGGAAAACTCTGGAATGTTTCAGCCTACAGGTCTGTTGTTCCAGGTGGTTCATGTACTTTAATCCAATACAAAAGTTTAAAAAGATCTGTTCAGAAATAAGCAGGCTTGACTCCATAAAACACACTGGCAGGAAAAAATCTGCGATGTGCCAGTCTGTCAACTGAAGTTTGATTAAACAACCAGTGGGAAAGACTTCTCTTATCTTCTTGACTTTAGACAGACTATTGTATCCCATAATGCAAAAATAAAAATAACACAAGTATCAAAGAAAATGACAAGTTGTTGTCGGCTACCATTTTTTACCTAAAAGTACTGTCATTCATTTATTGCGGCTCTGACTGTATATGGATAGGCCTATTATTTGTTTCATCCATGAATCTAGACAGAAACTTTTGCATGTACTAGGCATGGAAAAATACAGGCTAATGAGTCGCTATTAGTTTGCAACAGCTAGCTCAGTTCAAATGTTTTTAGCCAATTAAACTGACCAAGCGGTAGATTTATTCTGAGTTCTATAAGAGGTTGTACAGTGGGCCTAGGTCATGTTACCCACGGGGGAGTTTGCCGATGCCTTTTCTTAATTTACATGTTAGAAAACATTTTGTGAGGAAAAAAAGACCTTTCTTTTTCTATGCTAACAACACCAAAATCCGGAATTTAGCATAGCGTTGACACATCATGATTAGCCATTATATAGTACTTTATATAGTACTTTAAGCAATTTCTCCACTTTTGATGAAAGGCCCAAGATTACTCTAGACAGCTGCAATGCAATGTCAACTTAGTGATTTTGGTCACATGAGTTTTGGCATAACCCAAAGTCACAGAGATCTGGCAAGACAATGTTTAAAGGGAAATACTGGAGTGGCTACTCTGCCAAAAGTCATGGTGTCTGGTGCAGAGGTCTCCAACCTTTTCTCGTCCGAGAGCTACTTCGACAAAACCAACATGACCAAGAGTTGCTCTACTGCTATTTGACATTGGTATTACTGATAGTCCTGGAGATAAATGTTACATCCTTTACCATCTTACATACTCACACTGGAGACCAAAAACACTGAAACACAAAGTGTCATCTAAATTTGTGGGGAGAAAAACATTTTTCTGACCTGGCAAAGAATCATCAGGTTGTTTGAATTTGATTTCATAGAGATTTTTTTACCCTTTGAGACTATGTAATGAGTTTTATTTACATTTCCCTTGACCCTTTGGAGAGCTACTCTTTAGTTGGTGGTGAGCTACTGGTAGCTCCCAAACTACCTTATGGAAGACCCTGGTCTACTTGTTAACCAAATCATAAGCTTACCTTCATATTCCTCCGAAAATACTGACATTGCACTGCTGGGTCCAGTTTAGCCAGCCCAAGTTAACTGTGCTAGTTACTGACCTAAAACAACCTATTAAAATCAAGTGACATTAACAAATGTTGTGACATTAACATTTATGGTTAAGGCAACTACATTGGTTGTGATATGAAACCGTCTTCTTCAAGCATTGTTTTTGTAGTTGATTGGTGGTGGAGGGGGCAATTGGCAGGCAGTAAGTCTCATTGATCTGACTGCCTTTTCCCTGCCAGTGGGTTAAAACAGGCTAGTGTGCTCATTTATGAATGTACATTTTCAAAACATATCACCAACATGATAGGCTTTGCCTTTTCCTGCTAATGTGTGAGATGATATATCAGACATGGATATTAGACAGGATTGCATCCCTCCACACAGTCTTTGTCCCGGTCTCAGTGCCACATTGGGCCTGATCAAAGAGTTGGTGTTTGCCGTGACCTGTGTGTGAGTGTGTGTGCTACTAACGCTTTCTCAACTGTTCTTGGGTTTCATTTGAATTCACCTCCTCCCCTCCCCTGCTGCTTCTCTTCCTTACCTTGCTCTACATATTTCTCTGCAAGACAGATAAGGAGGATAAAGAAAAACATCTTTTCGTTCTGCTTGTGCGTGTGTGCTCCATTGTCCCCAGCTGTTTTTGTCATTGTCTAAATGACCGAGGCGCTGTGTCAAAGCCACGTTTGCGGGACTGAGAGGATAAGAAATAGACTGACTGCAGGGGCCATCTTGATAGACATGCTGGTTTTATCCTGTTGCCGACTGTGCAGACAGCGTAGGGGTAAAATAAATATGCTACTTCATTCAAAACTCTTTTTTTGCTGTTGTGGTGTTGTGGGGTTTTTGCCTTGGCCAGAGAGATTCTAGAGGCAGAACAATAAAAATGGTTTGCTGAATCGTAATCCAGCAACACTCACAAGCAGTGGAAAAGCAATAAGCCATCTCTAGGCTTCAATAACTCTGTCCCACTTATCCAAACATGTGTGAAAGGACCGTTGTTGCTTCAACACTTCAATAGAGGAAGGCCAAACACCCAACACTGGCACCTTTCCTGGTTTTTACAGATCAGTTATGTGTGTGTAAATATGTTTGTGCGAATGTGTGCATGAGAACACATGATTATGGACAATATACTGTGTATATGTGAGTGTGTGTAGATGTGTTCTGTACCTTACCTGGTTGTTTGACAACCTGTGATTACAAATGGTAAAATGGTGCAACAACGTCTACAGATGCAATAATGCAAGTACTGTTTTCTAACAAACATGTAGGGGATGTTTTTCTTTTCTCTCAAAGGTCACCTTTTATTTTCCTCTCTTCTGCCTTGTCCTCATCCCTCCTTCCCTGTGCCCTGGCCAGCAAACAAGTGTTCTGGCTCCTATTTGAAGACCTGCGGGTTCATGAAAAGGCCTGCCTCCCTTATCAGTAAGATGGGAGTATTTGCGATAAGTTTGCCATACCTGGCTGTGCTGTAGCGATAAACAGGCACAAAATCTGTTTGCATGCAGAATTTTAATTAAACCGCCCAAGCAGAGGGGGGAATATGAGAAGGAAACCTGCACAGGTGCACACACACACACACACACACACACACACACACACACACACACACACACACAGAGAGAGAGAGAGAGATACAAACACAGACAAATACATACAGCCACACATAATAGGGGACTGTACATACACATATAAAGACACCATCACACATACAACTCCAGATGAGTGGCTACAGAGAAAATAGAAATAGAAAAAAATATATAATATTTAGTATATGTTAATATATAGACTTTATAATAATGGTACATCATTTTGCATTTCTCACAAACAAAATCTGGTGTAGTTCAAACCTTTGCGCTGTTGTTCCAGGGCACAATGTGCTGACTGTGGGAAAAAGAACCAATAAAATTGACACAATATAGACCGAATAATGAACAGGCAGCTAACAGAATTGGGCATAGGAAAATAGAACTGAAAATAAGTTACTGCGCTCCATCCAGGGCACACCAGGCAACATTCAGTGCTGCTTTTAGGTTAATTTACTTGCTTCGTAGTCACTTTGATGGGTAATAATGCTGCTGCTTCACACAGTTACATTACTTGTAGCTTTTTTGATGGCATCCCGATGTCAAACAAAGGCAAAACTGAATTAAACTGATATTGAGTTTCTCACCTTGTCAGTCAACGTCACTGTTTGAAAAGTATCATCGCTGGTCCCTCTTTGTTTTGCAAACAAATCCACATTTTATTTTTTATTTTATTTTTTTTAAATCAGTATAAGGGGAGCTCCATAGGAAAAAAACAATAAAATTAAAATAATACATTATTGACGGGTTTGCCTTTCAGTCAGTGTCACGAGTTAGTCTATGTTGTCTATCCAATTTTTGTGTTCTTTTTTCTACTAACAGTACTTGGTGATCTGATTCAACAGGGCTATGAATTGTTTTACACTATATTTCTCCTTCAAGCACCTACAGCTATTGCTTTAGCTAATTGCTCACAGCTATAGCTTTAGCTATTGTTGGGAGCATACCCATGTTCCCTAAGTCCATGAGCTTCAGTTCAATGTTCTGATAACAAGTATTAGCCCTCCTGTAAATGTTTCAATAGTTGGGGGCCAAGCAGCCAACATACATTTTCTTATTATGATTCTTTTAACATGGCAGTCCATTGCAGCCTAACTAACCATTAGGTGTCTCTACAAACTTGCACATTGTGTGTGTGTGTGTGTGCACTTACATCATGTTTGCTTGGCTTTGCCTAGGCCTTCATAAAGCTCACTACACCATGCCCTACCATTCACTGGCTCCTCATTTTCAGATTTATTACAATTCCAATCTCTACTTGTTTGTCTGCTGAATCTCACACTCAGTGCTTGAATCTCTCTCTAAATCAGGTAGATTCCTTGAATCTACCGCAGGGGAGTTTTTCCTTTCCTGTCGCTCTTGGGTGCTCATTTTTATTGTCTGTGATGCACCATGAGACAGTTGTATTGTAAATTGGCTCTATATAAATATAACTGAATTGAACTGAATTGAATTGAATGTCTGTCTGCATTCTTGTTCCTTATAGCCATACAATTTCTCTCTCTCTCTCTCTCTCTCTCTCTCACTTCTGTCGGTCTTCCATGTGAGAGATCTCTCAGAATTGCAAATGCTGACATTCTTTTGACTTTTTCTGAGAAAAAGACAATTAGGGTTTATTTGTACAGTTAACAGTGAAATAAATTAGTAAATCAATAACCTCACCTGTTAGCATCAGAGAGATAATGTATCCTGTTGATTCTTTTAGGTGACCGGCAGACCCAGCCAATATGGGTGTTTTATGGCCATGAATCCTTTTCTATTCCTGTGTATTTTTCACTGCTCACAAAATGATACGTCACAGAATTGTTTATATATTCCATCATGATTACATGTGATCTCGGGGTGGAGACTTGGGAGACCTTGGAGAAATGGTCCCTAAAAGCTCATAAACAATTAGGTCAGAGGTCCACAGATATTCCCATATCATTTAGATGGGGTGAGGTGGCAGCTACTTCCATGCTCGAAATATTGGAATAAAGAAAAAGCATAAATATCTCATGAAGTTTATTATATCAGCATTTTGTGAAATAGTATTTTTGTATCACTCTAAAGGATGGCTTCAAACCAGTATTGATTTTTTTTTTTTATGAGTTATGCATTCTTAGGCTGAGACTGGGTAATAATATGAATCCATCCTACTGTGATTGTGTGTAAAGTTTGCCCACAAAGCTCCCAAACATCCATGTGTAAAAAAAAAAGTAATACATTGAATAATAGTGGTGATATTGTGCAAAAAAAGTTAGTTAGTTAGTGCAGTTAAGTTTTAAAAAGAAGTGAATCATTTCATTTTGCTATACCTGTTGCCTTTGATGGTTTATTTGAAAAAGGCTTACCAACCGTTCCATAACGTACAAATTTATCCCGTATTTGGAAGATAAAAGACGTGTTCTGGAACAAACTTTATTCCGTATTTTCACTAATGAAGTGATTACAAAAAATGCTCTCAGCTCCCAGTGGTTCACTCACAAGATACTTCCCATAGATTGTGGTTAAATGTTTTCTACAATCTGATCTCAAAGGTTCTGTGTATCTGGCAGGGCCTTTACAACTCTCTGCAAATGTGTGACAGTCTTTACAAAAATATGTGCACATTGTACAGGCAGCCAGCTCTCGGCCTCAGGGTCGGGCTGGTGCTCCATTATTAAACGCCTCCTCACGATGATGACGGTGATGAAGGTGACGGCACCTGAGCTACCTGACCTGCTGTCTCTGCCTCATCCTGGATCCGCAGGACTTCACAAAGGATCTTTCGGCAATTCCTCTTTTTTGACGGTGACAGAGGCTGCACCTGACTAGTGGTTACACACAAAATATGTACTGAGCCAATGTAAAATTGAAAAAGAGTGAACACTGGGAAATGAGTTAAACTAATATAAAAAATGTTAAATTCAGGACGAAGCCAAGGTTTTAGTTTCAATACCTAGATCATATTAAGAATGCTTTGAGTGAACTCTCCTCATTGCTTAAATCCCGCTGCCACCAGGGCTGGTGTTTCAAGTTTTCCACCTTTGAGGCTGCAGTAGATTACACTGGAACCCTACATGTGTGGGTGTCTGACGAGTTCAGTCATCCATTATGCATTCTTTCATAGCGAGTGAACCTTACTGACTTGAGACGTGTGAAAGTTCAGCAAGTCCACTATAGAGTACTACTGCATGTCTGTGAGCAGAGTGGTCAGTGCAAGTCTTTCATGTTAGATATGATTAAGGGTGAGAGCTGAAAACACATTCTGGGAGATGTAATGATAATTGAATATGGCTGCGAGTCTGTCTTCCTTATGTAAACCCCATGGTAAAAGCATACTGAGAAGGGCGATCAGATGAAGTTAGATGGTGTGAATAAGGCTTTGGCATCTACTAGCCTCCTTGTCCTACTTCGGGGCATCTCAGTGAAAATCCATAGGCTGGGAAAGAAACACGGAAGGCAGTTTTTCATCTTGATCATTTCTGTTTAGCACAGAGGAGAGAGGAAAGGTTAGCCTTGCCACAGAGAGGACTGATCCCAGGCCTGTGAAGTCATGGCTCACAGGAAATTAAAAACCACAGAATGGTTGTTGACCTAAAAAGGGCATTCGTTTTAGGGAGGGACCTCATTTGGCTGGGATGTAACATATGTGTGTGTGAGTGTGATATATATATATATATATATAGTATATATACACACACACACCATGTGCCATACAATTTTACTTCACATAGGTATTTTTTGATTACCAGCTACTTGTACTGGTTACCAGTTACTGGTACTGGTTTGGTTACCAGTTACAGGCTAAAGGCTATAAAGAAATGCACAATTACTTTGGTGTAAGGCCCCTTAGGAGTGTTGGCGTTGGATAGAATGCATTTACATTTCAGTTAAATTCATATGTGTTTACCTTCAAATTATTATTTTTTTTGTGCTGTTTTATTTCATAAACTTCTGTTCTAACTTCCAATCCTGCCCCCCCCCCCCCCCTCTCTCTCTCTCTCTCTATTCTCCTGTCTTCCGTTTGGAGTGGGAAACCTTTTTGTTTTTTGTTGCCTATGCTCTTCCCTGCTCTATGGTGGCATCTCCTGTTCTCCTCCCCCGTGTGCCTCCGACGTGCACAACTGACAGTTTGACTTGTCGTGTCAACTCCCAGAATTAAATTCCATTTGCATGCAGCGGCTCCGTTGGAGCGCAGTGTTCTGACTTCCCCGTCCCCTTTGAACAGTTTTAATGTACTTCCAGCATGTCGGCAGTGCCGCTCATAGTAGTCAACAGAAACGCTGCTCGCTCGCTCTCACACTCTCGTTCTCCTCCCCTCCCGTCCTCTCCGCTCTGCTCTGCTCTGCTCAGCTTGGCTTGTTCCGCACCGGAGATGAAGTCGAGCAGAAGCAGGTGACACGGAATGACAGCGTGACATTTCACACAGTGATCACGAGGAGAAATAACCACATGATGTAAGAAGAGAGGAGAGTAGATTTTTGGGAAACAGACTAACAAACACAGTCGAGTACATGAACCTATTTTGAGAGACAGAGAAAAACAGAGGGAGAGAGGAGAGAGTAGTGGGGGTGGTGGGGGGTTGGTGGAGAAGAGAGTATAAGAAGTGCAGATTAAGGGGGGGGGGGGGTGTTGAACACTGAAAAGAGAGATTTGCGAAGCCGTTTTACAAAGTCTAATTCATTCATTCTTTCCTTCCCTTTGAGGTTGAGAGTAGAACATCAGAACAACTGGCGGGAGGGGGGGTCCGGATAAGGGCCTTCAACTGGCCCTGTGTACAGCCTGACTGGGCCTGTGTGAGGAAGATGCGCAGAGGAGGGCCTGAACTTAGACATCTATCGACAAGCACACTCACATACACACACATACGTACACTCACACACTAAAGCTCTGCAAACAGCCACACACAGAACAGCTGTCTCCCTGATGGCCCTAGATATCTAGAAATAGGCCTGCTAGAAGAACTATAATTTCTCTCCAAGTCCCTTGATCCCCCACTCCATTGGAGTGGTGTGTGTTTGATAATTAGGCGGGCCGTAAAAAGGGATTCTAACCACTAACACAGCTGGACGTGAAGGATTTGGGGGATGTTCATTAGTTAATACAGTAAACGTTTAATCTGACAGCTTCCCTGTTTAAAGACATCTAGCTGAGTTGAAGGTAAATAACAGCTGTATGGTAAGAAGAAGACACAATGACCAGCTACTCTTCAGACACTGATGAATAAAAAATAAATGAATGGCTAGCATGTGTGTGTATACAGTGAATAATACAGCACAGTACATAATCTCCCTCTGCACTGAATATCATATCAAACAGTCCAGGCTCCATCTCTCTGGGACCTGGTATTACTGTGTACAGTGAGGAGGTCTTGGACATGTCATTTTGAAAGGGAATCGCAGATGAGACGATGAGCGAATGGGGAATTTGAACTTCAAACACAATTGAAAGAAACTCAAAGCAATAATCCACTGTGAAACACAGTCTTCTGCACAAGACCTTGGGGAACTATGGGAATGAGGCAAAATCAGTTGATCACAGGCCCTTGGCTACATAATATTATTGAAACTGACAAAGCAATACAGAACCAATTATCTCTTATGCTGCTAACCTCTCAGATACAAAATGGAGGGTTTCTGCTCAAAGGGAGTGTACAGTTAATATCGCTATTGGGGAAAACTGCTTTGAAAACAAAGACACTGTCAACTGCATATTATGCTGTCAGTTACTAATTAGGTATTTAATAATATTACGATACATGCTGGTCCGTGCCTTTTGCGTTATGGTCGCCCAGATTGGTCTGGATTTATACTTTCACTGTGTTATTAGGAGCTTTTCCAAGGATGCCACACTCCTTGCTGTTCACTCTGTCTTTTGCCCAGTTCTTCCTCTTCCCAATTTCCTCATCCAATAGCACACCCATTGCATGGTATTTAGACTGTCCAGAAGTTTTGTAGTAATTGTATTGTCTTTGTAGACCTTCTAGTCAAGGTCATCTGTGGTTTTTCAAGCCTGGTCTTTGTGGAGTTTTTCTCACCTTGAAATTCCCTGTCCTGTGTGTGTTATGCCATGTGTGTCATCACTATTTGTGTAATTACCTTTTGTCAGTTCAAGATATAAAGTTCCTCCCTGTGAAGGTACTCTGATGCTCTGTCGGGTGCAACTGCTATCACCAGTTTGGGGTCCCACTGGAAATAAAATGCACATATTTTATTCAGTTGAATCGGATGTTGGCTGAAAAGCAGATTTTCAACAAAACCCAGGGGGAATAAACTGGGTGATGGGCTGCCTGCAAAGAGCAACTAGAAAGAAACGCCCTGAGACACGCTAGGGCTCAAGGTCTCTCTGAAGGGCCCAGTAACGATAGGTCGTTGTTGGGTATCAGTCCAGTATGCGGCCCGACATTCTCAACGCTCTTCTTAGGAATGACCAGGTGTCCCTTCCGCCAGAGGTTGGGCTACCCAATTTATTGCTGTTTACTTTTATGTTTACATGTTACTTTCTGCTTACTTTTATTTTTTTTTCACTTGTGTTTCCCTGTTTACTGCTGTAGTTATCTCAGTTGCAGACCAGAGGTTGTCATATGCATAATTAAGTCATTTCAGTCATGTCTTTGCGTGGCCATGGCAAATAAATAGAAGGATTTGCCAGCTCTGTTCCTTTTGCCTTTCACGGAATGTTCTGCATTTACCACATTCACCCTGATGAAAAATGAAGCAAAATTTGCTGTAACGTAAATCAGCTACTAGACTTTTCCACATTTGTTGTAAGAAACTGTCTTCATTTTGATTTTGGAATCCATGGTCCAAGACATGAGATTATTCACACACTGCCTGCATGCACTGCCTGTGTGTTCTCACCAAGAGCTACTACAGCTGTAAAATCTGCACTTTCTATTGACAAGAGACACAAACGCAATGAGCGACAAAGTTTGGAAGACTAGAGCAAACTCGATTATGATCATTGAATAGCATTAACACTCCTGCTGTGCAGACACTGTGAATCAGGCTTTATGTATACAATAATACTACTGTGATATTACCATGTCTTTGGAGTTATAAAGCATGAAGCGATGAAATCAAATGTTTAAGTACTCAGTACTGTACATTTCCTGATTATTAACCGTGGTTAATACATTGTTTTTACAAAATGTCTTCATCTATGAGGTTGATACATGGATAAGGGCTATATACAGTAAAGGATTGCATTTCTTTTAATCACTCTACTTGATCTGATCTGGACACTGACCTGAGGTTTATACTTGGTGCGGTTTATATTCTGGAAATTACTCTTTTGATCCTATGAGGCGAATTCTGCCTCTGCATTTATCCCGTCTGTGAATTAATCTGCACACACACACACACACACACACGCACACACACACACACACAGCGAATGCACACACCACCCTGGAGCAGCGGGCAGCCTCCTGCTGCAGCGCCCAGGGAGCATTGAGTTTGACACCTTGCTCAGAGGCACCTCAGCCATGGATGTGGGCACAAGAGAGCGATATTCAATCACTTCCCCTGGTTACAGGTCCGAAGCCCTAACCAGTAGGCCTTGGTTGCCCCTTTTAGAATAGAGTTTGTAGAAACTAAAACAGTGCAGAAACTGTTGAACTGCAAATAAAAGACACTCGTAGAACTCTTTGCTGTGATGAGCCGGTGCAAATGGTGGTACAAAACACTTTCAGTAGAACTAAAAGGCAAACCCATTTTTTTTATTTATCACACAATCTATGATGGCTTAGTGTCACTTTGACCCAGGTCCGGCTGATAATGTGCCCACATAAAGCCTCTCTAGTACAGTTCACAGCTAGGCAGCCGCTGACCTCTCCACAAAGTCCACATTATGTGCTTTGTGAAACAGCCGTGTCCCGTGGAGGCCATGTCAAGCTCTGCCCATTTCTGTCCGCTTCTCCGCTGCGGGAACCCCATATGTGGCAAGTCCTAATTGAGGCCCCCCGTGGCATGCTGGGAAAGAAAAAGAGCAGTGAATCCCATTTCTGGGTCTCTCTAATGAGGCATTAGCACAGGACCAATATGGTAGCACTCACTACTGAGGCACCATCACAGCACAGGGATGCCAGTGCTGACGCTATTCATGCCGACCAGGAGGCGTATTCATATCACAGGCCAGTGCAGCTGCTTTCTATGGCCACTTTCAGAGAGAGACAGAGAGAGCGAAAGGAAAAAAAAAAAAAAAAAAATATATATATATATATATATATATATATATATATATTGATTTCGTTGAATTTCCAAGAGCGGTCTGGCCGTATTGATCCCCTTGGTTCTTGATGGATGCCATAAAATCAGAGCTCTATTAGTGAGATTAGGATAGATCGCTTTTAATATTCTCCTCAATAAAAGGCTGCCTGATTTCCAAATGGCCATTGGGCTTCATTGTATGAAAAGTCAACTCACATTTGACAAGACATTTAGCATTGGCTTGTTGGGAGGCCATACACCCCCCCCCACACACACACACACATCCCCAACATACCACCACCACCACCACCACCTCCCACCCTACCACCACCAACCAAATTCTGCCAATGAGAAGAAAGAAAATAAAACAAGTTCCATCAAACACCTGCTGTTATTATTGCTCAGAACTTAGAACTTCAGAGGTTCTCTCTAAAACATTCCTCTGGCCGTTTCTTCTCAGCCCTGGCAGTATCTTCCCCTCCACAGAGATGTGGCATCCATGTGATGACTTATTTATTTGTTTGTTTATTTTGTTCACTACCCCCTGACTGCATTGTCTACCTCATCAAGGCCCCTCATCCCCATCCTCCCAGCCTGCCATCTTTTGACGGTGTCACGCTGTGCTCATTTACGACCGAGACTGTTGGCTTTGGCTGGTAAAAGGCCGGAGGGGGAGGCAGTGTGGTGATGATGGGTGTCCGTGTCTCTGTAACAACTGTGGTTAGGATGCGTAAAGGCACAAATATCTCTCTTCTCTCTCATCTGTCTCTCATCACCGGAAAGACAGAGAGAATAAGACAGATTGAGAATGACAGAGAGAGAGTGACAAAGACACAAAGAGAGGTGCACCACCCAATTGGTTTTTTTTTTTCTTCGTCAATATCCTGATCTCTTTTGTGTCGGAATCAATTTCTCTGTGGAGCTGATAACAGCGTAGAGAGATTGAGCAGAATGAATGAGCTACAGATGGCTGAGAAATTAGCTTTGTTCTGCGATTCCACGCACTCGTTTTTTACCATGCAAGCGAGGCCTCCGTGTGCAGTCATGCGCGTTGCACTGGTAAACACCCTCGAGTAAACAGTGCATTTGTAAGCCTATTTGTAGAGACAGCCATAGTCTCACAGAGGACATGGAGCAGTGCATGATTCATCACTTCCCTCTTGTCAACTAGCCAGTCATGCCTTCTGGGGGAAAAAAACCCTGATTGCACTCACTTTGTCAAAAAGGCTTATAACCAGGATTTCTCCTCATCCACTCTCAACATGTAGAGAAGTGTGAGTTGACATGTGTTGTGTGGTGGTCGGCAATACGTTCTTGAAGGGTATGGTGAGGTTGGACCCTTCTGGTTCCCATGGCATTCCTCCCTAATCCCAACACCTACAGCCATCTGGTTCTGTTGATGCTGTCCAAACATGGTGGGTCGAGGTGGACAGTTTGTTCTCCGACCATCTCAAAGCTGCAGATAGCCATACTTGCACCTAGTTAAAAGAGAATTTGATCCACACAAGCCACCACACCAACACTCCATCATTTGGACTGACCCAATTCATCTCACTTTCACTAAATTAAAATGTGGCTACACCACTGGAATTTGAAGTAATAGCACTAATGATATATTGTCACGAGTGTCTCTGCTTAAGGCTGTTGCATGATGTTATGTATGTGAAGTGAAGGGAGGGAGAAGTCACCCTACTTAACCAGGTTCTAAAGCACAGATCTCCAACATCTAAACCAAAAAAACCTGGCCCGCTGGTATGGCAGTCAGACTAGAGTTAGACTTTTAGGATATAAGCGATCATCAGATACACCACAGCACTCTACTCTCTCCTATTCTACTCTACTCTGTCTCTCTACTGTGATATCATACAAAAGAGCAGCTAAACTAACAGATGTCGTGTGTATCATCATCACTGAGGTTGTCTAAGGTGTGAACTTAAGCACACAGCTTTTCATGGGGAGTTTATCTAATAGACGCATGCTGTGAACACATGCTTGCGCGCGGATAGTCTTTAGTGTATCAGTGTGCTGGTGAGCAAAACAAACACTACAACTGTTACATTTTTCAAGCAGCAGTTGCTTACAATCACATAATATTTCATAGCCTTCAAAAAATGAAAAGAGATTGCTGGAGAGAGAAATGGGAAAATCTATACAGCCCCATAGATACAAAAGAGAATCTATTGGAGGTTGATGTTCATGGTCGTCTGAAAAAAGATGGTTGACAAGCTTAGCCAGCGAAGCCACTGATGCCTGTGTCATCATTTCTAAGCTGGGCTGGGGGACGGCCCAATTAAGCATGTCATTGGGGCAAAATGAGTAGCCATGCTAACTTCATTTGTATTGAATCAGACCTCAGAATTGATTGGTAAAATACTGTTTGGAGAATGTAATTGCCTGTCTGATTGCCATCATTGATCTAACCCAGGGTGGCATATCAACATTGCCAACATAAACAAGCGTGACAATGACCCAAGCTGGCCATATTCTGGCCTGTGAAAAATATCTGAGTTTTTTTTCACAGAGCTGAACATTGCAAGCTATAATTAATTTTCTTCTCTCTCTCTCTCTGTGTGTGTGTGTGTGTGTGTGTGTGTGTGTGTGTGTGTGTGAGAATAAACCCAAAAATCACAACTTGGCACAAACTCACTTGACAGCATGGCACTAAAGTAATCTCAGCCTTCACATTGGCTCCAAACACCTTTTTACATTTCTGAAAAAGGCAAAGGGTGGCCTTTTCAGACTAGAAGTTTTCTTCATTTTTCAAATTGATACCATTTGAAAAAGAAAATCATTAGCAAGAAAATGAACAGTGCAAGTCTTTCTCTTTCTTTCTTTCTTTCTTTCTTTCTTTCTCTGACCTGCCCTACATTAGAGCAGCAGAACAGTAGGTCTACAGAAAAGGACACATGCATCAATGCCAGGCTGGAAATGTATTGGCCAGACTGACTGTAATATGAAGCTAAAGTGGGTGCTATTTTTCTTGCCACAGGCCCCATGAAAGGCAATGTGAGTGAGCATAGACTTCGAGAGCAATCTGGCCCATGGAGAAGAACCTTTCCTAGTCATGAAGTTAGGCCTACGTCTGTACAGTGAAAAAGAGGGAAAACTTTAAAATCGAGGTAGCAGTGACTTTATGATTTACCTTCTGCCGATGTTAGTGTGTTAGGGTCCAAATGTTGGCGCTATCGGGTCCCTGAGGAGCTGTCACCACAGAGAAAGGGGCCCGCCCCTCCTCAAATGCAGCTATCTCATGGAGGAGCAAGGATGTTACAGTAAGCCAGGTGGGTATGAATATGGGTGTAACAGGACAGCACCTGCAGGTCAGATTAAATCAAGTGTCCTTAATAGAGTGTAGCTAAAGAAGTAGAGTAATGCTATGACCCAAACCAACATAAAGTAGTCTAAATCTCACAGTGAAAACATCATAGAAACAGCTCAATGCGCTGTCAAAGACATAGTATTTTACGTGTAAACTGCATGCACATACACTTAAATTTAAGGGCCAGTGTGAATTTTCCAAAATGAAAATTCACTCAGTTGCTCTACCTCAGTTGCATCCCTTCAATTGTAGCAGTGCACTACTGCATACTTTACATTTATACAGTGTCCATACATTTCTTTAGTTTACTATTTTACCTTAAAGTTAATTAATGATTATTTGTTTTATAAATAAATAGCAAGGTCCACAAAAACCCTTTGATTCCCTTCCCTGGGATGCTGCTTATTGGGTAGGTGTTAAAAGAGTGACAGTCCTTAGTAGTAGTCTTGCTTGGAGAAGTGCTCATTGTATGAGGTGGAGTGCAAATGCGAATGGGCCTACTGGCGCGAGTGCTGCTTATTTCTCTGCTGCCTAGTGGTCCTCTTTTAGACCCTATTTATTAATTATGCTAATTCATTCATTTATTTTTTTAAGAATTTTTGCCTTTATTCTGACAGGACAGTAGAGAGTGACAGAAAATAAGAGAGAGAGAGATGGGGAGGGACTGGGAAACGACCCGGATCAGACCTGAAACCGGGCCTCAGGCCATTGAACCACGATGCCCAACACATTGGCATTTATGACTTTATCTGAATTATTTAGTTTCCCTTATTTCTATCCTTTATTATTTTTCATTTAACTTATAAGGGTTTGCAATGATTGTTTCAAAAAGTATGTTGAATGTCGTGTGCGTTGTTCTATTTTAAGTTTCACATATTTTTTGGGCCTAGTGCTTATGTTTTGTATGTGCAAGACCTAAGAAAGGCATAAAATGATTTGAGTTTACTTGTGGTCATTTCGGACACAAACTATTGCCTAAGCACTTCTGATCACACATTTACTCTGACGCATTGAACTTGAAACTTGGCTTCTTGTGAAGTTCATACAATTAATTAACAATACAATACATATTTATGTCGTTATTATATCTGAGGTATAAAAAAACCCTTTATGTTCACCTGGGCTGGGCGCTACACAACCTTTTCTTGTCATTCAGATCTCATCTCCAGAGAAGGAACCAGACACACAACAAGAAGCCAAACCACCAAAAAACAAAACCAATAAAATTAACAACAAATCCCCCCCAAAAAGAAAATAAATAAACAGACAAACAAATAAATAAATAAACATCTGAGCCAAAGACCCAAAGACAACACAGTTAGTGTCTCACCTCAGCTACTCAACATCCATGAGGATTTCCGATAACAAAACGGGATTACTGTCCCCAGAGCAGGGTGATCTGTCCCAATTCCCTCTAATTGTTAATCAGCTTCTTCCCTCCTCACTGGATAGGGGTGTCTTCACATTCATTTGAGGAGGGCTTGGAATGTTAATCCCTTTCCGTGCAAAAACAAAATTCCAAACCTTGGCACAAACCAATGTGCTTTACTGTATGTGCATGTGGTGCCATGAAGCCTTCGGTGAGATTAGGTTTGTGTGCTTGTGTGTCATGCAGTGTTACTTAGGTGCCAACACATAACAGACAACGGATCTCACAGGTCCACTGATTTCCACCAATACATTCTGAAGAGACTACAGGGAGTCTGAGGGAAATGAGTGTTAGGCTTGTGTGCTGCCAATGCCTGTTGATCCTTTCCCACCATCTAATGCCATACTTCACCAGTTGAACAAAAGAAGCCCTTAGAAGAAAGTAATTTCCTCTCTAAGCTATTTGCTATTTGCCAGAGCTGTTGGAACGGCCCAGGGGTTGAATCCAGTGAAGAGAGGGAAAGAAAAGCAGGAATGGACCAATCAGAGGGCTGATTGCTCTAAAGTGGCAATTATGAGCCGATCTTAGTGGGTGACGCCCACCTGCAGACCCTTCATGGTGAGTGGAAGCTTTTTTCTATCGCCCTCTAGCTCTTATTGTGATCCCATGCAGAGTCACACACTTCTCCACCAAATAGCATTCACTCCATCTTTTTTCGTTTAGCTTTTTCCTTTTTTATGTCTTCCTCTTGTTACTTTTCTTGTTATTCTCCTATCAGGGGGTGGCACACACCACCGAAGTCTCCTTCAGTTCTGATTGGTCTCCCATATAATCACCGACAACCCCCACCACACACACACACACTCAAGTTACTCAAACATTTAAAAGTACAGTGACTAAATGAAGACAGAACTGCGGCAGTAGCACAATGGCAACGGGACTCTTAAAGGGTTTCTTGAAAACTCTCCCTGGGCCATCAGACTAGAACCGTGGTGTGTCTAAAGAGCCATTTGCTGTAAGGAGACAGGACGATCCCTGAGCCCAATTATTTGGCCAAGAACTGGGTTTCAAACCTGGCCGGCTCCTTGGGCCTTATCAGCGGAGCTGAAACCGCTCATAGAGTTCATCACTGAGCTCTCCGGAAACCACCAGCTGCTGGGGCTCTCATTTAAAAGTATAACAGTCAGGGCTGACAACACTGACAGTCAGAGCTGAAAAATGTATTGAAGTTTCTGATGTAAAATGACATTTAACTTTTCCACGCCTGATGAGTCACTGAGGTTTGCAACAGCCAGTAGAAAATAGAGAATAAAAATGTAAAAGTATATAGACTTTCTTCACAGAGAAAGAACAAAAGACTTCTCCAATTATCATCCATGCTGAAAAATAGCCTGCACGGAGCAACATAACTTTATTCAACACTGTAATCTCTCTGGATATTTATTTTAAACTTCCCAAGACATGGAACACACTTATTCAGATGTAGTTTAGTATTAAATGTATTGGGAGATGAGCACAAAGGGTCCAAAACTAATTATCTAAATTCGTTGCATTTGAAAGAAGGCCCATACGGCACCCCTGCTGAAGTGGATGACAATGCCAGGAGCGTTAGTGTGATCATTATAAAATATGTTTGTGTAGTGCTGAGCGCTGAGGCACTGCTGTGACTGGGGGTCCCAAAGGATCGGCTGTGAAGGAAACATCGAGAGGAGAAAAAAAGAAAGCTCATTTAAAAGTGTAGCATATTGTATTCATTATGCACAGGAAAATTGAAGATGCTGTGCTTATCTCTGTGACAGTTCGTCTAAGTCGCAACAACTGCTCTTCATGAGACCTATAAGTCTCATACTTGGGCAATCCTGAAAATATGAAAACTAAAGTGTGTAACCAGATCATTTTTGGAAATGTAAGTCATCACCATTTAGATTAGGCCCCTAAATCTACTGAGTCTAATTAGGACACTACTAGTTTAAGAGATAATGGCAAGTACAGGAATTAGGTAGCCAAACGTACCGCTTTCCTAAATGTTCTATTTCTCTTTCTCAAGCTGCAATAGGCCAGGACCCAGTTGAGCTTTTGCTTTGTAAACAGATGTTGTTCTTAGAGTTTGCACAGGAGAACATGTCTGGTGTGAATACACAGGTGCACATGTAACTGAGGTCATTCTGCATGGTCCAGTCCAGGGCTTGAACCCGCAACCTCACAGCAACCTCAGATGTGAGTGCCCTAGCCAGTCAACCGAAAAGCCCAGGCTCCGTCAACTGACTGGGTCGCTCTTAAGGTATTGGGAGAGAGGTTTGCTAACCTTCTACACACACAACTAGACTAGCTGTACACACACACACACCGTGAATGCACCAACTACACACACTGTGAATGCACCAACTACACACACTGTGAATGCACCAACCAAATGCAGCAGCTGCTACGCACCATGAACACTCTGATTGCTGTGAATGAGGTCTTAGTCCAGTGTGCAGTACAGATTTTACTGCAGTGTCACTAAAAGTTATTTTAAACAATTGTTACCATTTTTCTGTGCTCAGAATTGTCACAAGACATCACATGCAACATGACCATGTGAACATCACTGTTTACTTCAGTTATTGGCAAATTGTTTTATTATGTGAGCTACATCAAATTACCCTATCTTCACTTTTAACAGATCACCTAAAGTTATTAATGCAGAACTATTACAGCTGTGTGTTGTTTTTCTATCCTCAATGCCCTAATTCGGTAAGCCTGACAGACAAAGCCAGCTTAACTCAGTGTAAAGGCATGGATTACACACAATGTGTTAGATTATGTTTTCATGTTATCTTTGTTTTACAGTACACAGTCTTCACCTGCTTTTTGTTTTCATTTTATCACAAGCTTTCCAATAGCAGATTTGCTACGCAATCTCAGGTCTTCCACAGGGATTAAATTGGCAGGACAGGCACAAATTCCTTGACCAAAGGACCAACTGTTAGTTAGGATTACTTGCCTTTTGTCATGGTGCTGCATCAATTAAGTGCTGTTTTCTCTGTTTTTTGTCTGAGAAGACTATAATTATATGTGTATGTCCATTGATAAACGGGTACAACATTGGAAAACCAGTGTGCCTAATTATCGCTTTGTTCATGAACCCGTTTAGAGACATGGACATAGGCCCCTTTTACATTGTCTGTCCTATTTCCTTTCACTATTCAGTTTATCTTGACCTTGCAGGGAATCCTCATGGGGTCATGGACAGATATAAAGGTGAAATTATAAGACTTAAGAAAAGTCAACTGCAGTGTTGATGTAAGAATGTAATTCCACCTACAAGGGATGTTATTGTTTTGTATCAAGTTGATTGGTCGTTTCCTGGTGCAAGGGATTGTGGGGTGTCACTTGCCACCTTTCATTAGAAAGGAATCATCAGTGTACTCTTTTCTAATTGAGATTTGAAAGGAATCATAGAAGTAGCCGGGCTAGTGACACCTAATGCTTCCACTCAGTTTTTTTTAGCTCCACCACTGTGTCAGGGAGCCAGGTGTAAGCTTTGACTCGCGCTGTCTCTGAGCTGGGACAGGCCTGAGAACAGAGGGAGGGCTGAAAGCGATAATATTGCATTCAAACTGTGCGGTCCTGCGGGTAACATACGTCACAACCAATCAGTAGCAGTTGGTTGAAGCAGAAAGTATCTGCCCACCATTGAGTGAATACATTCCAATTGAAAGGTTTCAGACACTTTGCACAAAGTGAAACAATGTGAAAGCAGCTAATGCATCAGGCTGGCATACAGGCACCTTCCCTAAGCATTTAGACAATCAGAACAGCCCTTGCCACATGTGTCTGGTCTTTTCACTGAGTAAAATACATCATCCGAAAGGGGCCGTGGAGTGTTAGCCACACCTGATGTTGGAGGGAGGAGAAGAAGAAGGGGAGAGGAAGTGGGGGACCCAAAGTAGGAAGTGGGGGACACAGAGCAGGAAGTGCCCACACTGTTAACTATCTTAAGGAGAGATGTTTGGTGCATTTGGACATGAAAGTAGATGTTAGTACCACGTCTAGTAAATATCAAATAGTATCTAAGTCTAACCTGAATAGGGTTGATAATGGCATGACTTAGCCTTACACCTGTAATCCAAAACAGTGGACACATTATAAACATTTTGCAGATGATGGACCCAAGGACATGTAAAAATTGAAAAAGCATGTAGCATAAAACACCTTTTTGGACATCAGCCATTAAATGTTGTGAAAGGAGAGCTAATGTGTGGTCATTGTGCCTGCCCAGGTATGAAACATAACAACAACAATTATAAACTGCATATCCAGCATAACGTTAACAACAACTTGATAACTACAGTCGTTCCGTATTCATCATTGCCATTGCCAAGCCAGGAGCAGACCTGGAACAGCAACTCTACACTTTACTGGTCAGAATTTACAGCACTATCAAAATATTCTTTGACACAATGTTGATTTCATTAACCTAGGAAGACCTGAGGGCTTTATCTTTCACTGATATTAAGTACTTTTGATTTTTTTTGTTTCACTATTCCTCATAAACCTAATTTTTCACCTCTGTAACTGATGCCACAACGGAGGCGTAAATCAATGCACATGACTTCCTTTTTTGCAGATAAAGAGTCACACTCTCCAACAGTGAGGGCATAATCAGTTACGCTCTCCTATAGTGAGTGCGTAATTAGTTATGCGGGCAGTAATGCATAGGCTGCTAATATATGATCCTCCCTTCTCTGTGGTGTAAATACATAATATGATGCCTTCATATATCCTGAGGATGGAGTGTTGGTAGCGTTAATCCTGTGGAGACAGAGAGGCAGTACCACAGCAGGGGGTGGCAGGTGGGTGTAAATCTGCCCTGGGCGCACGGGGCGACGGCACTTAACTTTTACTGCCAGCTTTTGTGCGTGTCAGGAGATGCCTGGCAGAGGACAGCTCCTGACAGAGACATCCGTTTCATCGCCGCAGCGCCACACGGCAGTGGTTGCCACCGTCGACGGTTGTCACGCAGATGGTTTACAACCCCCTCATCACCATCATCAACGGCAGAGGAGGGGCTCAGGTGTCGCTCACTCCAGCTGGTTTGCAAGAGGTTGCTGGCACACACACACACACACACACACACACATACACATACACATACCCTCAGAAACATATACACATGCACACAAACACACTCATGTTAATGCATATGTTAGCAGCATTGCAGCACAGCATTTGGGGGTTGTGGATCATAATAGCAATGATTGGATGAAAAGAGGTCACTGATTTATTTTGTGTTGCCTGTCAGGGCCAACAGGTAGCTCAAAAATAGTTCTGACACATTCATTTGTCTGCAGAACGTCTATTTGATAAGGCTCATCTAGTTTGGTTTAAATGTCACAAGGGGTTGTGGAAAGTTAATTCTGAAACTGATGACTCATGAGGTGATCCTATTTAAGCCTGCATGCCACCATCAACTTGTTGAGGCTAAAAGTATAAAGTCTTCTTTTCTTGGACTTGGTGAATCATTGAAAAGTATGTTGAATCTGAGTCACGGTTTTAATCATATCAAATGCTTTATTCTGTGTGGGCATTCATGAAGGTGAAATACTGCATGATCTGATAGTACCAAGTAATTGTTCCAGGATGTAAGTGTTCCAGGATAAAGTGCTAAGCTGTTTGTCCAGGGGCGTTCAACCGATGCACAGGTTTGCTACAGTTTACTATGGTTTACAAATTGAACAAAGTGTTTGGCTGCAACGTTTTGCAACAGGCTCCTGAGGTAGTTTTCTTTCGTTTGGTGGGTGTGTCAGAAAAGTCACCCTATCAGCATGGATGTGTATCAAAAACCACTGAAAAGGAAAGGGATCATAGTCTCCACTTTCAGCTGAATGCTTAGAGTGAGAAGTCGAAAAATAAAGTAATCCCCATATTTACATGCAATTAATCAGGCTCAGGTAAAAACACAGAACAAATAGCAAGTGATGACACTCTCAGCTGCACATGCACAAGCAACAAAGCATTCAGCTCACCTCTGTTTCTATTGAATTAACTCTGTTCCAATGGTTCATGCACCTCGACCCTGGACTCATATTGTAATCAACCAATCAGTGACCCTTTTTGATGGTAGTGTGTATAGTGTACAGAGCGGCGTAAAACATATACTTTACATATACTGTAACATATACTGTACAGTGCGGCGTAAAGAAGCTAGTGAGCTATTCCTAGCCAACAACTAGCCAAGACTGTGTCTGATGATAATTTTGTGAATTAGTAATGTAACAGGATAGACCTGCACCTAAGTATGTCTTTGTCATTCACTCTGAGCTGCTTTTAAGCGTTAACCTAATCCACAACCATCATCCGACTCAGTCATTAAGTGTTAGTCCAGGACCATCACAGAATCATATTGATCCTGGCCTATTGTAATGTATTAGTTCAAGACCACCACCAAGTAACATCCTGGCCTGTTAATAAGTGTTAGTCCAGGACCACCACCAGGTCACGTTCATCCTGGGCAGTCGTTCAGTGTTTGTTACTTGGCAGTTGTTCTGTACTTTCATCCTGGGCTATTATCATGTGTTAGTCCAGGACCACCACCAAATCACATTAATTCATTAAGTGTTAGTCTAGGTCCAAAATAGTCCAGGATGAATCAAGTCTTTAATTCAGATGCTTCACCTCCATTTTCATTACATGTTTCATAGATGAAATGGTACTATAACAAGCCTAACATGTGGCTAATGCCTGACTGTGATATAATGACAGAAGCACACACACTAAGGTAGTTAGCTCCAGTTCACCTAAAACTAAGCTCACAGGCAGGTCAGAGAAATAGGTCAACAAAAGAGACTAAAATGATCCCATGACCATCATTCTTTTCTTCTTTCTGTCTTACTTGTGGCTCTGGACTCTTCCTCTCCAATGGACAAATCTAGAGTACAGTCACAGTAAGAGTTTTATTAGGAGTTGGAGTGTGTGTGTATTCGAATTTATGTGTTGGAGTGTGTGTGTGTGTATGTGTTTGCTAAGTGACCCATTTCAGTGTTCTGACTGCTCCCGTGGCTCAGAGGACAGGCACCTGACCAGGCCAGCCTGGCCCAGACTCACTCACCCACCCCCGGCCGTCAGCCAGCCAGGAGCGCAGCCACTTTCCCCTGCAGCTGGTCTGGCCCAAGCCCATTACACATACTCCCATTATTGTCCCCGACACACTCCCTGTGGCTGTGTGTGTGTGTGTGCGCGCGAGAGTGTGTGTGTGTGTGTATGCCGGGAGCGAGCAAGCGGAGTGTGTCCATTGAGCAGGCTCTATGTCAGGAACAATTCACCTCCCCTCTGCCAGCACCCCCCCACACACACACACCCACACACACACACACACACACACACACAACCTTCCTCCCTCAGGGAAGGCCAGCTGGATGCGCTCACTGTGAGTGAAGGTCTACAGCCAGAGTGAAAACACAACAGAGTGAAAGAGAGGAGCAAGCTAGGAAAGGAAGAGAGCGAGGGATATGGCATAGACAGGATGTGGGAGAGGAAAGATGACAGAGAACCAATAACTGCTGTGCTCCATCATCTAACTAAGGTGTGTGTGTGTGTGTGTGTGTGTGTGTGTGTGTGTGTGTGTGTGTGTGCGTGTGTGTGTGTAAGTGCAAGGAACAGCCAGTTCACTGTTGTTATTGTTTTGTTTACAGAGATGTGGGTGCGGTGGACTGGACGTCTGTGTGCTGAGTGGAGGGAGAGGAGAGGACATGGGAGAGGGAGAGAGAGCATGCGCTCCATGGCTGGCCTAAAACCACACCGCCAAGGCTGCTTTCGCTGTCATCCCCATTAGCCGATCACTCCATCATCAGCAACGCATGCTTCCACTTACAAATCAGCTGCTGCTGGCCGTCTTTGTGTGTGTGCGTGTGTGTGTGTGTGTGTGTGTGTGTGTGTGTGTGTGTGTGTGTGTGTGTGTGTGTGTTCTTGTTGTCCTTTTGAGGGTTGGGGATCAATAGCGTTTTCATTCTTTCACCCAGAGATTTATAAGCCTTTACAATTGCTCCACATATACAAACAAACAAATACATAATTTTTTTTTCTTTTTTCTCTTTCTTTCTTTTGGTACACTTATTCACATGCTCGCGAGCCAACTTTCCCAGTGTGTTTGTTTATTTGCCCCCCTCACCCACTCAAAAAAAAGAACACACACACACACAAACACACACACACACACATACACACACACACACACAGATAGAGAGACCATATCGGCACATTACTACCGCAAGAACTGATAATTTGAACTGTTTGTGTGTGTAGTGTTTGGTGTCCTTATCCTTACCATATGTGCCAGTAGAATATCGAGGGGTAGAGAGTGTAGAGTTTGTCTTAGAAAGGTTTCAGCTTTGACAAAAATCCAGGAGAATGTGGCAGTTTTTAACAAGACTTGGTTGGGGGCTATAGCATAGTTATTAAATTCAGAAAATGATTTGTAAATCAATCAATTATTATATAATGAAATGTCAGAGATTTCTTAACGCAGACCTCGTTCATTAAATAAAAAGGAATCTTGCTTGCAGCCAGCAAGCTGTCAAGTTGGCAGCCCAGCGAGTGAAGTCGTCAGACACAGCTGACATGCACTGTCTGCGTCAAGGCATAAGCAAAACACACTAAAAAATTTCAACACATTATAATTTTACTAACTGGAGAATGCGATGTGAACAAATCACTGTATGATCTCAGCTCTGTAATTTTAGTTGACCATTATGTATGCCTGAACTGACATTCTTCATGAATCACTGGTTAAGACTGGTGGACAATAAATTCTTTTTTTTTTTTATAACCTTGCCCAATCACCCCTTTACTATCTCCATACTTGGAAATGCATAATGTTTGGTTCACAAAAGCGATACATGTCTTTCTCCCTCTCTTTCACACACGCTCACATTATCTTGTATTTCTATCAGAGGTGGCCTCTGAGAAGGTGTTGCAGGGGCTGTCAGCCTCTCTCCAGGGTATTCTCTGTGTCCGACAGCCCGCCAGTGAAATTAGAATAAATTGTTCAGGAAATGTCTGTGCTTAGTCCTTATTTTGGTGCTGAAATAAATAGGGAGTGAATAGTGCCTCCAGCACTCAAAGGTAAAAGAACAGGGTCAGGTAGAGCAAATTAATATTTGCTTTGAGTCTCTGTGTCTTTCTCTATTTTTCCCCCAAGTACTTCAAGCATTTCTTTCCTCGGGGGTTAAATGGCAAATCTAATGAACAAACGGATATAATAAATGAATTCTGGCACTTTGAACCAAGGTCAAATTGAGCTGAAACTGTTCCACTGTGCTTGGGAGCAATGAGTAAGGGTCTTTGTTTTCATTGTGTGTCATTACTGGAGTTTTGATTAGATGGGAGGTCTGTGTGTGTGTGTGTGTGTGTGTGTGTGTGTGTGTGTGTGTGTGTGTGTGTGTGTGCATGTGTGTGCGTGTGTGTATGTGTGTGTTTGTGTGTGTGTATCTTTGTTTTCATTGTGTGTCATTACTGAAGTTTGGGTTAGATGGGATCTGGCAGCTGCACTATGGTGGGGCCTGACGCACTGCAGAGAAGAGGATGCATTCTGGCAATGGAGAAAGAGATACAAGGTACAGCGTACCGAGACTCTCCTTTTCTTTGAACACCGGATGAGTCTGAACGAGAGGAGCATCTGAAGTCGTCTTCTTTTCTGCATGTGCGTTGATGATTAGATTGTGTTATCTCCAGTGGACCTCAGAGCTGTTTAAAAGAGCGTTCAGATAACACTTCTGTTCGACACAAACAGGAAGGACACAGAAATCTAACAAGCTGGGAAAAAAATATGCGCTCTCCTCTTCTGCAGTCTGCTTTGAAAAATAAGTTACTGATTGCTGCACCTCCATCACACATTACCATGTAAATTATTTTTGAATGGAAATGCATTTCATCTATAAAAACGTTTAATAAGTAGCTCTTTCTGTGTGTTTGTGTGTATGTGCCTGTATATTTATGTGTGTGTGTGTGTGTCTGTGTGTGTGTGATTAAAGAACGCATTAGCAACACACAGGCTTAAACAATTGAGTGGTTGAGTGATTATATGTAATTTTCACATATGTCTATACTTACTTGCATCCATAAATGCACATGATTCGTCTGTCTGTGTTAAGCATATTTAAAGCGCATAGTGAACAGCCTTAATTGGAGGGACAAAGAGGAGAGAGCGTTTCAAATTTGCTTGACACAACACTTGAGCTTAATAAAGAGTTGCAATTAAACTCGCAAACTGATGAATAAATAGTTGTTGGATAGTGTGACAACTTGGGTAAATCATATGATATATTTAGGCATGGCAGTACATAGCTTCATTAACTCTAGCAAGCACAGACAAAACAAAACACATAAATGGACAACATTGCATCAGAATTTGTGCAATTATCTCTGCATCGGTATTCAGACGACATTATGCAATGTATAGGGTGTCCAGACGACATTATGCAATGTATAGGGTGTCCAGACGACATTATGCAATGTATAGGGTGTCCATGACATCCAGCATACCTCATAGCTGGAACTGAGTAAGTTGATCCTGATTCTGACTCTATCTCAAATGTGAAACATAGGCTGAACCTCCATGCCCCCACTATGCCCCAAGCTCTGAAACCTCAAAGGCATTACTAGCATGAATCTGAATCAGACTTAAAGTATAGAATAGCAATAATTATATGTGGTACCCTTAAAAGTCAATATTGAATAATTAAGTTCAAATTGATTTAATTAAAATCCAGGTAATGTTCTACACCTAATAATAGGCTAATGATGTCAAAAATACTCAAAAACAATGTCTTCAAAGCAAACATTTATGAATTAATTTGAACTAACTATTTAGATGAAAGTTTACAAACATTAAGTTATAAACCATTTGTGGGGGGCATTAATTGCATGAATCTGCCTCATGATTGGCTGATTCATTCCAGGTAAGTGTTAACATGTATGGATAGTATAGTATGCCCTAAAATTGTACAAGGAGAGCTTTTAATTTGCATTATAAAGCAATACAAGAGATGGTCAATAATGCGCATTGTGAAGGACATGTGATCTAAAACTGGGTGTGCGCAACAATAAATTCTTTTTGCCTGTACATCCCATAATGACTGTATGATGTGTCGTTCCTTCGTCAAGTTTAGAGTTACTACTGAATATGTAGGAGTCTCCATGCAATCGTACTCTGACATCAGCAAAGAACCATTCACACCAAGAACGACAAATAAATATTGCTGTAATTAATATGAATGACAATGTCCACACCGCAACTATACTGACAATGACAAGTGCAACAATATTGGTTGGGATCACTTTCAAAGTGATTTTTTTTTACGATAAAATACTGACAGCCAATCAAGAACCATGGAATTTTAGACATTATTTAATCCACATGAGGACAGACTTAAGTTACTGTTGGTCAGTGTGGACAGAAAAATCATTATAGTTACAGTTATCTTCATAGTTATTGTTCAGGTGTGAACAGACCATAAGTTTTTAAGGGGTTCAGGGCTTGGGGCTTAGTGGGGATATTAGGATTCAGTCAAAGTCTTTATTGGAGCTGCCAAATCCCTTGCTGAATGAACGATGACTTGCTGTAATGCAGTTAGGTACAGGAGGTAGTGTGGTTGACTTGCAGATATAATTGAGTACAAACACTCAAATAATGTGGGTGGCGTTTGAACCCTTATGTGTGTATGTGTGTGTGTGTGTGTGTGTGTGTGTGTGTGTGTGTGTGTGTGTGTGTGTGTGTGTGTGTGTGTGTATGTTTTCATATGTGGAGTGGAGCTGGATCCACACCAGATGTCTGAATCATGTCATTAAGCTTAAATCAGATCTAAGTGGATTGAATCATTACTTAATGAGGAGAGGACATTTCTGCCAAACACTCAATATCCTGTGTGTGTGTGTGTGTTGCTGAGTGTGTGCACATGTTTGCATGTTTATCTTTGTGTGTGTCTGTGTGTGTTTGAGAGACAGAGAAAGAGAGGGATGGAGGGAGCATTCTGCTAAGGGAGGGTGACGGGAGAGGAGAGGGATGGTGGTTTGGTAGCACTAATTAACTTTGACAGCGGCCATCAACCCTCACTTCCATCACAGATGTGCTGGACATGCACACACACTATGCACACACTGCACACACACACTGCACACATGTGCACTTTGCTCCCTGACCCCTCAGCTCTGCTCATGGCCAGAGAGAAGCTGATCTATGCTCTGGGGCCTGTATTAAAGGAACACTCTACTTTTGGGGAGAAATATACTAACGTTCCCAGTCCCTTATAATAAATGAAACAACTGAGTTTTGCCTTTCTCCAGTTCATCCTGCCACTCTCTCAGTCTGATGGTAACACTTAAAGCTCCAGCCTAGTATAGATCATTGAAGTGCTGTCTTCCTTTAAAGGCTCAAGGGGTTGTTCTCCACATATAACACTTTTGTGTAATTATTTTTCTTAGTTTTGTTTTGCTTTGCAGATACATTTATCCAAAGTGACTTACAGTATAGAATAGCAATAATTCTATGTGGTACCCTTAGAAGTCAATATTGAATAATTAACTTCAAATTGAATCAATTAAAGTCCAGGTAATATACTACACCTAATAATAGGCTAATGATGTTAAAATAATCAAAAATAATCAAAAATAATGTCTTCAAAGCAAACATTTATTAATGAATTTGAACTAACTATTTAGATGAAAGTTTACAAACAACAAGTTATTAACCATTTGTGGGGGAAAAAATTTGACTAATGAAAAGATTAGGACTAATTAGATGTAATTTGCGATTAAAACAAACACACTGTTGTGTTGAATCTGAAAGGATGGCTTTATATGGCTAGTCAGGACAGACTAGATTCCATTCAGTTCTATTCTATTTACACAGCACCTTTTACAATAGCTTTGTCTCATGGCGCCACAGCCAGGAGCACCCAAGAGCAACAGGGCCAAGGAAAAACTCCCTTGTGGTAGTTAGTCTAGGAAAAAACCTTGGGCAGAACCGTTGCTCAAAGAGCCAACCCAGCTGCCAGGGCTCATTCATACAGGAACAGGTTATCATGAAAGACTACAATTTGTCTGTGAATTTAGCTGAACATCATAATAATTCCAAAATATTGTCCCACAACATTATATGGTAGTCAAGCCATAGGTGGTTATCAAATTTATAGCTGGACAGTGTAGTAGCAGCCAGGCATGATGGTAAAGTCAAGGAGTGGGATCAGTCATGGGGGTAACTTTGGGAGGGTCCATTTTGACAGTGCCACTGAGAGGAGGGGTCAGTCGGAGGGCCTCTAGGAGGGAGAGTTGGTCCTGGTATGGGCCTCCCATAAAGTTGGTCGCATTCCTCTCAAGGCAAGTAGCTGACAGGAGTCAGCCAGTACTTCACAGATCATATGTGTTGTATGTGCATATATGCATGTATGTATATGTATATATATGTATGTACATGTGAAAGAGAGAGAGAGAGTTGTACAGCATGACACATGATAGGCTTGTGGTGGCACTACGCTATAGCGGCATAGCTATGGTATGGTGCATGACAACTCAACACTACTGCAGGGATGGTGAGTAGCCACGATGCCTAACAGCAGTCCTTCCCAAAAGACTCATGGGAAGTGATGATCTACCGTGCACCATCCCTAACTTTGGGGAGCAGTAAAGAGGAAGTTTTTAAGTCTAGACTCAAAGTGTAGACTCAAAGGTATCGAGAGTGTCCACTTGTCAAAAAAGCTCTTCCTCCTATTGTGGATTACAAGGAGACCAGCATTCTGGGATCTTAGGGGTCTAGCAGGGCAGTAAGGGACAAGTAAGTCTGTAATATAAGTTGGAGCAAGGCCATTGAGGGCTTTATAGGTTAGAAGGAGTATTTTAAAATGGATTCAACTTTTAACTTTTTTGGAAATAAGGAAGGATTGGAGTGATGTGTTCATATTTTTAGTCCTACTGAGTGTTCAAGTGTTGAATTAGCTGTAGGTTTTTAATACAGGTATTACTACACCCAGAGAACAGCTTAAGAGAGGATGTAATCAAATTTAGTCCATCAAAATGTTCACTGAATGTCACCTTAACCAAACCCAGCTACCAACCCTAACAACAATACTGTATGCTTCTCATATCTGCACTCTATACATGGATATGCAAATCATAATATTTAAGACACCTTCCTGTACTGATGATATTCCATACATTTTCTAGATGCGTCCTCCATATAGTGTACTCTGTGTGTGTGTGTGTGTGTGTGTGTGTGTGTGTGTCCATTTCATTGTGTGTGTGTCCTCCCTTCTTTACTCTACTGCTGCATAAGAAAACATGATTTATAATTGGGGTTGGTTCTCAGTTGCACAGCTGTTGCCCGAGCCGATGGGGCCATCAGACATCAGTCATCTCAGATCCACTCACTCACACACACACAGCCCAGGTCAAGCTAAGCAAAGAGAGAGTGAGAGACAGAGAGAGAGGACAGAGGAAGGCGTGTTGAGAGCAGAGGTTTCTATTCCCATTGTAAGTGAGGGATCATGCAGGCTTAGGGGGGAAGCCTGCCACTGGGATGGCGCTGGGGAGATTGAGGAGGAGGAGATCCTGAATGCTTTGAGCTCTAATGCTCTTAAAGCTAGAAGGCTTTATTGAGCTGTGACCTCTGACCCCAAACAACATAACCCAGCTAATACAGGAAGCAGAAGGAGATTAATCAACAGAATCATAAAGAGGAGTGTGTGTCTCTGTGTGTTTGAGTTTGTGTGTGTGTGTGTGTGTGTTGGAATACAATGCAGCAAACTAAATTAAGTTTACTGATATTTCCCTTATACCAACGCTCTGAGAATAACAGGGAATCCATATGAGTTTGTGATCAGGT
>PYXC01000902.1:1405000-1412500 GCA_015244755.2 Tenualosa ilisha
AGTGGCTTAAGTGAACATGCATTCAGTACTATAAACATACATTCCTGAACAGTGAAGGAATAATTCAATACAGTAATTGGTTGAGCAGACACATTCTAATGAGGCAGGGTCAACTTGACTGTAGATGAGCATGAAGTGTGTTTGTCACTACACAGGCTCTCATTATTGTGGCTGTCAGATCCTGTGCTGTGAGAAAACATGGCTGTTGCTGCTCCCAAGCTCTTTGGCAATAGAGAGCAATTATCACCACCCACAAAGTGCTAAATGTCCTTCACACCGCTCACATTCGCACTTCCCATTAGACCAAGCAATTAAAAGCATAGCCCAATCAACAGCATATGACCAGGGTGACAGCAAGTGAAAAAAATAAATAAATAATTGGAGGACCTACATTATGCAGAGTTTCGATGTTAGGTGATCTTTTATGGCTGTGGGGGATGCACTGGTGTGGTCTCTCTCTCTGTCTCTATTTCTCTCTCTCTGTAGGCCTATATATATTTGTGTGCAACATTTTTGTATAATGTAACAAAGTCAAGTCTATTCCATAAAACAATTCCAGTTCCTTTACTAATATGCTTAGTCAGACATGCCGTTAAAGTCTTGTCTCCTAAGCCGTGTGAGGGCTGATTTTGGAACAGGTGTGTGTGTGTGTGTGTGTGTGTGTTTAGGGGGAGTCATCAAAGATGCGAGCCGACTGTTCACAGCCATCCAATCTGGGAATGAATTGAACTTTGTTCCGGGCTGTGTGCTCATTGTTTAGTGCCAAGTCATAAGAGAGTGCAAACTCATTTCATTTAAGGCCTCGCTCATCTTCATCTTCATCTTCTCCCTCGCCTCCCACTTCCTGATTTCAGTCATCAACAGGTGATAATTTATCCCCAACGTTGAGATGTATTCCCTTGACAGTCTTGCAGCATCCCCTCATGACTTCCAATTGGACATGATGACTCATTGCCCTATGGTTGGACTGCAAATGAATAACTTCAATGGGGAGTAAATGGAAGAGAGAGAGAAAGGGGAGAGAGAGACAGGGGGAGAGAGAGAGAGATTCATATTTTTAAAACCCACTTCCTCTCTGGATGCTGTGGTTGCTTTGAAGAGCTCCCAAAGAGTTGCTTTACATCTTGGCAGCATGACAGAGTAAAAGGTGAATTCGGTAAAAGATAGAGTGTGTGTGTGTGTGTGTGTGTGTGTGTGTGTGTGTGTGTAGGGTGTGTGTGGGTGGGGGGTTGGGGGGTGTTAAGAGCAATCTGACTTTAACTCTATTACCGCGCCAGGGGAGAACTCAGACTGCACCGGGGGGGAGCCAAGCCTCACGCTAAGAGGACAAATAATCTCTTAATGCCGGGCGTCAAGGTGAAATGAACGGCTCGTAATAATCGTGGTCACATTTACTGTTTAAAAAGTGTGTGTGTGTGTGTGTGTATGTATGTATGTGTGTGTGAGAGAGGGAGGGTAAAGAATGTGAAAAAAGAGAAAGAGAGAGAGATGGAGAGAGAAAGACCGGTAACATGCTTGAGACAGAACTTCACTTTGGTGCGGTATCACTAGAAGGGCAATAGAGTGTGTGTGTGTGTGTGTGTGTGTGTGTGTGTGTGAGAGAGAGAGAGAGAGAGAGGCGGACAGACAGAGAGACAGAGAGAGAGAGTGGTAATATCCCACGCATGAGACAGAACTTCACATTGGCTCGGCCTCACTAGAAGTGCCTCTGACTCAGGTGTCTGAGCACGTCACTACACTTTAGTCATTAATCAGGCCTCTGAAGAGCTGTGCGAGAGGCTCAGCCCGGCAAATCCCCTTTAAACAGACAGCGTCTGAAACTCGCCGTGTGAAAATGTGACAGTCCTTAGCACATTAGCATTGTGATTGAAACCTATGGAGCAGGGATCCCTGTCAGCGCTAAAGGGGATAATAGCAGCCTTCCCCTAAGCAGATTTCACCCTGTGAAAGTGCAGACGAGGGGGGAGAGGCATTGTGAGGTGGGGTGGTGTGGGCGGTTGGAGGGGGAGCAGGGGAGTGTATAGTGAGTATAAAACTCTGATCTGCCTAAGTTATGATGCTTTAAATCTGTCTTAGGTCTTAAGTCTTGGTGGACATGTGAGATGATCTTATGGGTGATAAGAGCATATGGATGGTGTGTGTGTATGCGTGTTTGTGTGTGTCTTTAAATCTCCCTTAATCTCCACTGTGAATGGGTGTGTGTGAGAGCTTCACATACATAAAGCACACACACACACACACACATATATATATATATATATATAAACATTAATACACATATTTCTATGAATGTTTGTTACTTTTTATCTGTTATTGTTTACCTTATTGTTTGTTTTACGCCCCAGACCCTACTAACGCCTGGGACACACTACCTGCATGGTGGACATGGAGCGGATTTGTTGCATGACTGCTGCAGTGAAAATCCGCTTCACTTCTATTATGTCACGAGGCCGTAGTTGCGGTGTGGTTGAACCGCACCTGATACAAGTGTACTTCGCAGGCAGTATGGCTGCTCTAGTCTGTTAACATAGACACAGAAAGCATTATCAACATGCAGGAAACCCACTCTGCATCCTCAACGCAGGCAGTGTGTCCCTGGCATAAAACCATTCATCTGTCACTTCTGAAAAAGTCGTCTCCATAATTCACAAGTAACCGCTATAGGGTTGCTAAGTACTACAAGCCCATTGATTAACCTCAGTGCCTCAGTAGAAAGTGTTTTTGTTTGTTTTTTTAGGAAATGCAAAGACATCATGTTAGTAGCCTGATGGGACATGGGTGTAGCTGAATATCTATAAACTATTAACAAACACCTGTAAATTATTCTTATTTAAATAATGTGTCTTTTTGCCATAGAATTTGTAATACATAATACATGTAATATTTGTTTTGGATTACTGTAGTTTATTTGTATTTGTAATTTTTCAAATAGGTAGACCTATTGTGATTCATCTTTATGTTCTACCCATAGTAATCTGTGCATTTCATTAATAAAATAATAATTTAAAAAACATTAAAAAATTACTTTGTAGTAGTTTTTGTTTTTAGCTTTACTATTTTTGTATTGTACATCACTTTGGATAAAAGCAACTGCCATGTACAAATAAACATAAACATACTCAGCAGCTTTCAACACTGATCTTAAAAAGAATAGTATTTTAATGCCACAATCACTAGGCAACCAAGATGTTTACATTAGAATATTCAGCTTTAGAATGTTGGCAAAGCAGAATGCTGGTGAAGCCAGTTTTTGACTTTGCAACCTGAAGACAAGTCACTTGTGGTAAAGCTCAAGTGTTTCAAAGTGATTTAAAACGATTGCAATGGACTATGATCTAGGGACAGTCAACCATCGAAGATCCCGGATTCAGAGTAAATATGAGTCTCTTACTCAGAGAATTCTGGCCGGCTCCAACACATCTGAGGGAATCAGCGACACTGTGCCACTTAAGACATCAATGTCCAAGCAGCAGTACCAATATTTGCGAGATACACAATTTTCTCAAAGTAAGAATATCCCCTGTCATTTGCTGTTCTTAATTTTTACAGAAGGAGTTTGATTATGATTAATATCTTCTTTTATTTGTAGGCAGGTATTGGAGGGAGTTCCAAAACAGGTCTGCTGTGGCCCGAGAGGAATATAGTGTGAGGACCTTGTCTACGTCCACTAAAGAAACTGACACCCTAACTTTTGTGGGCAACATCCCTCAGTCCCCCAATGGTGAAGCATGTCAGGTAGTTCCCTCCACCAGCTCTATGGCTGTGAGGAAGGAGGAGGGCCTGAGATTTGTGGGAACCATCACCCACTCTCCAGATATCAGCCAGAGTCAGATTATTGCCATGCTAAATTCAGCTAAGACCGCTACACAGGACACAGTGCTCAAACCCACTCTGCCGAGTGACAGTGACAGTGGTGTTACGAGGGAACACACCCACCCATCCACAAGTAAGAAAGTCCTCAGTAAATGATGCTGCTCAACCCTTTCACAGTCATATAAACAGGACATTTGGCAAAAATAACATGTATGTTTGTCTCTTGTCAGTCCTGTATGTGCAGGTCCCCGGGCAGGAGCCGCAGTCCACCACTGTGTCGCATCAAAGGGAGACTGATGATTTGACACATATGGGGACAGTCTGCTCATCCACTGCACCATCCTCTTTCAAACACGTGATGGACAACATCACCAAATCTGACAGCAGCGCTGCTTTGCTAAAAGAGGTAGGACTCTCACTTTGGTGGAGGACTTTTAATCTTCCCGTTGAGATCCTTCAGCCCATAGTTTTGCCTTTGCATTTACATTTACATTTACATTTATGCATTTAGCAAACGCTTTCATCCAAAGCGACTTATAAAAGAGGATAACATTCAAGCTGCAACACAATGAAAGAAACTAACAAAGAGTGCATATTGCTAACATAAAAACTGCACTATTTTAAGTAGAAAGTGCAATAGTGTAATAAAAAGTGCAGCATAAAAGAGAAATTAAGTATATGATGTTAAGTGCATTCTCAAAACTTAGGCCGGGAGGTATTCTTGGAAGAGCTGGGTCTTCAAGAGTTTCTTGAAGGTGGAGAGGGTATCAGTTGATCTGGTAGCACTTGGAAGGTCATTCCACCAGCGTGGAACCAAACATGAGAAGAGTCTGGACTGACCTGCGCAAGGTGTTGGCCGTGCTAGATAACGTTTCTTAGAGGAGCGAAGTGGTCGGCGGGTGATATAGGGCTTCAGGAGAGTATTCAGGTAGATGGGAGCAGAGCCATCAGTCACCCTGTAGGCCACCATTAGTGCCTTGATGCGAGCATCCAAGGGTAGCCAGTGGAGTTCAATGAACAGAGGTGTGACATGTGCCCTTTTTGGCTTGTTAAAAACCAGACGTGCAGCTGCATTCCGGATCATCTGTAGGTCATCAGCAGTCTCATAGGAAGGCATTGCAGTAGTCAAGACGATAGATAACCAGAGTCTGTACCAGGAACTGGGTTGCATGTTGGGTTAGGTACGGCCTGATCTTCCTTATGTTGAATCGGGAAAAACGGCATGACCGGGCCACAGAGGCAACGTGATCTGCTTTCCCTGTTTCTTTCCTTTTTTCTTTTGTTGAACTAACACACAGATTCAATTTCACTACATGTCTTACATTAGTATTGGAATGTCATTAACAAATAAACTCTTTGATCATCAGCAGGACACAATGGAGGGTGGAAGCAGGGTGACCCGGGAAGGGGTCACTTCTCCAAGTGTCAGCCTCACACCAACCCTCTCTGGAGCTACTGAGGCCTGTAGTGATGACGCAACTCATTCTGAGATCTCTGCAGCCAATTACACCAGAGAGGAGTATGTGAGGATGCTGAAGTACCATCACCACATGGCTTCCTACTACAAGGAGCTCAAGGAGAAGACTGAGCACACTCAAAAGGTGGAGGCCTCAATTTGCCCTGACCAGCTCCAGAGAAAGAGGGTGAGTGTCTTCAGAGGGAGCTGGGATGAGCCCTCACAGAAGAAGTGCTGGGATAACAGCGCTGAAGATCTCAACCTCTCTGATAAGGCCATCGAGGAACTTTGTGCCATTCCGGGTGTCTGGGATCTGGCTGTAGACCTAGGCCTCCTGACCATCTGCCAGGCAGAGGAGTTTAAGAAGTTTCAGCCAGTTAAACAGATATAAGTTTATATTTCATAGTATATTTTAAAGCAAACAAATAAATGAATAAAAATCTGTATTAGCCTATGTATTGCATGCTGTAAGAATATCCACATCCTCCACTTGCCAATAGCTAAGGCACTAGTGCTGCGATCAGGGTAAAAAAGAAAAGTGAGTACTTAAAACATTTCCCCTGGGTGTTTCGTTTATCGCCTGAGTGAATATAGAAGATTTGATGCCACCATACAGAAAAAAAAAATTAAATAAACTCAGATGTGTGAAAATACCTCCAGTCTGATATCTGATGTAGACCAACCCTCACTCCCTTTGGAGTAGAGGGGGAGGGCAAACTAGTTTAAGTGCATCTGTTCAGAGCACTCTGAAGGAGGTGGTGCCCCGCCATATCTGATAAGCTTGTCCTCTGAGTCGCTGTCAATGTGGTTAAGGCCAGACATGCAGACATACTCCACAAACACGCACACACACAAACACACAGGTCCTCAGATGCATTGAAGGGAAGGACACAGAGTACTTTCCATATTATGATGGGAATATGCCACTACAGATCTTGCCATGAAATGTCATGATTAAACTCTACACAGTCAAAGCCAAACAGAATGCCTTTTCACGTTGGAACCGGGGCCGAAATTGCGTCTTTATCGCGGGTCAAGCAATGTGAGTGCAAGGCTTGTTATCTGCCTGAAAGCCGATCTCCGAGTTGGGAGAGGAGTTAGGAGGCGTATCGGAGTTGCACAGGGTAGCCAACAGATGGAGCTCAGCAGAGCCATGTAGACTCAATAAGCATGATACTTTCTGTAGAAACCAAACAAATCTCTTAGCTAACCAATGGTCTGTAGCCAATGCCCATATGACTGAAATAACTTAAGATGAATGTGGTTTATCAATAAAGCTGGACCATGTAAGGTAAGCAGCTTCTTTGTCTACTGGTGGTGGCTTTAGATGCTGTGTTGTTAGCACAACGATGCTAACGTTATGCGTGCTAGCTGTACAACAACGGACAACCAGTTAGTTTTGTTTGCTATATTGCCAATTTCCTTTGACATGTAGCTCATTCTTGTTTTCACTTGTGATACATTGTCACCACTCCCCACAAAGCCGGGTCGAACTATGGGACTGTTCACACTGGACACGCCTCGGCAAAAAGGGCAGGGTCCGAGGTGGATCGAGAGAACACCCGATCCCGTGTCGATCAGTGTGAAAGGAACAGGGGACATGCTAAATTTGGGTATTACACACGGGATATTCGCCAGTGTGAAAAGGCCTAGTGTGTGTGTGTGTGTGTGTGTGTGTCTGTTGTACATTTACTTTCAAGCTTTGGGGCGGTGACAGTGGGTGGCAGACTTAAAAGACTTTGATGTTTCCCAAACTTTGACAGTGCCCCTTTCCTCTATAGTATCCTCTCACTTGCCCTCTAAAGCTACAGAAATCCACCAAGAGAGACTGAAATATGGGCGACCAGCTGGGTGGCAGGTTCCCAGCACAGATGAGGCTGTGTGGGACTCTGCCTTTCATTGTTGGGGGGTGGCTATCGGAAGTGTGCTGGGGGAGAGTGGGTGTGTGCGTGGGGGGGCGGGAAGTCAGGGTCAGCATGGCCTCAGGCTTGTCTCTTAGTGAGATGCTGTGTGTGTGTGTGTGTGTGTGTGTCAGCTGGGGGGGGGGGGGTGGGGTGTGTGAAGGTGACAGAGGGGTCAATTTCCTGAGGAGGAGAAAGCTCTGAGCTGAGACTGAACAGCCATGCAGCACGAACATTATATACATCAGGAGGAAAACACTCACTTTTGTCACGCACGTTTGAACACTCTGACACACACTTTTTCTCTCTCTCTCACACACACACACGCAA
>PYXC01000902.1:1415000-1445000 GCA_015244755.2 Tenualosa ilisha
CAAATATTTTTGTGGTTCATCTATGCATAATAAAATGTAATGACAAGGTAAAATTGTGGTCATTGGATAATTATCTTTCAGCTTCAAACTCAGTGTCAAACTCTGAGTCCTGAAGGTTAATGGTGTAATAGTTAGACAAAATGATCAAATCCATTAGAAAATTAGGATTCCCAAGTGTGTGTGTGTTTGTCCATGTGTAGTGTCTGTGCGTGCATGTGGCTGTATGCCATGATGAATCAGTGTCTAATCAAATGAATCTTCCTGCTGTTTGTTCAAGACATTTGGTCAACTAACATGGAATCAGGAGATTTAACACTGGACTGTGGGTGTGACTGTGAGCTGTAGAGCACACCTCTCATCATGTGACAATGGGTCACACGAGTCACCCATTTACATAATGAGCATAAGTCAATGTGTGAATTGGAGTTGAACTGGTCCAGAAATAAATCTCCTGGCTTCCCATCACTAGGCCAGAACTGAAGAAGCCTTTTGTGAATGTAAAACGTCTTCAGGCTCCAAAAAGAAGTCCAGTTGAGTCCATATAACTGAACACCTTGACTACCATGACCTGGATGAATGAGAATCTCCACAGACACCAGGGAGGAGCTGTTGTTTGTGCCCCCTGTTCTCAACAGTCTCACAGTCGGACTAAGATAGAGCCCTGTTAATCCAAATAAATTGGGGTCATGATCCTATACAATCAGTGTTATACAGTGCAAGATCAACCATTCTGGGCACCTACTGGCAATGACAGAAACTTCTTTCTCCATATTATGAAAGTTAGTGCAGTGTTGGAATCACTTGGACTTTTAAGAACTTTACAGTGTTACTGTCATATGGAATCACATAGATGGTACTGTTTGCAGTAGCATAATATGAGAAAACACCTTCAGATTAAATTCACATGAAACCGCTGTCTGCAGTGAGTAATGTGAATATTCAGTGGCATTAGTCTTATTTTTTCGAAGCAAGCTGTTGGCCAGACAGAAACTTTCCTGGCACCCCTATTTTTAGGGAATAAATTGGTTTGATACATCTGAGCATCGAGTGTTGGGAACTCATCGCATGGCCTCTTTCACTCCCCAGCCCCCACTGCCTCCCTGTCTCCTCTCCCTCTCTGTCTTTATTTCTCACTTTCTCTCTCTCTCTCTCTCTCTAACTCTCTCTCTCTATCTATCTATCTATTTGAGGGCGTTTGGCTGAGTAATATTTAACAGACATTGAAGGAAAGTGTGCCACTTTACAAATGACCCTCTTTGTCCGATACACAATTAACCTATATTGCAGGATGGAGCCCACACCCCAGCCCCCCCCCCCCACCCCCTCTCTCCAGCATACCCCAGCCACCCTAAGTTTTGACACTCCAAATGAAAGCTAAAAATGGTGTGGGTGGATGTGGGAATCAATGGCGGAGCTTTTTTCAGCATTGATTCCATTAAGAGCCTTTTTGGAGATTGATTACCCTGAAAGGCTCTCTCAGCTGCTCGGATTACAGACCCACAATTCCCTCTTCTCATCCCGCTCATCCGAACCCAACAGAGAGATTTCTCTCTCTCTCCCTCTCTCTCTCTTTTTCCCTCCCTTTTTCTCTCTCTCTCTCTCTCTCTTTCTCGTTTCATTTTTTCAATTTTCATTTTAGATTTATTTATCTATTTATGAGAGTGGCCTTACTAGACCTTTCCTGTTCCACTGGAAGCTAAACATTCAGTTTGCCTGTGACTCCCATTTGATAACATTATCTGCATAACGTGCATAATGTAATTACACACGCTTGCGCTGAAAAGTGCATTTTTAAATAAAAATAATAAAAAAAACATGCGTTATGAACACCTCACAGATTACATTTAAGAGGTCTGTGAGGCTTTTTGGCCTTCTCTCATGGTGCTGAAATTGGGGTAGAATTGGTTTAGTGTGGGTGTTAGTTTACACCCAGCAGATCTCACATCTCACAAACACACAGACACACACACACACACACACACACACACACACTGGAGTTCACCTCAGGCATGAAAAACAGTAGCAAACAGCCAGGAAGATGGTGAGAAGTTAACCAGATTACTTCTTTAACGGCCCTGCTAAACACTGCTTAAAAAAAAAAAGTCAAAGCTCATCATATTACTGCCGGCTCAGCCTCTATGCTGCGCCATACCACACATGTTACACGCGTGGACGGTGATTAACGAGGATGAGAGATTACACGAGGTCGTCGGGGGTTTTATCTGTATTTTAATGAATTACACATCAGAGCTGAAGCCTGGACCGGGTCAAAAACGCAAAGCCAGGGCAGCACTGCTTCATGGGCTGGTCAGTCCAGGGCTGTGCTGGAAATCTTTCCCCCCCCCCGCCCCACCCATGTAATTTAATTCCACTCAACTCTAATCCAGAGACATGCAGAGGCTCATACTCATGCACATCACTCAAATGCAGCCCCTTCAGCTGTCTGCTCAAGACAGGATGTCCAGCATAAACATAAAGCAGCGAGAGTAGAACTGGAATGAGAAAAAAAAAAGGGCTATAGAACAATTACATTTAGCAGACGCTTTTATCCAAAGCGACTTACGACTTGTCAACTATCAACTGTTCAGGGCCAGTCTCCCCTAGTGCAACTTAGGGTTAAGTGCCTTGCTCAAGGGCACAACGGTGGCAGCTGGGATTCAAACCCACAACTTTTCAGGCTACTTGTACGCTAGCCAGGTTCCTTAACCGCTACGCTACCACCGCCCACCAGAACATTACTGTATGAAGTAGAAGTGCATATAGGGTGCATAGGAGGAGGCGTCTACGAGACTCAGATCACAGACTCAGACTTGGTGAAGGTTTGGGCGTGGTGACCATTGCTGTCTATATGTCTAACTGCATCGGGGAAACAATTTAATTACGAATTAGATTGGCCATAGATGCATGCCGGTCACTCCAGGCTACAGTGGCCATTTGGACGAGTTCCATGGATCAGGCGTGAGGCTGTCATTGGATCAACACCCGCATTTAGAGAGCCATGCTGTTTGTGTGATGGTCTCTAAAAAGTGAAAAAGCAAACATGGTCTAAAAGTGTTTATTTATTTTAAAAATATCTTTACTTTAGTAAGCCCTGTGTGGCTTGAAAGACTGGGCAAGATTCAGAATGAGTCAGTGCTTTGCTGTGTGTGTGTGTGTGTGCGTGCGTATGTGGTGTGTGTGTGTGTGTGTGTGTGTGTGTGTGTGTGTGTGTACCTTAATATATGTACGTGTCTGTCAGCACACCAGTTTATAGTAACCAGTATGGTCTGGAAATAGTAATAGCCTCTCTTTTATCTCCCTGACTCTGCTCTTTTCGGGCCGCCACCCCACCGCCATTCTTCCTCCCTCCCTCCCACCAAACCACCCGTCCGTTGGCTCGACCTTCCCATGATTCATGTGGGCAGTGTTTTTATTGTGCTGATCCTACAGCTGCCCTGTGTGGGGACGTTCTGTAACCCCGACCAGACAAAAGAGCAGCAAGTCTCCTCTTCAGCTTTCCCTACACACTCATCGAGAAATTCGCATACAGTATAACTATCTCCTTCCTCTTTATTGTTATTTTAATAATGTTGTGGATATATTGCTGCCATGAAGACAGGCTTGTGTGCTTTGCATTGTATTCTAGAGTCTGACCTTTCCCTTAGATGCCTTCCTTGCCAGCATTGGGATGCTTGTTGCCTAACAGATAAGAAATCTTTTCTCCTAGTTCCCTTTCCTTTTTACTCTCTCTCCCACCCCCCCCCCCTCTCTCTTTCTCTCTCTCTCTCTCTTTCAAGCACTATTCTCCCCCTTTCAAAGGATGTCCAAAACCCCTTTTCAACCATGCTCCAGGCTTCTCTGGCTGTCTTTATTTCACTCTCTTTCAGGTTTCCCTTCTCCCTCTTTCTTGCACAGTCTCTTTCAGGAGGCACCAACCCCTCCAGAGCTCTCCTCTGTTCCCCTGTCAAAGATCACTAGAGAGGTGGCAGAAGTTTTCTGACTTGTAGCTGTGAGGGAATATTCTCTCTTTATTACACACGTACCCCACCCCCCACACACACACACACACACACACTCTGCCTCTCTCTCACATTCAAGTACAAACACACACTCACATGCACAAACATGCATACACACACATTATCTCTCTCTCTCTCTCTCTCTCTCACACACACACACACACACACACACACAGAGCATTGTGCACTGCTTCGCTCTGAATCCTTGAATCCTGTCCGGTCTCCCAAAGGGCCCAGGTTCAGGCCATTTGCCCAGTTGGAGTGCCGTATCACTGGGCACTGAATCCTCCCCAGCTCCTTCCCCATCCATCCCCCCCAGGCAGGCCCTGGTCCTCCTGCTTCATTAGCTTGTAGCGCTACAGGCTGCATGCTAGCACTCACACACACACACACACACACACAGAGAGAGAGAGAGAGAGAGAGTGGCAGATTTAAAGGAGGACCGGCATAGATTACCATACAGCCTCTGTTGGTGCTAGTGGCCGCTGCTGTTCTTGCTGCAGCTGGTATAAAATATACATGCAATACAGCACCAGTGGCTCTGGCTGCTCCACAATGAGCAGGCAGGCTAATGCGCTGTGATCTGACGCAATGGCACCGCCGCTCTGCAGACTCCCGTGATGTTGCAGGGATTTCATCATGCTCACCACCGAGACGGAGTCGGAGACGGAGGCCCCTTGCTCTAATCCTGCATGTCTGTCTGCTGGCTCTGCTGTCAGGCCAATAGGAGATCGCTCTGGCTTTGATTGGGGAGGTGCACAGGATTGAGTGTCAAGGTTCACACTCACGAGTAGACACCTACACACGCACACACACACAGAGAGAGAGAGAGAGAGAGAGAGAAAGAGAGTGAGAGAAAGAAGAAAACAAATTAATAAGATTCCTGTCACCTCTCTGGCAAGGTTGTGATCGTTAGTGTAGGTGGGTGGACGTGTTTAATTTGGTCTCTTGGTGGTTTAGAGGATGCCGTAGATTACCCACATTAATTATTTCTCCTGTTAATAGAGAGAGAGAAAGAGGGAGACGGATAAAAAGACAGAAAGGAAGGAGGGAGGGGCGGAAAGAGGGAAGGAAGGGTGGAGGTAGCACAAAGTATCACGTCTTATTATTTCTCCAGGAGATGCTGGCTCAGACAAGCTGCCATGTAAATGAACACCTTGTGTTATTTGTGGGGCCCTGCGATCTGGCACTAAAAGCGGTCGGAGCTCCTTTCTCTGTGAATTAGGACCCCGGGGGTTGATAGCCCAGACATGTGCACTGCTGTGGTCCTGTCCCAAATCAGTGCACACTGGTACACTCACATTCCAAATCAGACAGAGGTGTAGGTGGAGAGATCCGTTTGTGTATGTGAATCAATCCATAGCCCTGTTGTTCAAGGTCAGCGAGTGCTGTCCCTCGGGAAAAAGAACAGGACAGTTTGATACATACACCAAATAGCGAATCTACAGCTAACACTAACTGAAAGGGGCACAGAAACTCACTTTCAGTTTAATTTTGCTATGCCCTATTCTGCTATGCCCTATTCTGCTAATATTAGTTCTTTTTCCTACATTTGGTGACCTTTAACAACGTGGCTATTGATTGATTTACACCAGATTTCCCCTTTAAGAACAGTATGATGTGGGTTAACATATGGGCTGAACTATAAAAGACCTGGGTAAAATATTAATTCTGTGGACCATGGCATAACAATTTTTAAAGATATTAATTTTGATAACTGTGGTCTAGTTCTTAAACCAGTTTTTATTGTCATTGAATGGTAATATGGGTTACCTGATATGACAACATGAAGGAAATGGATATAGTGGAGCCAAGTGATAGATAGATAGATAGATAGATAGATAGATAGATAGATAGATAGATAGATAGATAGATAGATAGATAGATAATAGATAGATAGATAGATAGATAGATAGATAGATAGATAGATAGATAGATAGATAGATAGATAGATAGATAGATAGATAGATAGATAGATAGATACTTTTAATATCCCATAAGAAATTCTAGAAATTCTGAATCTATAGAGTGTGTCAGTCAGACTAATGGTGTGTAGATGGTGTTTACAAGATTCAAGATTCAACAAACTTTATTGTCTGTCAGAATGTGATAGAAAAGATTTGGAGAATCTTGGAAAATTAGGGTCAGGGGTAGTATGAGTCTTTTTCCCTTGGCTATCATGCATATTAGCAGTGGGAATGAAAGATCTCTTGTTAGTTCTCTTCATGGCCAGAGGAGCTCTGAACTGTCTGCCTGATGGGAGGAGCTGTGTGTGTTTGCGTGTGTGTAGCCTCCACTGCAGCCTTAGCTCCTAGACCTGGGTGTGCACACGGGCTCCTCCAGGTACTCGGCTGCCCTTCAGCTGACGCCAGGAGGAGGAGAGTGGAATGACGGCAGCCCCATGGGTCCTCATGGCTGGTGTCCTTATTGTGTCACACTTGAGCTCAGTCTGAGGTGTTTAAAAGGGGAAAGCAGGTGGAGCAGTCGCAGGTGTGGTCAAACGCAGGTGTGACGGTGTGACGCGGCCCCAGACGACTCGCCACAGATGGCCAAGGTCACTTTGGACACCATCCAGAGACAAGTCAGCACTACGTGAGGGCACCGCTTCTCATTTATGTGTGTGTGTACCCACACACACGCACACACACACACACACACACACACACCCACACACACACACACACAGATGAAAATGTGTCCCTTCATATATTCCTCTCACGGTCACTCTTTGTTGAAGTCTGTGTTTCTCCCTCCTCTCCTGTTTCCCGGTCTTGTTATCATGTGCGATGCTCCCTGCCGCTGCAGAGAGGAGTGGATCTCTTCTTTTTCACTCCCCCTCTCATCTTTTCTCTTTCTCTCCATCGCTCTTTTCACCTCTGAAAAGCAGTGGCACAGGGGCAGGTTGCAGAGCTTGAGTATCTGATGTGATCCTCTGCAATGCATTCGCACAAAAGAGGAAAAGCTATTCCCTCAGAAGACCTGACATGTCTCCCTCCCTCCCTCTATCTCTCTCTCTCCCTCTCTATTTTTTTCTCTCTCTCCCTCTCCCTCATACAATCAAAGACAGACGAGCAACACATACATTTAAATCAGTGTGGTTTGACAGCATTGCCAAAGTCATTCTAAGAGTGAACATAGAAACACAGACACACAAATAAATGAGGAGAAAGAGTAACAAAGTTTCCAAAAGTGCAACTATGTAATTAAAAGGGATGAGCTGATGCCTAAATTGCTTCCGTGGCTACAATGACTGCTATGCAAAGAGAGCTACCACCATTTCTAATCAAGGGTCATAAAAATGTGTATGTGATTTATATGTTTACCATTGACTTCTTTTTTAATTTGAGCCGGAGAATAGACTGTTTAATCATTTTGCCAAAGACGCAGGAGGACTCAATCTCTCCAACTCAAAAGGAGGAGGAGAAAGAAGACTCGGGTTCTCAATCACACAGACAGTCGTTTTGTTCTAGAAAAAAGAATCTCTGTGACAGCTTCCGTTGGTGGTCAGAATGTGGTCAATAAGCCTGTGTTTACTTTCTCTGCCAGTTTCTGTCATTCTTCTCTCTCTCTCTCTCTCTCCCTTACTCTCAGTCTCTCCATCAACATGGCAAGATGCAGGTCCTCCAGGCATCTTATTTGACGTGTGTCACCCACACAAGTGCTCCTGCCTCTCTCCCTAATCCTCTTGCCCAATTGTAGAGGGGATTGAATGTCACCATCTGTCTGGGGCCATGCTCAGTGCAGTAGCCACCTGAGGCCTGCACACACATACACACACACACACACGCACGCACACACACACACACACACACACACATACACAGATACATAAGGAGGTAAACCAAACCTCTCAGTACCTCAAGGCTGACATTCCCAAATGGCCCAGATGAGACTTTATGAGATCAGATCGGTTCTCCAGGACATATGGTCTCTGTGCGTGTGCGTGTGTGTGTGTGTGTGTGTGTGGCTGAATAGCGCTGCATGGTATCTCTGTTGTCATCTCCTGTCTGATACACTGATATCTCTGCATCCATCACATGGCTTCCCTGTCTCCCTCTCAGAGAGGAGGCAGAGGTGATGAGATCCACTCACACCGCAGCGCTCAGAGCCTTGAGTGCAAGAAGACAACAAAGTAGACTAATTGACAGGCTGCATGATGTACTAAAGGAAAAATGGCAAAGATCAGTGGATTTGATTTCAAAAAATAACATTTTAGAGTTCTTATCCTGCAAGTATACTGAATGAGACGATAAACTGAATGATATGCGGTGGTATTTTGAATTCTGCCTCTCTTCTAATCATAACCTTACTTGTATGTGCATGTCTATGTGTATGTGTTTGTGTATGTGTATGTGTTTGTGTATGTACTGCTTACGATACAGTAATAGGGACAGAAACAGTCCAGGCCTGACTGGGCTGACCCAGAATTCCACAGGACCCGAAGAGAGAGGCTCTGTGCTCATCTCCTTGGGATCCAGTGCAAGAGACTCTCTGTGCTTACCTCCCTGGGATCCAGTGAGAGAGATGCTCTGTGCTTATCTCCTTGAGATCCAGTGAGAGAGACGCTCTGTGCTTATCTCCATGAGATCCAGTGAAAGAGACACTCTGTGCTTATCTCCCTGCGATCCAGTGAGAGAGACACTCTGTGTTGATCTCCTTGAGATCCAGTGAGAGAGACACTCTGTGCTTATCTCCTTGGGATCCCATGAGAGAGATGCTCTGTGTTTATGTCCTTGTAAATTCTGGTGATCGTACAAGCAATCAGCGAGTAAGATGTCTTTCTCCGCTTGATTTCCATTTTCAGATTGCTAATATTGGGAACCATTTCCTCTACAGCACAGAGGACTGCTAACTAACACAGTTCATTACTAGGACTACTGATTGATTGATAGATAGATAGATAGATAGATAGATAGATAGATAGATAGATAGATAGATAGATAGATAGATAGATAATAGATAGATAGATAGATAGATAGATAGATAGATAGATAGATAAAGAATACTTTATTTATCCAGAAGGAAATTAGGGAAGGACTACACTGATGTACAGTGTATCTACAAGACATTGCCAACCATGGTATGCTCTTGTTGTAATATACTCTACAGTCACAGATCCAGGCAACACAAAGGGACAGAGTCTACTACCTGCCTTTTGAGTGGCAGGACTATTCATTAAAGTTCAGTCAGGAGACCTCCCTCAGTTGACTTCGCTGAGCTCTGAGGGACAGGCCGGGAGAGCTCTCTCTCCTGTCTATTGTCTGTGCTACCCCCTGTTTACAGTTGGTTTGACTGCAATGCCAAGTAGATTGGCAACCCTTTTCAAAACACACAAGTCCAATCCAGAGAGAGAATAATGGTTCATAACTGACCCTTGTGCCTTCATACGTGACTTCTTCAGCAGAACCAGCATGGCGGACATCTTCGTCTTCACTCCTCTCTGACTTTCTCTATTCTGCTTCATGTCTTTTCCTGCCTTCAGAGAGAGACGTCTCTAAGTGGGAGACGTTAGGTGTCAGTAGATGATTTCTCTGCCCTTTAAATTGGCCTCCTCACTGTGGGAGAGGAAGAGGAGTGAAAAAATTGAGGGAAGCAAAGGAAATAGAGAGGGAGAGAGAGGGGGAGGGGAGAGAAAGAGGGAGAGAGAGAGAAAGAAAGGATGTGAAGAGGAAATGTGTTGGTATTTGGGTTGATGCTGTCATCAGTCGTGACCAGGCTGGAAGATATAGGAAGGGCACGGGTACATATCACGTTAAAGTGAGCCACTAAGTGTGTGTGTGTGTGTGTGTGTGTGTTGTGTGTGTCAGACTCTCCTCCCTCTCTCTCTCTCCACGAGTAATAGTTGAGTGTTACTTATGTGTCAGAGATGACAATTAGCAGGATTTTCGCGTAGGCATTTAACTGGAAGGTCACATCCTGGCACACACACACATACACACACACACACAAACACACACACACGCGCGCACACACACACATACACACACACACACACACACTCAAAGCCAAATTTGCCTTCTAAATAAAATGTAAAAATGTTCCAGACACTCAAACATGACATGCTTGACAGTAATGTCTTATTCCCGTCTCTCAAAGTATGAGAACAAGATGAGGATATCATGAAGCTTGTGGTTATTAATGAATATTATAATTAATTAATTAATTAATTGCCATTTGTACACATTTGGGATAGATGACGCACAGCTGATGATCGACAGCTTTCATTAATGAGGAATCTCTCTACTTCTGCCCTCTACATTGTAATACATGGCTTCTTTAGAGAGCTGAGTACTGAGAGGGGGGCACAGGCACGTAAACATGGGCACCATGGAGGTGCCGAGCAGACCATGGGTGCATCACCAGACACCTGCAGAGGCTGTTGATGGACGACAGTTACCCAGGGCTGTGACAGCATAGTAATATTTTGTTGCATCATCTGTTATCCTTCTGATCACAAATGGAGCCTCTGCTTGAGCAAACCACACCGCCACATGTGCTTCCTTATATTCCGGTAGTTTAAGCGCAACAGTGTTAGCCATTTAATTAAAAACTTAAGGATTACGTCAAAGAGTCGTCAGGGTCACCAGTGTAAAAGAATCGACACTATGAGGAGACACGGACACAGAGCTGCACTGACTACAACAGGAAAGCCCTGCAGCGCAACCTTTCTAAAGCTTTCCTGTTGTAGTCAGTGCAGCTGTTATAACGATCTATATTAACTAACTATTATAACTATAACTCTTTAGATGTGATTTAACATGCATTGAGACATGTCCCTTCCTTCATCCAATGGGCTATGCTTAGTTTTGTAATGTATTTCAATAGAATTAGTGCACTATGACCTAATCTGGTGACCTAAAAATCTGTGAGACACAGACAAAGCTGATGGGCGTTTCTGGTAGCAAATAGTTTTGCTCAGCTGGTACGTCTAGCCACAAGCCATTGGCCCTCAGTAGGTCTTTTTCCAAGGTTTGGTCGGACCAATCACAATACTCTATCTTTGTATGTAGGCGACTGGGTGGTGGTAGCATAGTGGTTAAGGAACCTGGCTAGAGTGCAAGTAGCCTGAACAGTTGTGGGTTCAAAGCCACTGTTGTGCCCTTGAACAAGGCACTTAACCCTAAGTTGCTCTAGGGGAGACTGGCCCTGAACAATTGATAGTTGACAAATTGTAAACTGCTTTGGATAAAAGCGTCTGCTAAAAGCATAAATGTAGTTTCAATGCAGAAGGCAGTTTGAAAGACAACCGCTGATTCCACCTCTTGGATTGAGCCCAGTCTATCGGTCATGGCCAGACTATACATTTTTATAGTCTGTCTTGTCAGGCTGCTGATCTGACCCATGGCCTATCACAATACACCCCCTCCTCCTCCTAACAATGTAAACTTATGAATATGAATTTGATTATTTTAGTTTAATTTGGCATGCATCAGCATCTGTTTTGGCAAGCACTATCAGCTCCATCCATAATGGATGAGGGGTGCTCCTTGCTGAACAAACTGCGTAATTTTGGTTTCTATTATTCCCATCAGTTCCTATCAGTCTGAAAATCGCTACATTGGAGAAGCGTATTGTGTGTGTGGCTCTAACCAGTTGTAATGCAGCCTAACTAAACTGTAGTGTAACTAAGCTAATGTTTAAAGCTGCCCTGCCACACGTCTATATGGCTGCCTTTAATGATGTGTACAATGTAGCGTTTTAGGCTTCTTTAGCTATGTTAACACTTTTACCACTTTCAGTCTGAATGCACCGCAATTGTTGGTTGGTCTTTAAGCACCATTTTCATTCTCCTTCCACCTCCTAACACCTTTTAGTTATAGACTACATAGCTTGCATTAAGCCAAACATACCAGGCAAACTGTTCTCGACAAGGGCCGAGACACCTTGTCAGATGAGAATACGTTACCTTTGTTGGCTTTAGAATGAAATCAAATCAAGAAAATCAACAAATTATTTATGCTAGAAAGTTTATAATTTTTAATAAACACAATGATATGGTTATTGGGGACGTACGTTGGTTGGATTTGATTTTTGCAGGGATCATAACCCCCCTGAACCCCGTGGAAATTACACCTTTGGTGTTTAGTGTCTTTCATATCTCTGCAAGTGTCATTTCTCACACTATACCTTCATCCTGCAACTGTTCCCTTTTCCAATAACAACTTTACAAAACACTGTAACTTCTCTCCTGAGTCCCAGTGTGCAGTCTCTCTCTCTCATTCTCTCTCTGTCCTGCTAACACACCTCACATGCTTCAGGCTGCTTCGAAACCTGTTTTCACACCTGCTGAGGTGCAGGCCCTTGTGGACAACTCAGAACACTGCTCTTGTTTTGACTGTGACACCCCAACCCCCCCCCCCCACACACACACACACACACACACACATGTACACCACACACACACACACACGCACACACACACACACACACACACACACACACACACGCACTTCCGACACCCTGTTGACAAGGCTTGTTTTTGGTCCACTGTCTCTCTTCTGGGGGTCTTATTCAGAGGGAGTGTTGGCATTCCTGCCCCATGCAACCACACACACACACACACACATACACACACTTCAGCAATCTGTTCATCGCAGTCGGTGGTACCCTGTCTTCAACCCCACACTCTAAGCATTGCCACTGGCAACCACTGCTCCGAATCCTATCGTGCACCCCAGGCCCCCGTCACCTTTTATTCTTCCATGTGTCTCACACACACACAAACACACACACACACATACTTCCACACAGACAGTCTTTCCCACCCATAGCTATATGCATGTGTGTTATGCTTGTGAAGTGAACAGACTAGCACATTGTTTTTTGTTGTTTTTTGATTGTTTATTCAGTGATAGTATACTACTTTCTATCTGTCAATGTTTTTGCGTTCACACATATCTGTAGACTAAATTAGATATTGTTTGTGATTCTGGGTGTGTTTGAGTGCATGTGTGTGTGTGTGCACGTGTGCATGCATGCATGCATGCATGTGTGTGTATATCCAGGAATGAATCTTTACCCAGCTGAGAGAGCAGACTTGTATTGATTCGGCACAGCCTTGCCTGGTACATTTTATGTTGTATACATGTAAATCTCACAAGTTCTCTTTCTTTCTTTTTTCTTCTCTACACCAGAGAGAGAGGGTAGATCATTTGCTATCTAAAAAAAATTACATACAACGCTTGCGAAGATGGTTGGCTTTGATTTTTGAGATGATTACTTTTTTTCCTGATTGTCTAGATGTATATTGAGAAGTAATGACATGCCACATTTCACGTCTCTCTTTATTGAGGTCAAGTTAAGTCCACAGTGAAAAACAGTTCTTAGATTACATTAGAAAGAAGCCTCCAGCTCATCAGTTTATAATTTAGAGCTGCAGCAACACCGGTATCTTTCACAAAAAGAAAACACATTAACAAAAGCTGGCTTGTCACAGACTCATATTGTATGCTATTGTCTGTTGTAGCATGTCTGAGGGCCAACATAAGACACAAATGTGTACCCAAAATGCCTGTTAATATATGAAGATGTTCTAGTCCTAGTCAAGTAATTGAATTCAATGTTAATTCCATTTGATATGGAGGTCTAATGTGGAGTTAATTCACCACAGGGTCGTATTTACCCATGCTGTTTAGATTTGACCCTCGTCATCAAAGGATCAATAGCTGGCTTCAGAGCTGAGTTTTTAAAGTGAATTTCAAACATTGTGCTGTTATGGTTTGATCTTTTCCATCATCTGGAGAGCTGCATTTTTAATTTACATGACACAATAGATTTAGATGGGCACAAACTTAAAAGCTGTACAAACACTAAACAAATAAATAAATAAAGGAATAAACCTGAGCTCAACTTGCCTAGCAGAGGAAGAAAACATTATGGGATGTCGCTATGGCTACATAGAGTACAGTGCCCATGCTAATGCTGATGAATAGGGACATGCATTGTTCTCCTGTGCACTGTTAGCTTTCAGTTTCAGTTTTGGTGTTTATATTGTCAACAGGAAGCAAAAGTAGCTTGTTTAAGTAAAATGTGTAAATGTGTGTACATTCATGTATACATTTACAGTGCACCCTCCATAACAAACATATAGCCTATACTGAATGCTAGCAGTGTATATACCTCATGGTGGTACAATACCGAGCTCATATTTTCACTGATAATGTGCTATGATGGCCTTCAGTCACTGCTTAAATGAACAGTTAGCCCCAAAGTTTGCTTTCTGAACCTGTGGGGTGACTTTCAAATGGTCAACTCCAACTCAGGTTTTATTCAGAACCCAGAACTGCTTGTGAAGTCAGCTGGAGATGAACAGCAAATTCCTCCCACAGCTTCAGAGAGGCAGGCTCATCTTCTTCTTTTATCTGACACTGGAGTAAAATAAATAAAGTTCTGTTCTAAATCTACAAGAGAGCTGTTCAGTCATACTCTTAGCTTATGTAGGAATATGAACGTGATCCGATGGGTTGATCTGGAAAAAAAAAAAAAGTATGCCCTCCCATTAACCTGAACTAATGCATCAGTCAGCATATATAAAAGAAACTCACAGAGTCGGCTCACAGCCTGTAGAGGAGCTGGGATGTGTGAGTTTGTTCTGAGTTTAGACATTGCTATTTCAGACTGTTGCTTTGGTTACATGTTAGCTTTTCCCTCTGTGTGTGCTTCTGACTGATTAATTTCGAATGCTGATTGAACACAAGATTTTAACACAACCGTCAGCAACTCCAGCTCTTTGTTGTGATAATTGCATTAACGCATTGCAATTGATGTACTAATATGCCAAAAGGAAAAGATACCATGGTTGCCATAGTGTAGGGATTCAGTTTGGTTGTACCCTGAGATGATCATCAGAGAAGTCATTTAACACAGACTTTAGATTTTCACATAATCATTTCATGCATCTATCTATCTATCTATTCACTAATTCATGTATTTAGGTCTCTGCACTGGAGATGATCTCCAGATATTATCCGTTTACTGTAGTTTATATGGTGGGCTGGACAAGGGAGTCTGCCCCAACCACACCCCATCCCCCTTCCCCCAACACACACACACACACACACACACACACACATACATTCACATCCCCTTTCCCCAACACACACACACAGTAAATCCAATTTCTTTGTCAGTCAGAGATGCATCATTGCTTCCCTGAGAAATGCACAACAGTGGAGAAAAAACTCTCAAAACAACTCCTCATCCAACTTCTCTTTCTTTACTCTCCCTGTCTTTCTCTCTTTCTTTTTAAATAGACTTGTTTTATTTTCTTCCTAGGCAGGAAACCCACATAGTTACATTGCATAGTTACAAGACCAAATCCGTTGCAAAATTAGCAAAGACTTTTGCAAAGACTTTAGTCTTGTAACTATGCAGTGTGCAAAATACTTCTCTCCTGCCTTCCTTCACTCTTGCTTTTCTTTGTTTTTGCTTCATGTCCATGAGAACATGGATGCAATCCATGCACTCTTCAAAGGCTTTCCTGAAAGGGTGCAGTTCTTTCTCTTTTCTGTCCTCTGACAATCACACACAGATCAAACAGAGCTGAGATACATACAGTTGTTAACTGTGAAACATAAGACACTCACACTCAAGTGGAGGTCAGCAGAATGTTGGGAAAATATGCTCAGATGCAAAACTCTCTAAGACCATTTGCGATGAATTTACGTAAATTTATCACCCGGAGAAATTAAATACTGTTTTCTGATTGGTTGACAGGGTATCTATTCCCGATAACGGGACACCTATGATGAAGATCTGGTAAAAAAGTTCATCGCCATTCCATATCAAAGCTCTTTTGAATGGTAACTATAACAACCATAGTAAACAACAGTTGAACTTGCAAGCAACAATGGAGTCAGCTGTTATCAAGCTTACTGTGGTCAGTAACCAAAGAAAATAGTACAACAACTGAGCAGGTTAGTTTCTTTTAAAACTGAGCTGCATATTTGTTTGAATGTTTGAATGTTGAATGTTTGTTTATTGTCTATATGCATGAGTTGCAACCAGGTGGTAAGTGGGATAACGCCCTTTGGCTTAATAAAAAAAAAAACTTAAATTTTGCATATTTCTGAAGGCTGACTTCTGAAGGGTTCACTGGAAAATGTCATGAATATATGAATCTACTGTATGTAGTATATTTATGACTGGATTGGTGATCATATTTACTTGTGAGCGGCCAGTGCTTCATGTACATCAATATCTTTGCAAAAGCCGCTGTGTAAACTCAACCTGTGGAGCACAGATGATTATGAACTGAGAAAATAGAGATTAAATAAACTGTGGAACAAGCAGGTGGGCAAATTGACATAATTAATCCCTGATCTAATTTGTCATAATTAAAGTCTAATTATTCTGTAGCAATTCATACGCTATTATCATTATTCAGAAGTCTTGTGAAAGGTGTAATTATTTTTCTTTTCTTTTTTTTTTTTTTTTTAAAGCAAGCTGCATAAGTGTTTGTGCCTGTTTGGAGAACACTTATGTGTCAGAGTAAATAGCAAAAAATCCTGCTCTCAACTTAAGTGTAATAGTTGTTTATGGAAAAAAAAAAAAAAAACGTCTGAAAAGATTTTCCAAGTGTTACTCATTGCTAATGAGTTCTGTAGTAACAGCAATTGTTCTGGAAGGTGTAATGACAAAGGCTAAGGTGATGCTTGTGCTCCCTTACCAGAGAATGAGTGCCTGTCTTCTGTCACAGAACGTGTGAAACAGGTTTAAGAAATGTCTCCTGTTGAGCTTGCTTCTCACAAGAGCTCACAAGTAGCAAGACTAATCAGCCGAGCTGTTTGTGTGTTGTTCAAACTCATAATTAGCTCGCTATCATTCCGACGTGCAAGTCCTCAAACAGAAGGCGTCCAGATGGTGGGCTCAGAAGAGGGCCGAGTGCAAAACGACTCTGCAGTGCACCGGTGCTGCTGCTGTCACCACTACTGAGCCGAATCCCTATCCCTATCTCCCTACCACACTCAGACTCAGCGACTACTGTACTGTGTGTGTGTGTGTGTGTGTGTGTCTGTCTGAAAGAGAGTTGAAGAAGAGTGTGTGTTTGACAAGAAAAGGGAAATGCCTCTTCTCCTCTGTGAAGTTGTCAGTGTGTGTGTGTGTGTTCGTGTGTGCCTGCGAGTGTGGGTGTGGGTGTCAGAGAGAGATGAAGAGGAGTGTGTATTTGACAATGAGAGGACATGGCCTCATCATTATAGTAACCTCTTTTTTACTCTCTTCTCTTCTGTGAAGTTGTTAGTGTGTGTTTGTGTGTGTGTGTGTGAAAGTTTATATACTCCATGTACATTTCTGTATATGCATGTGTCTCTGTGTCTGTGTGTGTGTTTGTGTGAAAGAACCCACAAAGCTGATGAGTGTGTTTGCGTGTGAGTGTGAGTGTGTGTGTCTGTGTGAAGGAGCCTACAAGGATGATGAGTGTGTTTGCGTGCGCGCGCGTGTGTGTGTGTGTGTGTGTGTGTGTTTTTGTGAAAGAGCCCACAAGGATGATGAGTGTGTTTGAGTGTGAGTGTGAGTGTGTGTGTCTGTGTGAAAGAGCCTAAAAGGATGATGAGTGTGTTTGTGTGTGTGTGTGTGTGTGTGTGAGCCCACTGCTGGACAATTTCTGTCATTCTCTTTCTGCACTGGTGCTTTGACACCCCGTTGCTCACACCCTGCAGCACCGAGAGGCCTGCAAAACCTGTCACCACATTTCCTGAGCGTTTCTTTAGTGTTTCCTGAGCATTTTCTCCCAAGTTTCCACCAAACTCTCCTGTCTTAAGACTTTACCTGCAGCCCACACACAGCACTTCAAAGCAGTGGATTAAACAGCCATGTAATGCAAAGATGAATCACACACTCAGGGTTTGTTTGAGTGTTTCTATGCTTTCATTATGCGTGGTGCCTTTTCGAAAAACAACGCCGTTTATTTATTTATTTCTCTGTGAGGGTGACTGCTCTTGAGACATCAGGAAGGATGACACGTCTCTTCCGTCGTCCATCTCTGTCTTCAGACGTCGTTTATGATTGCGGAGGTGCAATTAGCAGACTGTCATTGGGGCGGCAGTAACCATGACAGCAGCCAAAAGACCAGCGCATTGCTCGATGACTAATAATCCTCAAAGTTTCACCACACACACACACACACACACACACACACAAACATCCCTTTTTCAAATCCTTCAGGTCAAGTTGCTCTTAAATGTTCCAGTCCACATGCTCACCTATTTCACGTTGTGCTTGCTGCTCTTTGCGGTGCTTGTTTACCCCAATATTTGTTTGTTTGTTTATTTATTTATTTGCACATTATTTATTTGTATTTATTTATTTGCACATTATTTATTTTTATCCAGGGCCAGACGTTGGCTAGGTGTCTAGCTGGAAGCAAGCTGGAGAGCTGAAGAGCCCCAGACGCTGTCCCAAGGACCGTGTGCTACAGCCAGAAGCAGGACCGTCTTCAGGGTGGCATTAGCCTGAAGGTCAGTGAAGGGGAAAGATATCCCATCACACACACACACACACACACACACACACACACACACACTGAGACTTATACACATAAATGGTCTGTCATGATCTGTCTGCAACTAACCCTCTTGCCACTGCTACCACTACCCACAGTACACACACACACACACGCACGAAAACACACACACACACACATTTGTACAGATACACACATATACACATATTTCCTATCTCAGACAGTAATTGAGCTACTTGTGTGTGTGAGTGAGAGTGTGTGAGTGACGTTTCTGTCGTTCTGTCTTTTCTGTGTCGGTCAAACATGGTTGTTAGTTACACATGTTTACACCCTAATTACAGGCTGGTGTTTCTCTCTATCTCTTTACATCATCCTCAAGGTCATTTCAGACCCCCCACCACACACACACACACACACTCCTACCAACTACACCTTTTTCTCTCTTTCTCTCCAGATCATTAAGGGGTTGTTCTCTGTTCATAAGCCCCTGACTAGCCACTATGATTCCTCAAAAGAAGGTGCAGGGAAGAGGGAAGGCTGCTCTTATTATTCTATCATTTTTATGGGCCCAGTAACTATCGCCATGGAAGCCTATGACTGGGAAATAACTCTCTGTTGCCTTGGAGTTACTCTTATTGAGAGACAAAGAAAGAAAGAAAGAAAGAAAGAAAGAAAGAAAGAAAGAAAGAAAGAAAGAAAAGAAAGAAAGAAAGAAAGAAAGAAAGAAAGAAAGAAGAAAGAAGAAAGAAAGACAGAGAGAGAGAAAGATAGGGAGAGAGCAGGAGAGAAAGATACATAGAGAGAGAGAGAGAGATCGAAGAAACTTGACATGCTGAACTGAAAGTCATTCAGATGTCTGTTTTTGACATCATTACTGAGGTGTCTACTTTACTACAGTAATATATCCAAACTGCTACTTGAAAACTGAGCAGAGAAGAGATCAACATGTCTTTATGTCTTCACAGGAATGCAAACACCTCCACCTCTGACATGCAGCACATTAGAGTGGAACTTGGACTATCTGTGAAATGCAAAACTGCTTGTGTCAAGATTCTAAAAGTGCAATATGAAATGAGAATCAGAGGGTGAAGGATGGGGGTTCAGCAGTGTGTGTGTTATGTGTGTTTGTGTGTGTACATGTACGTGTGTGCATGTCTCCATGTGTTTGTGTGTGTGTATCTGTGTATGCGTGTGTGTGAGTGTGTTTGTGTGTGTGTGCATGAATGTGTGTCTGTGTGTGTGTGTGTGTGTGTGTGTAGATAGGCTTGTTTGTCATTACAAAACTTGATGTGCGGAGGAGGACAGATGAGGGTTCCTCAACCCACACACACACACACACGCACAAACGCCACACACACACACAAACACACACACACAGACGAAAATATCCTGTGTGGTTCGGTAAGTGATTGCAGATCTAAATGATGGTGATGTGTTTATGTTACATATTAACGTAATGAGTACTCATCTAGCTGTCAGCTCTGAAGCAGGGAAAATGGGAGTCATATTGGCCCTGGCCCTGTTAGATTGGAAGGAGAAGAGTGTGTGTGTGTGTGTGTGTGTGTGTACATATGGATGTGCATTTGGCGTGTGTGTGTGTGTGTGTGTGTATACATATGGATGTGCATGTAGGCATGTGTGTGTGTGTGTTTGTGTGCATGCAGGCCTGTGTGTGTGTGTGTGTGTGTGTGTGTGTGTGTGTGTGTGCAGGCATGCGTAGTAATTAAAGGTAGGTCAAATGCATGAGGACTCTCATCTGCCTGTAGCCCTCGTTCTTTTGACACCGGCTTACTCTCTCCCAACTTGCTCTCTGAAATGTTGCTCTTGGTGGCTTCAAACACACATACATACACATACGCACACGCAGTTGAGATTAATTGCGAGGCTTGATTAAGACCATGGCAGGGCCGCAGAGGGAGGTTGAGTGGGCGAGAGTGTGGTGATTGATGGCTCTAGGATCGGTGTTCAGGATATTGTGCATCCACGGAGAGGGCTTTCCAGAGCTGTCAATCACCCTTCAGGCCATATCCACCCACAGCTTTAAATCAAGAGGGAAGAGAGAGACACTAAACAACATGAGATTTGTCCCTCCTAGGTTGCCATAGTTTGGAGTCCTCCAGAGACGTGTCCTGTTGCTAGTGGGGGCAATGAAACTCCCATCAGTCCCAATCAGGACACCTGAATATACAGACACATGCATATCCACGCACACAAGTACACACACACAGACACACACATTCCAGACTCCTCACTCATGCTGTGTTTGTTTGACACATGCATATCCACGCACACAAGCACAAGCACACACACACACATACACACTCCAGACTCCTCACTCATGCTGTGTTTGTTTGTGTGTGTGTTTGTGTGAGTGTGAGTGTGAGTGTGAGTGTGTGTGTGTGTGTGTGTGTGTGTGTGTGTGTGGCTTCAGACCTGGTCCGATCCTTGAGGATGGTTCCTGTTGTTCACACTGATAACCTGTGGTAAACATGAAGTGCTGGCCTGGATACGAGACAGCGGTTGCTATGGCGAGCAGTGAGCCATGTGACCTTCCCCTCTACAGGTAGCTGCAGTGTGTGTGTGTGTGTGTGTGTGTGTATGCGTGCCTGCCTGTCTATGTGTGACCTTCCCTCTACAGGTAGCTGCAGCCTCAAATTGGCCCCTGAGGGCTCACAGGCAGATGGCTGGCTCTGACAGAGAGATGCCAATAAGGTCCACGTATCGGACAGGCTCAAGACACACACACACACAAACACACACATTCACCGAGACACAAACACATACGGCACACACACCGAAGTGGACACACACACACACACACCATTGCACACACAAACCATCACATACACACTAAGGCATGTCCCCCGCCACACACACGCACATACACACACAGAACAGTAAAGTAGTGTGTCTAGATCAGGGGGCACCGGACACCCTGCAGCCGTGAGGAATTCTCCATGGCCACCCTCCCAAATGTTTCTCATCAATTATTCAGCCTCTGTAATAGCCTGGGGCACTTCAGGAAATAAGAAATTCTCTCTTTCTCTCTCGCTCTCTCTCTCTCTCTCCATCTCTTTCTCCAATGGTTTTGTCTTGCACTCTTTCTGAAGTGAAAAACATCATTTTATGGCCTCTCTCTCTCTCTCTCTCTTTCTCTCTCCCCCCATTTCTCTCCCTCCTCCACTGTGGCTGGGAAGCAGATGGCAGACTTTCACTCTCTTCTGAAATTTATCAGCACTTGACCTTTTAATTAAGGCATGTGGTCATGGTGCTACAATGTGTGTGTGTGTGTGTGTGTGTGTTAGAGACAGAGAGAGAGAAAGAGAGGACTGGAGAAGTGAGCTTGTAAGTTGCCATTAATATGTGCATGCATGGTTGTGAGTTACTGTATCCAGGCAGAAGAAACAAATGTGTGTATTGTGTGTGTACTGTACGTTGGCCAGTTTTTAGTGTACGTGTGAGTCTGTGTGTGTGTGTGTGTGTGTGTGTGTGTGTGTGTGTGTGTGTGTGTGTGTGTGTGTAGACGGTGGGGTGTCTGTATGTGTGTGTGCAGCACATGTGCTGTGTATGTGTTTCTGTTGGTGCTGGTGTGTGTTTGTGTGTCAAGAGGTCACTCCTGGTGTGAAGGCTGACTGATTGGTCAGCCATTAAGGCCGCCCAGCGACTCGTCAACGTTGATTACCCATAGTTCTCTTCTGTTGCAAGGGCAGCCGGGTGTCAGAACACAGCCATCCCATAATTACCTCTTCAAAGCAATCAGCGGCTTGATTGCAGAACCCCCAGCTGGGGTCACTTTGGAGAAAACACACAGAAGACGAGAAAAAAAATGTCAAGATCTCTGGGCCAGATGTATATTTGAACAGAGCCACTTATCCACACCCACCTCCATGAGGTTAGGTGTATATACAAGCAGATTGCTGTCATCAATAATACCACCAAGCATTTGTCTCGAAGTCTGCCTTCAAAGTCTGGATGGCTTAGAAATGCTGCACTTTGGGGCACTAGCCTACTGGTGTTGCACTTCAATATCCTACCCATACACTGTTAATTTGACATGAGGGTGAACATATTACATGTATGGAAAAAACGTATTCCCAGATTTGTGAGATTCTGCTCTGACATACTTGCACAGACATGATATTTTCAATGAATATTAATGCTGCCATATGTTGTGTCTGTGTGTGTGTGTGTGTGTGTGTGTGTGTGTGTGATTCCCTCCTGCATGTAGGCAGGAGATGTAGGTCAGGTGCCTGCTTTGACATGATGTCAGTAAGAGTGGTACAGCCAGACAGCTTTTTAATTAGCATCCCTCTCTTCTCTCTCCTCAAGCTAATTAGCATGTAGCATGGCCCTGCCATGTGCTCACGTGTAAACATATGTGTCGTGCTACATACATGCAGTTTGTCACAGGTATGACTTAATGGTTCTCATTGAAATGTCACTGGCACGACTACGTGACCCCTTTCTGTAGCAAACCCAAAGCGCAATGACATGCCCACAGGTGGGCCTACTTTTAAAATTGGATGACAGTCTGTAGTTGGAAAAATCATTCCAACCAGGGATAAAAAAAAAGAGAACTTTGATCATTTTTTAACCCATAGCTCCGCTGTTCGTTTTCAAAGACAATAAGAAACTATTGGAGCAACAGTCAAAGCGCAGTCAAAGTTGAGCATCTCTTTAACTTGCCCCCATCGATGAGCTTTAGGTGCCACTGATCCATTGTTTGGTCTATGTTGTACCAAATTTTCTCAAACAACAGGGCCAGGGGTTACAAATGGCTGTAATCTCTCTTTCAGAAATGTTTATAAGCATCATCGAACAAGCATGATTTTACCATTAGCCTATTGCTTTTATCTTATTCAACAGTGTTTTTTTACAGAACAACATGGACATAATACTAATCAGGAGATCAGTGGCAGAGATGTGCATTTTGTGGATTAATGTATTGTTCTATTAAAAAAAAATTGCAACTGACCAACTTTACCTGAATGGATACATGAGATTACACCCTGACCCTATGTTAGATCTATAAATGTGTAGCACTGTTTTTTCAGCTGAAGTGCCCAGAGGCTAGCTGTAGGAATGCATATCAAGACTACCATTCTAAAATCTAAAAAGTGATGATCCGTGCATTTTAAGCCGTCGCTCTGTTGTTAAAGGCCACCGAGTGCTGTTGGTAGGAATAAGAACGAGAGAATTCGGTACATAGTCCAGCTAGAGAAATGGCAGGTAACACTAACTGATAAGGACAAAGGCACTTCTTACCAGTTAGCATTCTGAACTAGCGGACAGCACTTCTTCTGACTGACGGCACTCCTTAACCTTGAACAACTAGAGTATAGTCAGGTTCAGGCTTGAAGGCAAACTATATCCAGTAACCTTGTAAAATGGTAGTACAACATGAACAGTTATTCTCAGGAACAGTTATTCTCAATCAAAAAGATGTAATTAAGACTTATTTGGACACTATTAGATATTTGTAGTTTTGGGTTTTGTGCCAATCAATAGGCCATCTTTTCTAAATATTATTGAGGGAGAATAACTGTTACTGTTGTACTACTGCCTTATGAGTCCCATACTAACCAAGGCATATTAAGATCATGATTCATATACAACTTACTAACTACAAATAAACAGTAATTAGGAGTCTATATTGGCAAAATTCTTAGTTAATGGTCTATTATGGGTAGAATAAGGTATTAATCAGTGATTTGTAATGACTAACAAATGACTATCATGTTACTTATTTGCATGTTAATAAGCTGATAGTTAATGGAGAATATGTGTACCTGAATCTAAAGTGTTGCTGTAAAATATAAAAATAACCCAAATGTGGATTGACGGATTAACCTGAGAAACTAAATGTGAAAAACTGATTTCTTAAATTTCATAAAAAATGTGGATAAAGCATTTTGGAATGTACAGATGTAGTTTGGAGCTGCTTATCAGAGCAACAGAAGTGAGCATGTCCAACGCTTTGCACCATTGTCCATACTGAGGCCTTAAAGAAAAGTATATTAGAAGTTCGTCCATCTTGTATGAGTTAGATTTCATAGAAATAAAATGGGTAAAAAATGTGCTCAGATCACTGGTGTTTCTAAGCTTTAGAGAAAAACTGAAAGAGAACAGGATAAAACAGAGAGAGAGAGAGAGAGAGGAGAGAGAGAGAGAGAGAGAGAGGGGGGGGGAGAGAGAGAGCGGGTAATTTGATGTAGCACTGATCCTCAAAAGTCATGCATAATCCGCACGGGTCCTATCTGGCTGCCAAATCCCTGCTGTGGAGGAGTGCCTCACAGGACACTTGGATGGGGATCACTGCTTCATCATCAGAATGCAACATCACTGCCAGAAAAACTCCACAACATGCTGATTAAACAGGATGGGAACGATTACTGCAGTCCTCACACTCCAAACTGTCCTCTGCAGCATCTGAACAGACACACACACACACACACACACACACACACACACACTACTAAAACACATTCACCTACAGAGACTCACTATAAACTATGATTAGCCATTTCCCTAAAGTATCATGAATAGGTGACATTGCAAAAAAACATTGTGGCTCTGATTTACAACATCACTCCATGCCACCATGTTTTGTCTCGTTATGCGGAGCCCAAAGTTGACATTTTGTTCGGCACGCCCCTTAAGGGACAGGAGAGGCTGAATTTGCTCTGTTTAGCTCCTTTCCCAAGATGCAAATGTGACTTTTCAACAGTCTCCAGTGCCGCACAACTACCGACTACCAACTCTTGTCGCTCACGTGCTGTAAATCTATGGGGTGGAAGTGATGATCTGAGAGTCAGAAAAATAAAGAAATGAATGACAATCGGTTTGGCGTCAGCATCTTGTGAAAGAGTGTGTGAGGGAGAGAGAGATACGCTAAAACCTGGAGTGGTGTTTACGCTCCCAGGGTCCTGTTAGACGACATCGTCCTTCCCTCCCAGTGATGCTGCAGAGCAAACGGGACAGCGTGGCCTTTCCTACATCACCAGACATTGACTGTTATTGCATCAGGATGTACACAAGGACGTCGCCTTTGTCAGGTCAGGTCAGGTGGTAGTGTAGCGGTTAAGGAACCTGGCTAGCGTGCAAGTAGCCTGAAAAGTCGTGGGTTTGAATCTCAGCTGCCAGATGTGTGCACCTCAGCAAGGCACTTAACACTAAGTTGCTCAAGGGGAGACTGGCCCTGAACATTTGATAGTTGACAAAAAATGTAAGTTGCTTTGGATAAAAGCGTCTGCTAAATGCATACACGTACATGTAGAATAAAGGCTATCCCACAACAACAACAAGCGTTTTGTATTAACGAGACCGCCTCCCACTCACTTTACCCCTCTCTGAAGGCCAATTTGCACCAGAACTGTTTCTGAAGATGACGTTTGTCTAGTGTTAAACTGATTAGAATTAGAGTCAATGTAGCGGTTTGTACAGGTTGCATTCATGTCTATTTCTGGAGCGTATCTGAAGCATTGACAAAAGAAAAACTCAGACAGACACACTGTTGCGTCACTTAGGTGGAGCCGGTGGTTGTGGAAATGGATTTGTCTTGGCTTTGCTTCGCAGTGTGATTTCCTGGTGACAGACAGGTTGGTGAAAAAAGTCCTAATGCGATGGATGGGGTCTGTAGCAAGCACACAGCTATTCAGATGGAACAGCCATAGCAAGCTTTGGGGTCTCTCCGCCCCCGCACACTCTGTCTTAATCACGGCTTGTTGAAAATGCACTGGCCATCTGCCTGCAGGTCTCTCCCTGTGCTCAGCGGGACCGAGCTGCTCCCGCTGAATTCTGGGAGTCTGACCAGCGTTCCGTCTGATTGGCAGATGATGGTGCTTGGACCCTCCAGCTTTCTGACCTGGCGAGGCAGAGGCAAGGCGGCTCGCCATGGAGGGACCACTTGGAGAGCGCCTGGCTGATCGATCAGGGTTAAAGTGATTACAGCTGAAGGCAAGGATCATGATGGCGTGTGTGGAGGTAGAGTTGAGGAATTCTCTCTCTCTCTCTCTCTCTCTCTTTCTCTCTCTCTCACACACTCTCTCTATGTGTGCCAAAAAGGTTTAACAAAATACTGTTTGTATCTGTATGTGACAATTCTGTAGTCACTGTGACATAGATTTACATAGTGTGTGTGTGTGTGTTCTGTATGCGTATGTGTGTGAGCGTGAGCGTGTGTGTGTTTGTGTCTGTGTCGTGTGTGTGTGTGGTTTGTATATATTTGTGTGTGTGTGTGAGACAGAGGGCGAGTGTGATATTCTCCTTATGATGGTGGGTAGCCCCAAACTGATCAGCACAGTGCCTGTAGCTCAGACTCTGAAGCCTAAGGCCATGCCTTCAGCCATGGAAAGGCAGGGCTGCTGTCCACACTGGCAAATATCAATAAGCTTATCGGAGAGAGACACATTATCTGTTGGTAAAGACTGATGAACTGTGTGTGTGTGTGTGTGTTTGTGTGTGTGTGCGTGTGTGTGAAGAGAGAGAGACAAACAGATGGACAAAAAGTGAAAAAGAGAAGAATGGTATCCTTCATGGACAACACACATGGACAATTGGCAAAAGAAGCCAAGGTTTTCACTCAACTTTCTTCTTCTTCTTTGTATGTGTGTGTGTGTGTGTGTGAGAGAGAGAGAGAGAGAGAGTTTAGACAGGATTTAATGAGAGAAGGGCTCCAATCTGAATTCTAGAAGTCTGCAAACAATGTCAAGGTGCTCCTCTATTGTTCAATGTTTGAGGCAATTACGGCAGGAAGTTTGAACGGTCGGGTATTAGCGCAGTTTTCTTTTTTCCTCAAACAGGCAAAGTTCACCCAAGTGCTGAACCCAAAGTCTCGCTGAGCTTTTTAAATGACTCTAATCTCCACAAGTAGATGAATGCACTTCCCTTTGCTTTTTTTGTGTTATTATTATTTAAGTAATCTGGAGACATATTCTCTGGGCAGGATTACGGTTTTTCATTCTGTGTCTAATCCAGGTTTTAGCTGTGGTGAATGGAGCCTGGAAGGTTGGTGGAGTCGCGGATGGAAAAAAAAAAAACAGCTAAACGGAGGAATAGATTTTGTTAATGAAAAAACGCAACAGATGGCAACGTCTCTAACCCTCCTCCCCACGGAGGAGCAGTCATCAGAATATGAGAGAAGGGATTACGGAGTTTTTTTTTTATTCGCCTGATTTCCATTTTATAAATTTGTGCAGTTTCAGGAAAAAAAAAAACATATAACGAAATAAATAGATGGGAGTGCTGGTGATGGTGGTGGTGGTGGTGGTTCTGGTGGCAGTGGCGGGGTTGAGTTGGCTTGTTGCCTGGGTTAGAAGTCCAAATGTCAATAAGGGCCACAGACAACCAAATGAGCAAATATTAGACCAGCAACCTCTTTGGAAACAAGTCAAAATCAGAATCACAGAAACTGTTTACTTTGGAGACATATATTGTGGCATTAATGACTGAACCAACACACACACACACACACACACATTCACATACTGAGAAAGTTTTTATACTCTTGTCTATTCGGCTTCCTTGGGCTGATCTCTTAAGATTTTAACTCTCTCTCTCTCTCCATATATATGTATATATATGTGTGTGTGTGTGTTTGTGTGTGGGTGTATTTATCTGTGTATATATCTTTTTAGATTATAAAAAGGCACTGTACAAACATCTACAGTGTCAGTACTCAACCAAACATACACACACACAGACAGAGAGAGAGAGAGCTAGAGAGGAAGAGAGTGAATCAGTGGTTATGACACTCTGATGGTCCCAAGAGGCCCTCTGGATTGTCAGCACTGACAGATGTTGAGATCACAGAGCATGCCACTATGTGTGTGTGTGTGTGTGTGTGTGTGTGTGTGTGTGTGTGTGTGTGTGTGTGTGTGCTTGAATTACATAAAGCATCTCACTGTAAGCTTGTTTTGCGCAGATCATTCAACAGGTAAGGGCACTGCACACCACAGAACCCAGTCGCCCCACTGTCTCCATCTTTCTTTACAGTGTGTGTGTCTGTGTGTATGCATGTGTTTGTGTGTTTGCATGCATGTGTTTGTGTGTTTGCGTGTATGTGTGTGTGTATGTGTATGTGTGTAAGAGGGAGGGAAATGGGTTGTTTGAGAAATGTGTTTGGGTAGGTGTGGTTGCTGCTGATTTCAGCTCACACACACACACACACCTCAATAATCACACCCCATCATTATCAGCACTGCATTAACAAACATGAGTCTCAGTGTGTGTGTGTGTGCGTGTGTGCATATGTGTTTGTGTGTGTGTGTGTGTGTGTGTGTGTGCATATGTTTAGAGAGGCATGGAAGTACATGCACTGTTAGTGGAAAGAAGTTCTTAGTTCTGCCATGTAGGAAAAAAAATGGAACACCAAGTTAAAAAAAGATAGAACGAGGACATGAATGTTGTGGGGGGGGGGATGATCTGAGAGCCTGCATGAAGACAAGGGAACCCCCCTCCACCACCCACACACACACATCCTCTGCCCCCTGTGTCCTGGACTGGTGTACACCAGTGCGCACTGATTTGGGACAGGACCACAGCAGGGCACACGTCTGGACTATCAACCCCCGGGGTCCTGATTCACAGACACTGGAGCTCCAACCACTTCTAGCGTCAGATCACAGGGCCCCACAAGGTGTTCATTTACATGGCAGCTTGTCTGAAGAAATAAAGACATGCAGCCTCCTCTCTTCCTTCTTTGCATCTATCTATCTATCTATCTATCTATCTATCTACCTATCTGTAACCAGCGTCATCCTACATGATCCACTCTGCACACGCCGGGCATCAAACCTGCAATTTGCAGAACCATGGACTGGGTGTCAAGCGCGACAGCATGTGTCTTAAGATGACGCCAGGGAGGTTTACCAACGTGGGCCTACTTGCTACGCAGGTATCGACCAGCTGGCTACTGTTACTTACCTATCTATCTATCTCTCTATCTCTCTCTCTATCTATATATTTATCTATCTATCTATCTATCTATCTCTCTATCTATCTGATCTGGTTGTTTGTTTATCTGCTCAACAGCTGGCACCCTTTAGCTTGGAGAGGATCGGAGAGCTGGCCAAAAGCATCCTGAGCCCAGTGAGAGGACCAAGAGAAGAAGAGAGAGTGGGAGAGAGCGTAGCCTGGCCATGCCTTCTCACGCACTTCCGCTCACTTATCAGCTCCCTACAGTGCTTGTCTGGATTTGATCCCATTGAGATCGTTGTCTCAGGAAGCATTTTAACCTGTCCAATCAGCTTACAGAGGGAGGGGTTAAGAATGCAGAGCTAGAATGCTGTCAGTCAAGGCAGGCTATCACTCAAGGGCTTCAGCATCTTTTTAAACTGTAACACCTCCAGCAAACAATCGAATTCACTGCCGAACATCCAGACCCACCGTGCAAAACAAAGTGGAAAACGAGGGGCTGGTTTTATTACCAGGCTAGAGAGAGAGGGACAGAGAGAGGGGAGTAAAGGAGTGTATGAAAACTCCAGAGGGAGGAGTGGAGGACACTTTGTAGAAGAGGCGGACCAGCGTTCGGGCCCTGCAGCG
>PYXC01000902.1:1447500-1460000 GCA_015244755.2 Tenualosa ilisha
ATGTTTTGTTTACACGGTCCTTTCACAGGAAGCATCCTACTGGAGAGCCATTATCTTGGAACCAAAAGCAGACCTCAAATGAGGTGCAGGATAACAATGTAAGAGCATCTTGAACAATGTTTGGATTGCATTCCACTCATGGAGAACAGATTATCAACACTTCACTTGTAAAAATCTTTTTGCCAGAGGATTTGCTCAGCCAAGTGGCAAGTTGCATCAATATGGCTTTTTCCGAGATCCTCAATTTGATCTGCTGCCTTGTTATGTGTGCTAATATTGACTGGTCATTAGTTGTTGAGATGAGCCCCCCATGGCTTCATGCATATCTGGATAGCTGTCTGAGAGAAATAATATGGGAAGTCTGGTATAACCAGACCTAACTTCACTTCACGAATAAAGGGTCTGGTCGTGCTCCCGTGGGGTTTGTTTCCAGTCATTGCATCCTAATGGGCATAAGTCTTGGGTTAATTTGGGAGCAATCGGACCAGGCTTCGACCTGTTAGCATAGACCACTGTGGAGGTTGCTATACGTCTGGCGCTAGCAGAAATAACAGTCTTTCTTCAGAGCTGGTGGGCTTTTGAGGAGACAATACCCTTGTTTCTTCATCATACGTGGAGGAAGCAACTCCACTCTGCTGCATGTCATGGAGATCTTTGCCCCTCACATTACTCATGCGCCACATCTAATCTACCCTCAGTTCTGGATGTGTGCATACGGTACTTCTGCTGACTTTGTTGCAACAGTTTTTTGACCAAATGCTTCCCTTCTGTCGCACTGGCCCACTAGTTAGCCTGTCTCTCAGCACCGTCTGCCAAAGAGACGGAAAAAGATGAGCTGCTTCATCTCGAATTCAGCTCTGAGAGGGCTGAATTAGTCTTCCTTTGATTGCACACTCAAGTGGAGTGAGCTGAGTAGATATAGATAAATAGATTTTATTTAATTTTATTTTAATTTTATTTATGCATTCAGTTGATGCTTTTATCCAAAGCAAGTTATATTTATATATTACTTCAGGACCAGCCTCCATTAGAGCAACTGATGAAGCAGTAGGAATGGGAACTAATAGGATTTTGTCAATATTGATAACATTGTCGATCATGTTCATCGGTCTGATTCTTTATCAGTTCTTTTATGAATTCCTTTTAGCCTGCGTTACAGTAGTGACCATAACAGCTTATCAGTATTATTAGAATTATAATAATTGTACCTGGCTGGTCCACCTACTGCAAAGAAAAATTTTGTGTTCAAGTGGTCATTTTACAATAATAACATCTTCTCATATACTTGAAAGCCAGACTCTGACACTGTTTTCTGAAGTCATTTATCAGAAGGACTCTTTTCTATCACTACATCCTCCACAAGTAACTCCTTAACAAATGACAATTCAAAAATCAACATAATATTTATTTGATATATAATCTGATATGCAGCACTGTGCCTGTTTAACTTTGAGAGTGAAAATTATTTTTTTTTTTTTTCAGAATTCAGTTGGCAAGAGACTAATGATCTCCTTCTCTTTCTCTCTCTCTCTCTCTCTCTCTCTCTGTCTCTCTCTGCACTCATTCCCTTTGGATCAAGAAACAAGGACATTTCCCTCCTCTTTGTCTAAAGCCTTTTAGTGCAAGTTGGCTTCTGTGCCTCCAGTCTCTGAACTGCACACACAGCATATGGGAGTGAGAGAGAAGGAGTCTGTCTCGCTTCTGTTTTCCTTTCCCCCACCCCCTCTCTCTGTGACTCCAAATAACCTGTCATTTTTCTTTTTCACAGCACCATCTGTTTTTCATTTTTTTTTTCACCTGGGCAGACAAGATTACAACATGGGTTGGTCAAACATAGAGAGAGAAAGAGAGAGAGAGAGAGAAAGAAAGAAAGCGGGGGGAGTGAAAATGTGATTTAATATGACCTCTGTTGTTGCTGTCCTTTCTAATACAGCATCTCATATAGTGTGCACAGGTCACCTGACTGTGTAAATAAATCTGATTGGTGGCTGAGATAACTGAAGTTGACGGCCCTCCTTTAGGAAGCTCAACCACCAGGGATTCCGTTTTGTGTGTGTGTGTGTGTGTGTGTATGTGTGTGTGTGTGTGTGTGTGTGGTGGGGTACTTCAATCTCCAATCACATCTCCTTCACACAGCTCCATGTTTTTATATGAAGCAGGAAGCAAGGCAGAGAGAGCCCAGAGCTTATGGCCTCCTCTCTGTTGGAGTCCAGTGTGTGTATGTCTCTGCTGTGATCTGTGACCTAAATGTCTATATGCAGAATAGTAGAGGTTACCACGCCACAAAAGCCTTCTGAAATTAAAATCATACACAAACACACACACACACACACACACACACACAAGGATGCATCCACTCACATGCATACAAATGCACACACATGCATACAGCTCCCCGAGCAACAACAAAAGATGCCTTCAGAGTTAAGCAGTTGAACAGCGAGGTCGCTCCTCTCCTCTCCTTCCCCCTCCTCTCCTCTTCTGTCTTCTCCTCTGCGATATTATTTATGAAAGGCCAGACTCTGACAGGGCTCAGAACTCCTCTATGTGTAAACAGATTACCGGTCCGCACCTCTCCAACCTATCTACACAACCTCTCCTCTTCTCTAATGTCCACCCGCACCTACTCTCCACACCTTTTTTAGTCTCTCTCTCTGTCTCTCTCTCTCTCTCTCTTCCTCTTGTCTCCATGCCGTTGAAGTACCCAGCAGCCCCTGTTCTTTGTTCCCAGGCCACAAAGGCTGTGGTGCTGCAGGCAGTGTCTTGCCTGCCGGCACCAGACATGAAGGAGCACTCAATGAGGTGAGGCAGCTCCCGCAGCCTGAGAGACAGAGACTACAGCTCTACCACAGAGTGAGAGAAAACGAAAGAAAGAGAGAGAGAGAGAGAGAGAGAGAGAGACAGAGAAACATGGAAAAGAGAGATAAACTGGGAGAGAAAGAGAGACAGGGAGAAGGAAAAGGAAGGGGGGGGGGGTGAGATGGAGAGGGAGAAAGAGGAGACCATTAAAAGGAGACTGATGCTTGTCTTGGTGTTCTGCTTGACCTGACACCTCTTGCGTCCCCGCAGGTAATGACTGTACTGCAGCCTTCGTGATGTCCAGCAGAACAGACACACACACCCCCACACACACAGACTGCAATCTTTATGATCTCCAGCAGAACACACACACACACACACACACACACAAACTGCAGCCTTCATGATCTCTGGCAGACCAGCATGACTGATGTACAGCAACGACCACTACTGTCTTTCCTCTCCTCTCTGTGCCATAACTTTAACTCTTTATAACACACATGCACGCACGCGCGCGCACACACACACACACACACACACACCCACAGTCACACACACCACACACTCAAAGTGCAGCCTTCACGATTTCCAACATGACTAATGTTCCACAGTGGCTCCTCTCCTTATCTCACCTCTCCTCACTATATCTTTAACTCTTTAGATCACACACACACGCACACACACACACACACACTTACACACACCGTTACCTTAATGATCTCCAGCAGACCAGCATGACTGATGTTCAGCAGTGGCCTCTGCTATCCATCCTTTCTCTTCCCTTATGTTCATCTTCATGATTTCATGAGTTTCTCTACTCATCACCCATTTTTCTCCTCATTTCTTCATCACTCATCTCCTCTCACCTCTCATTCACCTCTCTCTCTCTCTCTCTCTCTCTCTGTCTCTGTCTGTCTCTCTCTCTGTAGTGGTGATCCCATGTTCTTCCCTCTTGTTAAGCTGGTCTGTCTGGTGTGTTATCTGGCCTCTTCTTGGTCTCCTCCTGTCCCTACCTGGCATCTGTGAGCACATTAATTACTCCTCCAACCCTCCAGTATCACCCTCTGCCTTCAGACACATCTCCGGCTCCTGGGGGACACAGACGAGAAGCAGCTGAGATCTCAGCTAGAGGAGTCCGCAGGAGAAGAGGAGAGGACAACGTCTACCTACAAGATCTCACTGCTTCCACGGTGACCGCTGACTGGCTGGCTGACCATTGGCTCACACTGGAGAAATCTCTCAATTCAGTTCAATTCAATTCAGTTCAGTTCAAGAGAGGTTTATTGGCATGAACGTTTCAGTAGAAATAATAGTTAAAAATGTGTATTGGGAAAGCAATTAACACATACAGTAGATAGAGCAAAGATATAGAATATAGACAGAACAATAAACACAAATAATCTCTCTCTTTCACACACATGCACACACACACACACACACACACACACACATACTGCACTGCACTGTAATAAACACAAATAATCTTTCTCTCACACACACACACATACACACAACCACACACACATGCTGCACTGCACTGCAATAAACACAAATAATCTCTCTCACACACATACATACACACACACGCACACACACACACATGCTGCACTGCACTGTGTACACATAAAAATACATGAGCACACAACCCATTTAAATAACTAGAATGGTGTAACTACTTGAATTAATTTAGTATAATTATCACTGCAGAAATGCTCATGTATCTCTGTCCCAGTATGTGTGCATGAGGGGCCAGTCACTGGTTTTCTTTGCCCTTGTCACAGAGCTCCATCTACCACTACCTACACTTTTTATAATGCATATGTGTGTGTGTCTGTGTTTTTGTGTGTGTGTGTGTCATGTGATGGTGATAGTTCTGACTCTAAACACAAAAGCGATGATCTCATACAAAAAAAAAACAAAAAACCCAGACATAGTTTGCAGACACACACTTCACCAGTGGTGGAATAATTGGGTGTAAAACTCTTGAAATGTTTCATGTCGTTTTTTGTCTTCCTCTGACAGGCATGTCATGTTATAGCAATCTCTCGGTGCACTGAATTCGTATTGGTGTTTTCATTAGTGCCAGGTAATAAGTTTTTGGAAGTGTTCCACAATGTATGCGTGTGTGTGTGTGTGTGTGTGTGTGTGTGTGTGTGTGTGTGTATGGAGCTGACAATCACAAGGGAAAACAGGAATACTTCAGAGGTGTCTGAGAGCTGCTTTCTGCGTCCCACTTCAGAGATACTAAGCAAACATTAGAAACGACCAATTAAAATCACATCTGCATCCATGACTCTTTCCATCCTCCCTCTCTTTCACTCCCTCTCTCTCTCTCTCACTCACTCCCTTCTTTTCGTCTGCCACCACTTCTCCTTTCCTCCTCTTCCACATCTTGTCTGCTGTCAAACAGTGTCACTGATTCAAATCCCTTTTTAATTGGATGGAGATCAGGGGGTTGATTAGAGCGTGACGCGGACATACAAGCTACCACCGCAACCACCACCACCACCACCACCACCTCCACCTCCACCTCCACCTCCACAAGTGCTATCATTTACCTGTTAGTGTCTCCACTGCTCTCCTCTGCTCTCCTGCCGGCTGCCCACTGCTGGTGCCAGATGCCAGGCTCAAGCGAGAGAGAAACAGAGAGAGAGAGAGAGAGTGAAAGATAGAGAGATAGAGATAGAGAGAGAGAGAGAGAGAGAGCCTAGACGACATATTCCAGGCATATGTTTCCAGTGAGGGGGAGAGATGCCATCCCTGACAGGCAATATAAACGCATCAGTGATGGGATCCACAGCCAAGATGGCGGCAGCATCTGTTTCCCGTGAGACAAGACGCACCATCGTGTCCATTAAGTGCCCCTCGTCATGATGGGCCATGAGAGGCACGTGTGGCGCCAACATCTGCTCACATCAGCACGTCTTCACATCTCTCAACTAAATTACGGGTGTAGTTACACATGTGGCATCACGGTAGACATTACTGCACAAGTTCTGCTGTGCAATAATGAAGAACAGCTAGATGGACAAGAATGGCCAAGATTAAAGGTAATAATAGCAATAATACACATGGATTTGTGTGCGCGCGTGTGTGTGTGTGTGTGTGTGTGTGTGTTTATGTGTGTCTGAGTGTACGTGTGTGTGTGTGTGTGTGTGCATGTGCAGAATGTGTGTATGTATTATGTGTGTGTGTGTGTGTGTGTGTGAGTCTGTGGAGTGGAGCAACACTGTGGCAGCTCACCTGACAGGTCAGAGTCATTGACATGCATCACACAGGAGTCACTGCTGGAAACTCACCCATGGGCAACCATTCAGCTCACAAACTCACACACCTCTCCACAAATAAACAACTACACGCACACACGCGCACACACACACACACACACACATACACTCACTCTCTCTCTCTTGCTCTCTCTCTATCACACACCCTTTCTCTCTATCACGAACACACACACAAATGCAGTCACTCACACAAACACTGTCCTCAAGACACCCACTCTATCTCTTTCACTCAAACACAAATGTGGTTCATCTTTCTCTCACACACACACACACAGTTCCCTGGGGATTTTTTTATATCTTGGCCTCCTCGCCAAGCATCTGCCCCAGTGTCAGCTGCCACAGACAAACTGACAGGGGATCTGCCTCTCTCTCTCTCTCTCTCTCTCTCTTTCTCTCTCTCTCTCTTACTCTCTCTCTTTCTTGCTTTCTTTCTCCCCCACTTTCTTCCCTCTCTCTTACTTTGTTTGCTCTCTACTTTTTGTTCTTTACTCGTTTTTCCTTTTATTCCTCTCACTAATTTTCTTTTGTTCTGTCTCTCTTTTTTTAACTTCCATCTCTCTTCATCCTTTCTTCCACATTTGTCAGGAATAAAAAAAGAAATCAGGAAAGATCACATTGACATTAGAGTAAACCCAACATCACGTCTCATCTGAAGATTTTTGGGGTAATTCTGCATTCAGTGAAGACAACAAGGCACCAACCTAGCAGCAGTAAGCTAAGCTAAGCTACGCTGTCAGAAGGCTGAGAAAAGAGTCCTGGGCATTCGAGAGACAGGGAATGTGCATGTACATACAATTTAAGCCACACTTATACATCACAGTCTCACACACACACACACTAAACATACACACACACACACACAGAAACTATGTATACTGCACATACAGAGACCCTGACCCCCCCAAACCCCTAAATACATGAGCAATTGAGAGAACCTGATTTGTTTCCATGGCTATCTGAAAAGTGCTTCCCAGTGGGGCAGCACCTGAAGCCCAGAGTTGGGCCGCATGATTACAGTACGGTGGAAGGACAAGACAGCGTGGTGTGCTGGTGGCTTAAGTGGTTTGTGATTGCCTTGTGTCGACCTTGGCCTCCTTGGTCACCCAAATCATGGGCTGACATTGAAGTCTGATGAGTGTTGTATAGTACTTCCATACAGTCCTCGGCATGAAGAAGCAAGGACACTTTAGCATAAAGAGGAGCATAGCAGATACACACACACACACACACACACACACACACACACACACACACACACACACACACACACAGACAAACACACACATTTAAGGTGTTTGAATTGGTGACAGAGAGTGAAATGGTTTACACTGACAGGATTACTAGAAATGAAAGCTTTATCATAAGTTCTACTAAGAAGACTCTCTATCATTACATCATCCGATGCTTGTCGAATCACTTGCACTCACCTGTCTGATATAGACCCCTCTAACATTCACGCCCTTGCTGCTCTAGGCAGCGGCATTTCAAAATCTCTACCTCCCTCCCCACCACCACCAGTTGGGTTCCAGTCCTCCTGTCCAGGGGGTAGGCTCCAACCCTGCCATTAGGCAGGGCATTAGGCATCAGACAGGATCTGCTGGGTCAAGATTCTCGAAATCCTGGACCACGGGACGGGGCCTACGCCAAAGACTTTTCTATTCGAATAACTTTTGTATTTCACATACTTATTAAATATTTGTTCATCATTCTACTCTCTGAGCCCTTCTGGGAGAATTGATATTGACAACAAAAGAATTTTTTTCCTGCCATCATTACTAGTGTGCTTATCTGGTTTCAAGGCATCTGCCTTTCCCACTGTTGGATTAACATGTTGTCAGCTAAGTGGCGTTGGCTGCAAATCTTGGCCTGTGAGTCTGTGAATTATATCACGTTTATAAGAACAGGTGTGCTCAAATGTGTGACCAGATGCCTCTGCAGTCAGTTGCAGTGTTGCACTAATGCAATGATCTACCATGGCGCTGTAAGCTTCAACCTGCAAACGTGCTTCGCTGTTTCACACACAGAGGAACAAACACACAGACCAACACACACACACACGCCCACACACCCACAATGTGTTCACCTAGAAATGAACAAAGACATACACACTCCATATACATACATATGCATTCTTGCACACACACACACTGACACACAATCATGCAAACAAACAGTTGTACAAGCCCTTTGCAAGCCTATAATGAATGCCTATTCATTCCCCAAGGACACTGGACACCTCGACTCTCGTCAGGTCTTGCGATCACCAAGACCTTTCCTCAGATAAGTTCAACACTCCAGCTCCAGATTAGTGTGTGTGTGTGTGTGTGTGTGTGTAATGCCCCCATGGTATGTAGTGAGATTTCAAATATGTGACTTTGCTGCCCATTCACAATAGTTTTTGAAGTAAGCACTCTACATCCATTGAAATATTGTCTCTCAACAACAGTGAAGGAGAGACTAAAGAGATTCTGCCTTTTTCACTAATTTACAGCTATTTCATTGCATTCCTCTTGATGTTCTTTTACAGCAACGACCACTAATGAAGCCTATTCTTGGATAATGACTCACCATAGTAAATGGGCGGCTATTGACTTATGCAGCACACTAAAATAGGTCACTGTTGTGATTGTGAGAATGTGTGCATAGTTTATATGAAGGCCTTCTAGTGGAATACGTTCACTTGACTCCAACTGCCTGTTAATGTGAACTAAATGTGAACCTACAGGTGACTGCTGCTTCTGTGGAACCATCTGATCCTCTGATTCTCACACAACTGGACAAGAGTAGGGTGGACTTAGTAATAGCTGTATAAAATGACACTTTACACTCAAACACTTTATTTGAGTGTGTCTAGATAAAAGTGACATGAGCTTTTGACATGACGCTTTTTTCATGTTTATTGCCACAGTCATTTAGTGTCATTCAGTTTTTGTGACGCGTCACAATGAAGTGTCATGAATGTTCATGATATGTCATGTCGCGTTAATGACAGGCTCATGTCACTCTTATGTAGACACCTTTAAATAAAATGCTACCAAAATAATCCTTCATTCCTCCTCACACTTGACACACTTGTAGGTCAACAGAAAGACCAAACACACCATATATTCTTAAGTCCTGGCCAACAGTGAATGGTTTCTGACATTCTAACATCTAACATATCGTTTCTGTTGCTTTCAGAATTCAAATACCTCTTTGTTCTCTTCTATTCAAGAAAAAAAGATCATCCTCCTGCCACCTTCTATCAAAAGAATCAAGAAGAGTCTGAGGTTTCATTCTAAAGAGCATACATTCTAGAATCACAACATGGAAGAGAATTGCTTTCCATTCCTTTTTCTTTTATGCATGTATGTACGGATGTATATAGGAGAAGTACAGCATGAGTCTAATTTTGATAGACAACAATGTGTGTGTGTGTGTGTGTGTGTGTGTGTGTGTGTGTGTGTGTGTGTGTGTGTGGGAGGGGTTGGCTGAAGCTGGTGTGTGTGTGTGTGAGGGGGAGCAAGAGAAAGATATAAACAGTGGGTTGCCAAGGAAATATATATATATAAAATGAAATAAACATTTACCTATTTCTTATTTGAGTAAACAAACTGTTATTTGTGTTGAAAGGTTGGTGGTTCTTATGCAACTGCCCATTCTCGTAGGAGTGCGACTGACAAAACCTCCTCCAGTAATGTCCACATACAGGCAGCAGTAGGAGGAAGTGTGAAAGATGCAGGCAGAAAAGAAAGGGACACAGTGTGGGGACTCTGATTTGCTGAAGCAGACACTTGTGGGACAGGATGTCGTGGGAGTGGGCAGTAAACGTCCGGTCCACACAGACCACCTACATGCACCTCTGAATACTGAGTCAGTGGCTGTTTCTGCTCTCTTACCTGCTTATATAGTTTACATATATATATATATACTCTGCCTGGAACAGAATCTGTACAGGAAATGCACATGCACTTGCACTGACACTTTTGCACCAGGGTTACCATAGCATCCTCCTGCACATTCTACAATACTTACACGCCAAATAACTTAGTACCCCCAATGGCACACATAATAGTTTTTTTTTTCTCTGTATTTTTATAATGTATGTATGTCATTTGTATGTCATGTTGTGGAAACTTAAGGTAACCAGAATTTCCTACAGGATAATAAAAAGTCTTAATCTGTCATTGCTCACTGCATTTACATAGCGCTTTTCTACTCGTACGAGCGTTTTTACAATGTACGCCTCACATTCACCCATTCATGCACCGGTGTCAGAGGCTGCCAAGCAAGCTGACAACCTGCTCACCGGGAGCAATTTGGGGTTTAGTATTTTGCTCAAGGCCACTCTGATAGGGTCAGGCGGAGCAAGGCTCAAACCTGCAACCCTCTGGTTGCTGAACCTTTACCACCTGTGCCATCCTACCTATCTATGTTATAGTACACGCTTAAGTCAAGCAAACGCAAATTCTCATACAAACAAATGAGTCCTGATATATGATACCTCTCTAATTTCCAGTTGCAGCAAGTGGTACAGCAGCAGGCCATTTCAGAAACAGGCATCCCTCACTGAAAGGTCCAGCTGAAAACATACTTATAGAATTCTCATCCTTGCTCACCTTTTATATACATAGTTGCTGCCATCTTGCCCAGACCTCTGTGGAAGAAGTGATATTGTATCTTAATGAGACCTTCCAGGTAAAAGGATGGATGGATGGCTAGATAGATGGATAGATAGACAGATAGATAGATAGATAGATAGATAGATAGATAGATGGATAGGTAGAGACTATCTGAGACAATAGTCTCTTTTTCAAATGGTCCATGGCCAAGAAAGACAACACATAATATGTAAATAAAAATAGAGAAACAGAGACAAGCACACATAAACAACAGCAAACACCAGTTATACAGACAAAGGTGACAACGCAATAACAACCCGATCACACCACATTACACAACATAACAGCACCACACAAACCACACAACATAACACAACAACATAACAGCACCACACAAACCACACAAACCACACAACAACATAACAGCACCACACAAACCACACAACATTACACAACAACATAACAGCACTACACAAACCCCACAACATAACACAACAACATAACAGCACCACACAAACCACACAACATTACACAACAACATAACAGCACTACACAAACCCCACAACATAACACAACAACATAACAGCACCACACAAACCCCACAACATTACACAACAACATAACAGCACCACACAAACCACACAACATTACACAACAACATAACAGCACCACACAAACCACACAACAACATAACAGCACCACACAAAGCACACCACATTACACAACAACATAACAGCACCACACAAAGCACACCACATTACACAACAACATAACAACACCACACAACCACACAACAACATAACAAAGCACAGCACAAAGCACACCACATAACACAACAACATAACAAAGCACAGCACACCTAACAAGGACAAAGACTGAATAAAGCACCAAACAAGATATAATGCAGAGATGTAACATACAACGTGTAACATGACATCATACAATGAACAGTATCACAAGCCACAGAGAGCAAAGACAGGGACAGTAGCCTTTATACAGTAGTCTATACACAGTCACACTTATAGCTGAAGGTCTCTGTGACTTACATTAAAGGGGATTACAATGCTTAGTTTCAACCGTTTCTGCAGGGTATTCCAGGTTGAAGTCACATTATAACAGAAGGCAATTTGAACTAATTCAGATTGTACAGCAGGCTGTGGCTGTGGCTGTGACTGTGCCTGCACTCTGCAGGTGGTGCCCATATCTCCAGAAGGCCACAGTGGGCATCTCTCTTTTCTGTCCACCAGCCCCTCTGCACCATGGGTCAGCACTTTGCCAGATGGAGCCGGCCGCAGCTGGAGCTCTTTTGTCCCCAAAGGTCACTGGGTAAATGAGGCAGATGGAGGCAGGGCAGATAACTGGTGGCACAGGGCACAGCTGTGATGGGTACTACAATTCCCATGAGCACCCTCTGCTTAATGTGTCTTGAGCCAGTGGCCGGGGAGGAAAATGTGGAAAGGGGGAGGTGGTGAGGGAGTGATGTCAGCACATCTGCAGGGTCACCTGTGAGTGAAAAGGCGAATTCAAGATCACGCAGCACTGCGCAGGGGCACCGATCTCTGGAATACCTGGATAGAGCATCTCCATCATAATGCTGAAGTGTATTCTTTAGAGATCAGTGCCCCTGAGCAGTGCTGCACAGAGCTGTGTGAGCTTGAATTCACCTAATGTGTGTGTGTGAATGGATATTTATTGACACAGGTGTACAGGATCAAGGTGGTGTAGCTTATAATTAATTGTAGCTATTAGAGCTGGGCTTGGAAATGAGGCTAGGAATGTTCTGGAAAAACAGAGACACTGGCCTGGCCCTCAC
>PYXC01000902.1:1462500-1472500 GCA_015244755.2 Tenualosa ilisha
GTCTCCCCTAATCCAAGTCCTTAACCCTCAAAGACTTAACTGCCATGAATTAGCCAATCATGAAGTCGATTCATGCCAGTGAGGTCTTTGAGTGTTCAGAACGTAGGGCTTAGAGGCTACATTGAGATTCAGCCATTTTCTGCAATGACGTTTTTTCCTGTGTGCTTATTACTGTGGTCTTCTGTTGCTTACAGAGGTTCAGACAGGATAGTTTAAACACACATACACACACACACACTCCTGTCGTGAGCCGCAGTAATGACTACTCATGAGGATTATGTTCGTTCATTACAGGAGGCCCTGAGCTGGAGGGAGAGTCCTGGGATATCAGGTCAGTAGACCTCGCTCTTCTCACTTTAAGCAACCGCACGTCTGCAAGCTGACCAGAGGGGGCGCACTTTCATACTCTCTTATGCAAATCCTTAAAGGATAATTGAATTCTAGCTATGCTAGCCTGTTGTCACAGGTAATGTATTTCTATTTTACATTTTACCTCAGAAGAAAATTAAGTTTGCATTATTTTGATAAATTAGATAGAATTATGTGTTGAAGCAGAATTTTCAGAACTATTTTGATGGACTCATTTAACCAAAATGCACTGCACAAAACTCATCAACTCACCCAGGATGGACAGGCACTGCAACGATGGCATTGCCCACAGTACTACTCCACAGTCATCGGGAGTATATTCTGGCTCAAATAAATAGCCTTAAATTCTTCAGCATTAGGTTCCTCAGCAAATCTGCGGGCGCTATCTGTAAAGTTATCCTCCATCACTTTGGTTTGTTTATGTTCCCGCTCCCATATGGAAATTGTAATTAGCTTGTAGTCATGCATTTTTCTTCTGGTGATTTAATGCCATCTCAAATCACCTTAGTGTAGCAATGAAAAGGTTTACTTTTTAAATATGCATTTAGTACATTCATTGGCAGCATAAGCATGATTACTTATACTTAATCTCTCTTTGTACTGCACTTTTATTAGACTATTGCACTTTCAACTTAAAATAGTGCAAATTTTATATTAGCAATATGCATTCTTTGTTAGTCTTTTTTTTTTTTCATTGTGCTGTAGCTTGAATGTTATCCTCTTTTGTAAGTCGCTTTGGATAAAAGTGTCTGCTAAATGCATAAATGTTAATGTGTGTGTGTGTGTGTGTGTGTGTAAATATAAACAATGCTGTTTTACGGGGGAATTCCTCTTAAAGAAAGAATTCAATGTTGAAAGATTTGCAAACAACTTCAATAGATTTGAGAGTGATGTAAATCCTCATCATTCCCTAGAGTTTCAGAGACATGTAGGCTACATATGGACTTTCAGTAGGCTTTCTGCATTGCGGTATTGTGCTTCAAGGCTTTCATGCTCAAGTTTTCTTCCACAACAGTTTTCTATATTCTGTATATCACTTCACATATAGACGATGTCAATGATCTACATCCTCGAAGAACATTTTTTTCTTTTCAAAAAGTCAATGATGCTATAATATCTTACATCGTCTGAATGGAACCAAACTCGGCTACTATTCAAGGCCTTTTTAAGCCCAGACTCTTCTCTCCGGTCGAGATGACAGCCAAGCGCGTGGGGATGTCTGTAGGGAGGGACTGAAGTTAATGGCCTGGCTTTAGAAAAAGCCTGACATGGCAACTGTCAGCCTGGAGAGCCTCAGGAATGCAAGGAACTACAATTATGGCTTGCATCCCATCCCTTCACTTCTAAATGAGCTCTGAAGATCTATAGGAAACAGCACAGACATTAGACTCTCTCTGTCTGTCTCTGTCTCTCTCTCACACACACACATACGCAGACACACACACACACACACATATTGAAAACATATTCTCTGGTATTATACACACATGCACACTCACAGACATCAGACTCTCTCTTTATCTCTCTCTCACGCTCTAATACACACACACACACAGACACACATTGAAAACATATTTTCTGACATCATACACACACACACTCACTCACAGACATCAGACTCTCTCTTTATCTCTCTCTCTCTCTCTCTCCCTCTACCTCTGCCTATTGGTGATGATCTGTTTGTCTGTCAGTCTGTCTCTTCTACAAACACACACACACACAAACAAACACAGCTTGTTGCTTGGCTGCTCTTACACTCCTACACAATCTCTGATATTTTCTTGTCATCTCTCTAAAAAGCTGCATTACTGTGTTTGATCAGTAAACACCTGTAGCACATCTGAAAAAAAAGCTAAATGATTTTGTGGGTGTGGATGCAGATTTCAAAGCATTACCAGTTAAACTTTCCACATGACACATGCATCCGAATGCTGCAGCTGACTATACAAGGCTGTGACATCTTCAGTGTTGCCTGCACTTATCATCTGCCATGGAGGGGAAAGGTCTTTTCACTTCAAACATGTCAGGTTGATCATAACTCCAAATCCAGGTTGCACAGCTAACAACTTAACAATGAGTGTGAGCGAACAAATTTGTCCGTAAATAAGTGTTCTGCATATTCTTCAGACAATTACAAAAACTTTAGAACATGGAATTATTATTTAAGAATTGCGCACTAGTTTAACCTCCAACATGATTCAGTTGCCAGTACAACTGTCACAGTCGAGCCAACGTGTATAAGTTGCTGTAAAAATGAGAATCCTTATACACGAAACACAGCCTGCCTGGACTCAGTGTGGAGGCGGACAGAGTCCTACTTCTTAGTGTTCCCATTTTTTGTCTGCTCTCAAACTTTAAAAGTTCCAATTAGATGTAAAAGGGGAGGCTTTAGGGTTCTCTGTGTTGTTGTTACCCCAGAATATGTCCAGGAGTCCAAAGCCGACAGGGAAATGCTAAATTAAGACCTAATAATTTGTGCCGTGGAAAAATGCGTGGCCAAGAAACTCCTGCAGTCGCTGTCTCCTTTAACCAAACTGTAGGGCTGTATGGCACCAAGGCGCTTTAGTGCTGAGTGATGCATGAGGATAAAGATAGCAGTCTGAAGCAGCGCATATACTCTCTTCAGCATCATTAAATCGACTCGGCTCACCTACGTCTGCAATGTCAGCATTCAGAGTGGGAGTGGAGGTGTTTAGGCAGCCTTTAAGAACACGAACACACACACACACACACACTTACTTTTGTCAACTATCAGTTTCTTCAGGGCCAGTCTAGAGCAACCTGGGGTTAAGTGCCTTGCTCAAGGGCACGATGCAGGTAGCCAGGTTCCTTAACCTACCACTATCAATAACTTACCACTACCACCACCCATCCTACACACACACTTGTGGCATTTCATCCTTTCAGCATGTTGTTTATGCCGTAGGCACAACAGGCCGCATATTTGTGAATCCCCTTATTCTGGCATTGGTTCATCTGAAGGTGGAGAGACAGCAGAGGTTGCCTGTTGTTGAGATCAAACTGAATGCAACTGTTAACATGAGGCCCGGAAGGTCATCTGAGCTTGACATTATTGCAAGCCTTGCATTGTTGTTTTATTTGTGCGTCCATTTCATGCATCCATGGCTTAGACCCCAGAACACTCATTTCCCGCACAGCAGTGACCTTTAGTGATATTTAGGAAAGCGTGCCAGAGTAGGAATTGAGGAGGAACTGTGTCCATTGTCAGCGAGGGTATAAATGCCTTCCCTACACTGTATAATCATGCAGCTCTCTCTCTCTCTCTCTCGTGTTCTTGCACCCCCAGCCATGCACAATCTTTTGTGGCTTTGTAAATTATTTGTACTGACATGGAGGTGTGGGATGCATGAACAATGGAGCTCCCTCTGGCAGGAATGGTTTATGTGCTTGCAGGTTTTTGTAGCCTCCTGGGTGGACATGTTCAGATTTTACTCAAAGATTAAAACCACTGTAAGGGCCCAAGGTGGAACCAAGTCAGCGTCATTGGTGAAAAGTTTTAAAAGGGATCCAAAGTTTTTAAAAAGGTACGTAAAAATAAATAAAGTAAAAAATAAAACTTGTGGATTTTTAGGACCAATCTGTTCAGCTCTGGCAACAAAATTTGCCCTGCTTCTTCCACCTTGAGGCTTACATGGTCAGTGAGTGACCTAGCTTACAGTAAGCTGTTTTGGACTTGTGAAATCCACTTGGTCACTCAACTTCTCGCTCTTTCATTCATTGTGTGTGTATGTGTGTGTATGCGTGAGTGTGTGTGTTACAATAGTATTAATGGACCAATGTGGACCGCCCCCCCATACACACACACCCTCACATCCACCCCCTACCATAACGGAAGCTGAAAGTATATCACCAGTGAAAGTCCCCAAACATCCCATCAGCCTCCTTGCCAATCTCCCATCATCCCCTGCACCTGCCCCGGGTGCGGTAGCACAGCAATGCACTGGCAGAGATAAGACTGCACGCTACCTGCCAGACCCATCTCAGGGCAATTTCACCACATTTCGCATGGTCCCACTTCATATTGGCATTTTATAGGCAAGGCCTGTGTGGTAATTGCATTGCGCTGATGCAATGAAAATGTGTGTGTGTGTGTGTGTGTGTGTGTGTGTGTGTGAGAGAGAGAGAGAGAGACTGAGCTTGTGTGTGTGTGTGTGTGGTGTGTTTGTTGTGTGTGTGTGTGTGTGTGTATGCATGTGTATGTGTGGGAGAGAGAGCCTGATTGTGTGTGTGTGCGAGAGAGAGAGAGAGCCTGAGTGTGCGTGTGTGTGTGTGTGTATGCATGTGTATGTGTGGGAGAGAGAGCCTGAGTGTGTGTGTGAGAGAGAGAGAGAGAGAGAGAGGAGAGAGAGAGAGAGAGAGAGCCTGAGTGTGTGTGTGTGTGTGTATGCATGTGCAATGTCGTGTCTCTTCCATAAGATGTTTTAAAGGCATTCATACTTGAATGAATCATTTCTCCTTTTAGTTCACCTTCAAATTGTTATCCTTTCGACGTTCACCTGTTGTAGTTTACTTTAGCTGAACTCCTATACCACACACCACACACACACACACACCACACACCACACACCACACACACACACACACACACACACACACAGCATGGTGTCTGTCAACAGAGATCTTTGTGAGAGGAAACATTCTCATCTTTCACAGAGGCAGCCACAGAGAGCGACACAACAGCAAACAAAGGAACATTTCAAGCTCGTTTTGTTTTGCTATTCCCTTACTTTACTCTCCTCCCTCAGGTGGCTCCAACCCACATTACGCTGAGAGTTAAGATCACTATTGAACATGGCAGGAGGATGCTGCCTCTTTTACAGCACATTTCACACAGGATGGCTCCTTATTCACAGCACAGCTCTCTGCACCGTGGTCTCCACCATTTAAATGTGGTGCTTTAAATCATTTTTGGAAGACTTAAAAATATAGTATCTTCATTATTCACGATATATTATGTACAGCTGTGTGTGTGTGTGTGTGTGTGTGTGTGTGTGTGTCTGTGTGTGAGTGGGTGGTTGTGTGGCATGGTATTTCAAACACCATAATTATATCTCATATTAATGTATTTATACTCAGGGGTGTAGTGGGCGTTACACACAGACCTCACCACCCCCCCCCTCACTTCCTGGAACAGTTCATTTATAAAGGCTATTTCTCACTTTTTTAAATATTAGGCATTCATTTATAACATTATGTCACAGACCCCCACAACAAAATCCCCACTACACCTCTTATTATAATCACCTTTAATAGTTCATTTTAGCACCCTTTATGTTATTACACTGATGACCAAAGCCACTGGACCGCTTAGGGATTATGACATGTGCAATAGCATTCTATTAAGAAACAGGCCTATTAAGTATACCTCAAAGATCAGGCTGAAATAACACTAATATTGGGATTTCAATATTCAGTGAGAACAGTCTCTGGCAAATGAATTCAAGAGGAGGCCATTTTGAAATGATTTGTGCTTTCACTGGAGGTGTCTCATCTACAGAGGGACTCCAACAGGCCCCAGATCAATCAGACGTCTCCGACGGAGCCTCGCCGAGGAGAAACAAGCACCAGCGGGCCGATTCAAGTAGGCAAATGCTCACTAGAGACCCGCTGGAGCAGACGAGGCATTGATTTCAGGACACGGCGAAGGCGCCGATTGAGAAAAGAAGCAAATTAATACTTTGTTACAAGGTCCCGGGAGGCAAGATTGGAGAGGGGAGAGGGAGGGGGGCTAAGTTTGGGAGAGTTACACATCTCTAAATGAAGCAGTAATGACGGCTCAGGCAGACAGGGCCAGCCACGGGAGGCAGCCCACTAGCCTGGATTAGCATCTGACGCTAAGCCGCTTCATCCATATCAAACATGCTTCTCTTCTGCATGGGGTTATCCTCACCAGGCCTATAGCTAGAGTAGTATTATCCCTCTGCCTGCAGAGCATTCAATTCCTTCCTGTTGCCCACCTCTGCTCCTCCGCTTGGTGTTCACTCACACATTCCTGCACTGCCCACTCCTGCCCATGCTCACTTTTGCACTGTACTCTTTTGCAAACTATTTGACTACATTAACTTCAATTGACTACATTCATTTCAAATGACATTTGTATGATTCTGTGCTATTTTTTGCGCTTTTTAGCTTCTGCCTCCATTAAATGATCTTTTGTGACAGTGCCTCGCATACGCATGTAACAAGGCCTTTAATCTGCAGTCATTTCTGCGTATAAGCAATTTAACCAAACAAGATACAGTAAATGAATGTAAATATCATTAGTTCTACTGGCGCCAGTCCACCGTGTAGGATTAAGAGTTGCTTACCCATGCATGCCAGGGTATAGGAGCTGTGCTCCCAAGAACAGTTGGTTCTACATTTTGCTCTGCCAAATGTAGTGCTGTTGTTTTTATGTGTGAGGCAAATAATTTTAGCATTTAACAAAAGCCCCATCTGGTATATGCTTAGTGGACAAATTGAGAAAAATGCGAGGGACCCAGAACCTATTGTTTGGCCATGCAGGTCAATTATTTCTTGTGTTTAAAAAAAACAAAAAACGCACATCATAAAATTGGGTTGGCTATTTGTCTCTTTCTAAGCCAACATTTTCCTCATTATTCTGACAGATTCTAGTGTTGTCAATCAAACTTGATGTGACCAACTCAGCAAAGGTCAGTGATTAAGGTCAAATTTGTCCTCCTGACTTGTTTTTGGCATCGAAGCTCAGGTTGTCCACAGATACTAATCTACACAATTATAATGTTAATGGCAGCGGGTCATCTGCTAACAACTAAACTACACAAATATAGTCAATGTTAATGGCCCCAGCAAAGCAAAGGAGGGGTCAGTGGTAAAAAATTCTTTTTCACAACTAACAACTAACTAACTAACTAAGCGAGTTGTTTTAAACCTTAGAGGGGACTTCAGGGATGAACTATATTGTTCATACTGTGGATATAGTGGACGAACAGAATACTGTGACGTTCCTGTGCTCTGGTTGTTGAATTGTCTAGTTTCTGTTGAGATACTCTACCTCTGTGCAGTGCAAGGGTAAAGGCAGAGGAAAATTAGACTTGTGCGCTAAGGTGGAGATTTTTTGCATGGAAAGATGTATGACTGGGCTGAGACTGATGCAAACTCCTGTTCTTGGCTTTCAAAGGGCAGGAGATGGAGTCAGCAACAGACTCCTAAATCCTCCATCGCAATCACCTGGAAGAGGAAAGTGAGGTGAATACGCTGGTGACTGGAGCAAGCAGCAGAGGCTTGGTGGGAAGCTTTCAGAGAACTTAAAGACAAAAAAATATATATATATTTCTCCATGAAGTAGAAACTTTTTCATTAAGGCCAAACTTCACAAAAAATCTTCTACTCCTGTCTTTTGTTGTGTTTTTTTCTTTCATGCTGTGTTCCTCTGCTCTCCTTCCTCCTCTCTCCCTCTCTTATCTTCCTCCTCACAATGACTGTCAGCTCCGGTCAGAATTCTAAGAAAGGGCAAGGCGTGAGAGGCCAAGCAAATTTATGGGCACTCTTTTTTTTTTTTTTTTTTCCTCTCTCTATCTCTCTTCTTCTTCTCCTTCTTCCCTACCCTCATCTCTTTCTTTCCCGCGCAGATGAATTGACTGTTCCAGAAACTTCCCACAGAGCACCTCGGGTCTCTCCTGAATTGCAATTTCATTTGTGTTTCACCTCCCCTCCTTTCAACCTCCTTATTCCCAGCCATTTTTCTTCCCTTTTGCTTTCTTCTCTCCACTACACTTTCTTGTCGCTCTCTCTTCATTTTTTACTGCCCCCCCCCATACGCACACGCACACACACACACACTCACAGACAGACACACACACACAGACAGACACACACACAGACAGACACACACACACGGAGGCAGACACACACACACACATACACACACACACCACTCCAACCCCCCTTTCTCCCCAGTCCACTCCGCCTGAAGCAGGTGACCTTGTGAAGAATGACTGGGTCAAAAACTTGGTCAAATTTGAGGGTTGGTGATGAAGAGGGAAAATAAGGAAGGTGGTGGTTGTGGGAGGGGGGAGGGCAGGGGGGTTGATGAGTGTGGAAAAAAGTTGGCTATTAGAGGGAGCTCCTGGTAAGGTAATGAAAATAAATGATCTTAAACGGCCTTGTATGGGCACTTGGCCTTCTGACACCAGTCTTCCCCACTCTCTTTTGTCCTTGCTCGGAGGTGACGCGTGCTCGTCTTCTGCTTCCAGCGCCTTTTTTTTCCCATCAGCTTTGCCTTATTGAGGCCATTCCCTTCTGAAGCATTTTTTTATGATGTGACCCATATGCATATACTTTCCATGTTAAAGAGGCCTGAACTTCAGCACAATGGCCTCCTAGCCTCTCTGTGTGTGTGTGTGTGTGTGTGTGTGTATGTGTGTGTGTGTTTGTGCTGGTATGCCATACCAGCACTGAATGCTTTAATTTAGCTCTGCTTGGTATTCAAGTTCATTTACATTGCGGAAGGAAACACGTTTGGCTTTTGTATGGGCTAATTTATGTGCGTCTACATGGCAAGGCGGGAGCCAGCGCCCAGATGTAGCCGAGTAAAAATAGTGCCCAACGATTATCTGTGAGATTTCGTGGCTTTGGCAATCCTGCTCGATTTGTCTTTCTGTCGTTCTCCCTCCTCTCCTCTCCTCTCCTCTCCTCCCTCTCCTTCCCCCTCTCTCTCTCCCTCCCTCCCTCTTTCTCTGCCGCCCCACCCTTCCCCTGAAGACGCCTCTGTGTTATCCTTGCGTCGCCTGTGGTTTCCGATACTTTGTCTCTCCTCCGTCTCTCCTCCGTCTCTCCTCCGTCTCTCCTCCGTCTCCGTCTCGGGGAGCCCAGAGGTCACTGAGGCGTGCGGTGAAAATAGACACACCGGAGTGCATGCGTGTGTTGTCGTCCACCGAAGGGTCCTGCCAGGAGCGGTGTGTCAGCACTAGTTTTTCAATCCTTGTTTGCACTCTCAGGAAGTGCGCAAACCCACATCTTGAGTGTCTCTTTCTCTCTCTATCACCATTGAGCATTTCACTCGTTCTCTCGTTCACTATGTTTCTGTATGTGTGTGCTTGTCCCACTCCTTCTCTCCCTCTCTCTGTCCACATGTAAATCTGTGTGTGTGTGTGTGAGTGAGTGTGTGAGCTCCTGGGAACATGAGAATGTGTGTCAGAGACAGAATGTTCAGGGGAGTTTCACACAGACCGGTAAAGATGTGCTACATCTCCATATTATCTCTTACTCTGTGTTTTATTTTAAAAACCTAATTTTCTTCTGTCATTGTGAGAATGTGTGTTTGTGTGTCTGTGTGTCGTGTGTGTGTGTGTCTGTGTGTTTGGGAGAGGGGGTTTGTAGCAGACATCCATGTGAGGATTCTCAGTATGTGCAGTATGTGATGATGTAGAAGGGATTTAAAATGAAAATAAATCAGACATAACACAATTCATAGTGTGAGACTGTCGAGGATAAAGCACGCACACGCATACGCACACACACACACACACACACACACACACACACACACACACACACACACTAGATTGATCAGACCACTTTGAATTAGAATTAGATCACAGAATCCCATGTAATCCTAATATGCCAGGAACATATTTTTCACACACAC
>PYXC01000902.1:1480000-1485000 GCA_015244755.2 Tenualosa ilisha
GACATTAGTATAGTATATACTAGTATAGTATTTGTATAGAATAGCAGTGTAGCATTTGGATAGTATAGTATTTGGAAAGTATAGTCTAGTCAAATCTTTAAATTTTACAAACTGAAATTTGTCCCATGTGTTTTACCTATCCGTGATTAGTGACACACACCCAGCGTACATTAAGCACATAATAAGTGAACAAACACACACACACACACACACACACACACACACACACACACACACACCACACACACACACACGTGTGTGTAACAGTAAGCAGTTAGGGTTTAGGTGCCCTGCTCAAGGGTATTTGGCCAAGTTTAATGGCCTTGTGTTTTGTGTGTGGTTTATCACAGGAATGTGCTGCTATGGCTGTGTGGTCCCATGCTGTCACACTGACCCGTGCTGGTCTTCTGCCGTCTCTTTGATTCCGTGGACGCCCACTGATTCAGTTGGTCTTACCATCGCCAATGCAGTGGCAGGTTAGACCGGTGGCCCGTCCCATTTGAGCTCTTCTGCTGCAAGCTTATCAGTGAATGACTTTGGAACTGCCTCACCATATGGAAAAGTCCGATTGAAAACATACATGATCTTTATCTGCCCTAACACAATAATGTAAGGGCCATACACAGTCCCTATATATTATTAGTGCAATCGTAGCCCATTTTCCTACGTAGGTCTCTTTTCAAAGAGAGGCATGGCTTGACAGTGACAGTATATCTGACGCAATCAACTAGGCTCCATTCTACATCATGTCTGCTTGTGATAGGCTGTCACAGTGTTCTATGGTTCATCCTTGATTGCTTTTGCCTTTGACCCCAAGGCATTCATCTGTTTATCTATGAAGCAGAATTGGCCAATATTAGTCTTCTGTCAGCTCTCGTTCGAGTCCAGCATGGAGACAGCAGAGTCAAACGCACACAGATACTGGCGAATAGTCTATGTTACTTGATCAAATTTTAGATTGTATTAAAATGATTTGGAGACCTTGACTTAATGACACTCATATAAAAGCGAATAGTGACTGAAAATGTTCTCGTCTGAAATGGCAGCGTGTCCTTAAAAGGTAAGCTGATATTTCTGTGAACTTGTGGTCTCTTGGTTTACTGTAAAATGTCAGAGTATTCCACATATTACACCATCTTTGCTGGAGCGGGAGGCAGTGTGTCTTCAACTGTGTGTCCAACTGCATGCTGTGTGTATGTGTGTATATGTGTGTGTGTCTATTTACCTATCTGTGTGTGTGTGTGTGTGCTATCAGGCCTGTTATCTGTCAGCTTCCCACGTCAGGTGTCCTGTGTGTGTGTGTGTGTGTGTGTGTGTGTGTGTGTGTGTGTGTGTGTGTGTGTGTGTTTGTGTGTCACGTGTCAGGCGTCCCATGAAAGAGTCATTTCCTGTTCCCATCTGCTGGGGGGATGCGAACAGCCATGCTGACAAAATGCAGGAGATGGATGCAGCCCAGTGCCCCCCTGCGCACGCATGCACACACGCACGCACGCACGCACACACACATGCACACACGCACACAAACACACACACACACGCTTACACTCCCCATAATCTCTCGCTCTCTTTCTTTCTTTCTCTCTCTCTCTCTCTCTCTTCTCCTTGTCATGTTGCCCCTCTCCTCCTCTCTCATGCTCTCCCTGTTTGGAATATAAATGTATGAGGAACACATCAGTGATCTTCCACACACCTCTCTCTTTTCATCCTGACTACAGGCTTCGCTCCCCCTCTCTCTTTTTCTTGCTCCTCCACACTCAATCACTCACTCACTCGCTCTCTCACACCTTGCCTCTCCACAGAGACAGAGCAGACAAGTCCACTGAATAATGCAGTCTGTCCACCCCTCTATCCTGCTCTCTCTCTCTCTCTCCCTCCCTCCCTCCTTCTCTCTATCACTTGTAAGTGACAGCTAGCAACTTTCATCTCCCTCCTCCTCCAGCAGCTGACCTCTTTGTGTCACTGTGGAAACGTCTAAATAAAAACAATCAATGGCACCCCAAACAAAAAAAAACACGGAGACACACACACACACACACACACACACAAACACACACACACACAGAGAGAGAGGGAGAAGTGCCACTCACTTGTTTGGCAGTATTTAAAGAAATCAATTAGCCGCCATCAGCCTAGGCTCCCACCACCACCACCAACACCAACACCCCCAAAGGCGAGGCTAAAACAATCAATGTCTGCTCATGCAACCGGTAATCAATGTCTGCCCATGCATTATCCAGAGAGCCTGTCAAATCTGAGTGACAGAACAGCAGAAATGGCCCCGCTTAATTGCATGGCAAACTACCCACTGGTTCTTTAAAAATAAAAAAGCTCAGTCTTTTATGTTGTTCTCTTTCTTTCTCTCCCTCTCTTTCTCTTTCTCTCTCCCTCTCCCGGTCATCTGGAGATCTTCTCAGTTCTTTTGCTGAGCGCTCACTGTCATTAATTCTCAAAGCCAAACTTTACAGACGATGCTAGCCTCTTCCGTTTCCCCAGGAAATTGAGGCAGAATAGATAGAGAGGCTAGAAGAGGAGAGTAATACAGCAGAGAGGAGAGAGAGAGAAAGAAAAAAAACAGAAAGAAAGAAAGCAAGACAGATGAGGGGAGAGAAGAGAGAGTGTTTGAGCTGTCAGCACTAGTGAGCAATCGGACCAGCTGTACTCTGATTGGCTGTCACCACTGCTGAGAGAAGACGGAGAGGCTCGTCAGGTGGTTCATCTGTGTGGCAAAACTAAACTGCTCCTCAATTAAAGTACCTTTCTCTCTCTCTCTCTCTGTCTGTCTCACTCTCTCTCTCTCCTCTCTCGATATCTGTCTCTCACTCTGAGAGGCAAAACTAAACTGCTCCTCAATTAGAGTACCTTTCTCTACCTCTCTCTCTCCCCCCCTCTTTTTCTCTCTCTCTCACTCACTCACTCTCTCCCCATCTCTCTCCCTACCTCTCTCTCTCACTCTCGTTCACCCTGTGAGGGGACACTACACCTCTCCTCAACTAGAGTACCTTTCTCCACCTCCCTCTTCCTCTCCATCTCTCCTTTTCTCTCTCTCTCTCTGTCTGTTTTTGAACTGACATCCTCACAGTCTAGCAAACATACGTGCACATCTAAGAAGAGACTAACTGTTCCTCATTTTATACTCTGAGCTTGGTCATTTTGCATTCACACACACATGCACACACACATGTGTACATCTTTTCTCGGTTTCTTTCTCTTCCACAGCTACTCATAACGACACTGACTGCGTGCTCACACACACAATTACACATACACATAATTACACACCCGCTCACACACACACACACACACACACACACACACACACACACACCTAGACACATACATCATACATGCTGACTTTCTCCCCCTCTCTCATTTCCTTCCCGTGTGTGTGTATGTGTGTGTGTGTGTGTGTGTGTGTGTGTGTTTCTCTGCTCCTGCCTCCCCAGCATCCTGTGCGGCTAATTGGCTGTGTTCCGGTGTGACAGCCGCGGCCGCTCTACTCTTCCCCCTTCATTAGTGCTCACCCAGCAACGCAGAAGCGCCTGGTCTTCTTGCTGCAGCCGCCACAACCACCGCCACCACCACTGCACGCATACACACACACACACACACACACACACACACACACATGCAGGCACACACATACACACACGCATACATATATACACACACACACACGCACACACGCATACACACACACAAACACACACACGCATACACACATACATACATACACACACACAGACACACAAACACACACGCATAGACACACACACACACACTGCAGAGACACACACACACACACATACACACACACACACACACACACCCTCAGCCATCCTACACAAACACACACACATCCACACCCTCAACCATCTTTCACACACACACACACATCCACACCCTCAACCATCCTTCACACACACACACACACACTTGTACACACACACAATTGTACACACATACCTTCAACAATCCTTCACACACAAACACACACTCACACTTAACCATTGTTCACACTCACACTCACACACTCACACACACACACCTTCTACCACCCTTCATATCCCCTTGGATACCAGCAGAGATTCATGCGCCTCTTATTTCCTACCAGGGTGTGGGACCGGGCAATCGTGCCCATGGAGACAGGGGATCGCCCAGTTAACAATGCCCGCCTCTGTGATCGCGGCCCTTCTGAGCTTATTTGCACCTGTGTGTGTGTGTGTGTGTGTGTGTGTGTGTGTGTGCTGCCCGCACTGTCGCCACCACAGCTACACAACGTGATGCCAATTAGTCCTATATGGGTTTACCCATGCTATCACTGTGAGTTTTCTCCGTCAGTGTGTCCTTATCAGAACTGTCTCTTAACACACACACACACACACACACACACACACACACACACACACACACACACACACACACACACACACACACACACACACACAGGCACACACGCACGTACGCATCAGGTAATTGGCAACACATGAACTCAATATTTCTTTATGTGTCTCTGTGAATTGAAAGATGCATGGTACATTCCTAGGTGATGCTATCCATTGAGGGAGAGGTGAAGGAAGACAATAACACAATCATCTCGCACAGTCTCTGCCACAGTGACGGCTCGTCCAGGCTTCAGCGACCTCCTGCCTGCTGCCACTATTACCATTATAGCACAGCACCTAGTGCCCTATGGAACAGAAGATCGTTGGAATAGGAAGAGAAAAAGGATTGATTGGCTGAGGAGCGACAGAATGATAATCAGCCATAGCTCTTCCATGACGATTCCATGGACGCTTTTTAGATATATATTCGTTTAAAGTTTGGGTGTTGGGCTGTTGTCAGTGTGAGGGCTGAAAGCTGTGGAAAAATGGCCACATCATAGATTTCAGTCCAAACTGTCAACCTTGTCACCAGTACTGAAGACTCTACTCAGAGACGTGTGTAAGAAGTGACCCTAGAACGCTCGCCGAGTTGCTGTTTGAGACTCGGCTGGATTGTGT
>PYXC01000902.1:1490000-1500000 GCA_015244755.2 Tenualosa ilisha
GACTCTCTGACTCTACTCCCTCCATCTCTCTCTCCCTCCTCTATCTGTATCATTTTTCTCCTTCTCTACTCCAACTGTTGTTCAGGGGTCACGAGGCGCGATGTCCTTGTGTTCCAAAAACACATCCAGAGCATTTCCTGTGTTCTGTCCACAGGTGATTTACACCGACAACCCAGCGTTCCGCAGCCATGGCAACTGATTTTAGCATGATTTTATGTGGTGGTCAATGTATGACATGAAGTTTGTGGTGAAGTTTGTGTCACATGAACCTTTGCCAAGCTTTCTAATGAAATAAGACTTGTACCTTTTTGGATGGATGGTAGTGGAAGAGAGGATGGATGGATGGATGGATGGATGGAGGTCAAGGAAGGTAGACAGGCAAGGTTGCAGGCAGGTAGTGAATTGACAGGAATGCAAAGCTCCAAACGAATCCAGTCATGGGTCAGCAAAGTAGTTAAAAAGGTACAAAGTATATCCAAGGTGAAATCAAAATGAAATACATTCAAACAAATGCTTCCTAAAGATTAAAGCTTGAAGCTTGTAAAGAACTATATGTCAACCTAGGACTTCAGACAATCAAATTCCATCGTTATCTGCTTCTGAGGTCAAAGGTGAGCGGCGGCCATCTTAACTTCAAGGCGCTCTCCAACTCTATCAAAATAAGAGACCTATTCACAATGAGAGTAAGATCAACTAATCAACTAAAGATCACCTAATGGTGCAGGTGCCCTTGTAGCAGAATGTTTACTTCAACGCTGATTTACTTAAAGTTAAGTTAAGTTTGATTCCAAGTATATACCTGTAGGTAAGACTTAATTTACTTCATTTAAATCCAGTTGCAATTAATAGCCTACACAGTAAATGATGACCTTAGAGTCTGCTCTATACTTGCTTCTTTCTTTACTAGTGCAGTGGCTGTATATGCATTAATGTACAGAACTGGTGACCCAAACATATGAAATAACCAAGAGGCCACCCTATGCTACATGTAACTGTATTTTTTGTTATTTCACAAGTTATCTGATGAGTCCAGAACTCTAAGGCCCTGTTTACACGTATCTACATATTTTTATAAACAGAATTTTTTTTTTTATCTGTTTATTTTTTTATTGCGTTTACACCTATCCAGTGGAATACAGCATTCGGAGAAATCTCCACTTTGGAGGCCATTTTAAAACATATCCGTTTGAGGTTGCTAAAACTCCTTTTAGGTGTAAACAAAAGGCCCAAGTGGATAAAAGATATCCATTTATAAAAAACAATATCTACATACATGTAAACAGGCCCAAAGAATCTGAGAAAGGAGACTGAGTGAAGTCTGCTCCGAAACCTGTAACCCAAGTACATGCCTATATAGGTAGCTTGGTCTTCTTTAGACACGGGGTGATAATTTATTTAAAGGTTGGGACTGTGCAGCTGTAATTGTCACTTGTTAATTGAAGTGCTAAAGCTGTCCACAATAGTGAGAGCACAAACTACGTGTTAGGGATAGGAGAGGAGAATCCATCATTTTTGTACTATTTTTAACAAGCTCTACATCTGCGATGAAAACACAGACACGCAGACAGACAGATGTTTCTGTCATTTCTTTAATAAAATCATTTGTCTCTCCATTTGTTTCTCTCCATTTGTTTTCTCTCTGTGTGGTTTTGGGTAGGACTCAAAGAGGCGAAAGACAAACGAAAGCCAAAATACTGCAATACTGCGAAAAGAGGTCCTGTTTCGCTGTCAGCTTGTTGGAAGGTCATCGACCTTGTAAACTGACTCCATTCGTGGGTATTACTGCCATAAAATCACATATAACCATATTAGATTTGGGTCTTTGCAATCTGGTTGAAATCCTGCTCTATTGCCAAGATGCAGTTCAAGGGAAGAGCAGCACTCTGGGTAATTAGGCCAGTTGTCCATTTACTTTCATTCGGGTATTTATGTATTCCTGGCCTGGGGATCTCACCAGATCCCTGCAGCATGGTGTGTGCGTGTGTGTGTGTGTGTGTGTGTGTGTGTGTGTGTGCGTGTGTGTGTGTGTGTGTGCTCATGTATGTGTGTGACTTGAAGTCAACCATGTCCTTGGGGTATGTGATAAAAGCAAGACTCACTGCACTGTTTTGTGTGCCCTCTCTTTTGGTCTTGTTTAGGGAGAGAGAAATTTGATTTGGATAAATGCAACATGACAAACTCTCCTGGGACCAACGTGTGCTTTGTGTGTGTGTGTGTGTGTGTGTGTGTGTGTGTGTGTGTGTGTGTGGCCTTAGGTCATCCCCACGGATCTGGAGAGCACAGGCTGTGTCCTGGGAGAGGGCTGGGGACAGCTCCAGCAATTAGCCACGCTTACTGCTTTTTCTCTCCATCACCGGGGAACAGCCTTTGAGCTGGAGGTGTGTGTGTGTGTGTGTGTGTGTGTGTGAGAGAGAGAGAGAAAGAGAGAGAGAGAAAGAGAGAGAGAGAGACAGCGGTGTGTGTGTTTGTTTGTGTGTGTGAGAGAGCGAAAGAGAGAAAGAAAGAGACAATGGTGTGTGTTTGTGTTTGTATGTGTGTGTGTGTGTGTGTTTTAATAAACACATAGTGTCACTGAATCATGCATGTAAACAACCCTAGGGCCCTTTGTATTGCATGTGTGGCGATGCGACCATGCCCCACAAACCAGAGAAGTTGAGCCTCATCTGCATTTGTTTGTTCATATCATTTCAACATGTTTTCTTATGATCCCACAATCTGCTCCCAATTAGACACAATTTCCTCTTTACCCCCACTGCCCCAGTCATAAAAGACGAATTCATACCATTAACAGACTGAGGAGTTGCTTCTGAGGAGTATTATGAAGGGCGAGACAATCTAATCTAATTTCCAAAACACATACCTAGATAATATGATTTTACTAAAGGCACTTTGAGAATATAAGCATATCAGGACCATGGGTCTTTGCAGCAAAATTTGAAGCCTCTCAAGCCTCATAGACTCATGACTATCATTTACCAGGGGTGACGATGCTACATACAGTGTGTGTGTGTGTGTGTGTGTGTGTGTGTGTGTGTGTGTGTGTGTGTGTGGGTTCCGCCTTCATACCTTCTTTTTCACCAGGTGCAATTATGTATGGTAAAAATGTCTGTGTCAAAATGTCTTGAATGACTGTCAATTGGTTTCCCAGCCCCCCCCCCAGAGGAAGAGGCTGTGTGTGTGTGTGTGTGTGTGTGTGTGTGTGTGTGTGTGTGTGTGTGTGTGTGTGTGTAGACGTGTGTGCGTGTTGATTTGACTGTTGCCTTTTAGTTGAGATGAGCCGCGACTGTAATGAGATGATGAAAGTGTGCGCTGAGACACAGGGACTCAGAGACTGTGGGAGCGAACGAGCGAGCAGGCGAACGAACAAGGAGATGAGTTTTGTTTGTGCTCGCCGTCATAATCAATAACAAACAGAGGAAGGAGGAGGCAAAACAGAGACCTGTGTGGTGGACCAGAGAGAGAGAGAGTGAGAGAGCGAGGAGAGAGATGGGAAGAGAGGAGGAACTGCTTTCATCTGATTTCATTTTTCAACTATCCAGCTTCACGCACAGCAGGAGGAATATGTGTCCGTGTGTGTGTGTGTGTGTGTGTGGTGTGTGTGTGTGTGTGTGTGTGTGTGTCCAGCTCCATACTGAGCAGGAGACAACAGTGGGCTTGGTGGTTGGGGAAGCTCTGATTAATATTTTGTATGCATGTCCAGGGAATGCGTGTGTGCGTGTGTGTGTGTGTGTGTGTGTGCCTGCATCGTGTGCGGGCGTGTGTGTGTCTGAGGAGTTTGTTTGTGAGTGTGGTGTGTGTGTATGTGTGTATGTTTGTCTGTGTGTGTGTGTGTGTGTGTGTGTGTGTGTGTGTGTGTGTGTGAGAGAGAGAGAGAGAGAGAGATCAGATTAAAAAAGGTTGTAATATTATAAAGGTGATGACTGTGTACTTGATCCTCCATCTACAAGCCGATAGACAGGCCTGATAAAAGCTAAAATCAGTAACACTTCTCGTTGGATCCATGTGGTTGTTGGACCTCTGTTTACTGCATTTGTATGTATGTGTGTGTGTGTGTGTGCGTGTGTGTGTGTGTGTGACTGTGAGTGTGTGTGTGTGTTGTGTGTGTTACCTTAATTGGCTTTTTAAATGAGATAACAGCAGCATGGGTCACTAAACAGAAGGCCCGGTCTATGAGTCTGTGCTGTGTAGTTACCACTGCTGTAATCCACCCTAAGACCCCTCGCTCTGGTCATTATATACACACGGGTCAATCACACACTGCTACACAAACAGCACTAGCCCCAGACAGAGAGAGAGAGAGAGAAAGAGAGAGAGAGAGAGAGAGAGAGAGCTCATTAATGCAAACATCTTTAATTAGACAAGGTTGTTTCTTTTTGTGAACCATTCCTCCTGTGGGCTAGCTTTCTCTCTCGCTCTCTCTCTTGCAAACACACACACACACACACACACACATCCATACAAACACACAGACACACTCAAACACACTCCCCGGACACACAAACTAAGACAGAAAGAGAGAGAGAGAGAGAGAGAGAGAGAGAGAGAGAGAGAGAGAAGCACAAATAACTATCCTACACACACAGACACAGACACACACACACACACACACACAACACCCTTGCCACTCTTTCCCCCTTTCCCCCAGGGAGAGATAAAGGTTGTGTGATTCGCAGTAGGCGGTTTCGAGGTTATCCCGACCATTACAGTGGGATGCATCAGTGTGGCTTCTAATGAGGTGGGGAGAACAGGTTATTACATATACAATACACAACTCCAGGAACATTCCGGAAAAGTAGCAGGAGTGGGAGTGTGTGTGTGTGTGTGTGTGTGTGTGTGTGTGTGGATGGGTTTATTTGCTGCTGGTAGTGCAGCAGCAGTGAGAGGGCAGTTATCCCACCATGTGGGCTGTGGGCTGTGTGTGTGTGTGTGTGTGTGTGTGTGTGTGTGTGTGTGTGTGTGTGTGTGTGTGTGTGTGTGTGTGTGTCTGTGCTGATGGTTGTGTAGTGGTGAGGGGCCAGTCATGAGGGTGTAATGGAGGTAAACATGAACTGGGAGAACCAGCATCACACAATGTCCCTCTGTTGGTCGTCTCAGATCATTACACTGCTATTCCACACACACACACACACACACACACACACACTCGACTCAGTCTACTGCTCCCACACGTCCTCCTCCTCTCTCTTTCACTCTCTGTCCTCATTTCTGACTCTCTCCTATCCTTCTCTTGTCTCCCCATCTTTCTCCAAAGCTCATCCACTTTTCCTTGTGTGCGACACACTCACACACACACATACACACACACACACAGGTCTTGCTCCAAAGCTCATCCACTTTGCCTTGCATGCGACACACTCACACACACACACACACACACAGGTCTTGCTCCAACGCTCATCCACTTTGCCTTGCATGCAACACACACACACAAACACACACACCACATACACAGGTCTTGCTCCAAAGCTCATCCACTTTTCCTTGCATACGACACACACATACACACACACACATATACAGGTTTTGCTCCAAAGCTTGTCCATTTCACCTGCCTACGACACCTTGATGGCACTGACAGAAAGATACAGAGAAAAAAAATTGATGGAAAGAGAGACAGAGCTATAGAGACGTCAACTGTGTGTGTGTGTGTGTGTGTGTATGTGAGCAGGTGTGTGTATATGAGACAGAGAGAAATGGAGGGAGGTGGATTGTCCATGTAATGCGTGTGTGGGTTGCACGTGTGTCAGTGTGTGACAGAGAGATAGGATAGAGAGAGAGAGAGAGAGAGGGATCGAGAGAGAGAGAGAGGGACAAAAAGAGAGAGAGAGAGAGAGAGAGTGAGAGTGTTATGGGAGGCTTATTTGCTGATCAGTCATGCGTCGCACTAGAAGTGTGTCCTTGGCATTGCCTAACTGAGCGGAGAACAATGCGGCCTCGTCTCTCTTTTCCACCATCACCCTTCCCTCACACACACACACACACACACACACACAAAAATACACTCCTGTGCTCTAGCCCGAGCTACAGGCCTACAGCAGGAAACTCAGCAGGGCCACACACACACACGCACGCACGCACACACACACACACACACACACACACACACACACCTACAGGGGAGCAGCAAGAGTCAGACTTTCTCAGAGAGTAAATGAATGGTGTTAGTGTGCGCTTAGGGAAAACAAGAGATAGATAGATAGATAGACAGACAGACAGAGAGACAGACAGACTGACATAGACGTAGATAGATAGACTGTGTGTGTGTGTGTGTTTGTGTGCGTGTGAGTGCAAGCATATGTCTGAGAACGACAAAGAGAAAGTAAGTGAAGGTTAAAATGAATGTCTTAAAAACAGGGTAAGGGTAAATAGTGAGCATTTCTATGTGTGTGGGAGAGTGAAATGATGGAGAGAGAGAAAGAGAGAGAGAGGACTGCTGATAATGGTGGTGTGTGTGTGTGTGTGTGTGTGTGGGGGGGGGGGGGGGGTTGTTCATCTCTGTATGTGTGTGCAGTGCGGGGCTAATTTTACCCATAATTCCTCAGGGACAGTTTTGTCCAGGGGAAGCTGACTAAGCCTCTCGGTGTCGCGGTCAATGTGAGATGTGATGTCATCTGTGCCGCAATGCAAGATGCCCCCACCCACTCGACTCGACTCCGAGGAGGACCCCCCTCCATCACACCTCTCTGTGCCATTCATCTCAATCTCTTTCCCTCCACACCTTTCTCTCTACACCTCTCTTTTTCTCCTCTCCTCCTCTACAACCTCTCCTTCCTCCGTGTGTGTATCCAGCACAGAGTGCCATGTGCAGGAGGCTTCGGACTCCAAATATAGAGTTTCCCCTCTTAGCTCTCTGAATCGGCACTTTCTCTGCCCCTCTTGCTTGCTTTCCTGCTGGCTGGCAGCTCGTACACACACACACACACACACACACACACACACACAACACACACACACACGCACACACACAAACACACCGCTTTTTCACAGAGGGACCGGTTGCCTGTTCGCCCAACCGAGCGGTGTTGGGATTAACCCCCTGACAGCAAAGCAGTCGCAGCGCTGAGACTGAGCCCTGGTCTCTCTCTCCCTCTCTCCCATCGTTACAGGTCAGGCCTCCTGCTGGCCGGATCGTTTTACTCTCCATCTCTATCGATCCCTCTGGCCTGGCGAAAAACGCTGAGCCAGTTCATGCCCCCCTGGCTTTTAGGATCCTCCACTTTCCCTCCACCGACACAACCCTTCCAGCCCCCCACCCCACCCCCAACACACACACACACACACACACCCCTGGGCTAATGGAGTTTTATTTCAATTAGCCCCACTCTTCCCTGTTCACCTTAAATAGCAACAAATCGCCTCCCCTGTCCTTAAAGGGATCAATTACAAGGCCTCTAAACCATTACCCTGTTTGCCTTTATTTATTTATTTACCTATTTACTCATTCAGTTCAGAGGAGGAAAATTGACGCCACTTGTGTCCCAAGGACTTGCAACAAGGCATCTTGAGAATAAGTGGGCCACATGACAGCAATTTAACAGAAATTTGAGGCCGATTTATGCCAGCCCCGTCCAATAAAGTCCAATAAAATTGTTCCCGGTCACATGGCAGTTTTTATGAGAGCCTGCGAGTGTTTCTTTGTCACTCTGAAATGAAACTGCCGACGTGCCAGTGTGAAAATTAGAACCAGTCAGGATGTATTTTCTGTGTAGATAGGCCAGTGTGGATGCCTTGGTCCTTGCTGTTCCACGCAGAGTTTCCCAATCCGCATGACACTCCTTCAACTCCTGCTGAGTGTTCCTGGAATTGGCCAATCCTGGCGACCAGTCCGTACAAAGTTTTTGGCCAAATCATTGTGATATTCTTTTGAAAGAGCACAAACACACACGCACACACACGCGCGCACAAACACACTGCTTTCTGGAAACCGCCCAGTGGTTGCATACATGTCCTCTAAGATCTTACTCCTTATCCAAGTCACCCTTTTCAGTATGCCTGTTGTGTAAAACCTGACTAAAAAGTGCAACGTCAGCTGCAGATCCAGGCAGTGGGACAGTGAGCGGACGCAAGTGTTTGGGGACCATCTGGAATAAGATGAGTGTGTGCACACACTCCTTGCAATGACATATAAAAAAGAAACATCATCCTCGCTCTCCTTCTGTTAGGACATGGGCCTGGGGATGCTGCTGTGGTGGCTTTGTGAAGGCTGCTCATGAAGTCACTGTGAGTACGGGGAGGAGGGTAGTTTGCGGGAAGCCACTGGCCCCCTGGGAGGTAAAGCCTGGACTCACCCAGGCCCTCCGGCAACGGCACAGTAATCAGGCGAGCTGGCCTGCAGCCGGCTCTAGCGGCCCAGGGTTTTGGCCGACAGCTCTGATGTTTTTCAATAGGAACATTTATTATCCGCACATCCCACACACCCACATGCTTGAGAGCCACACACACACACACACACGCACACACACACAAACACACACACAACTACTTATCACTAATCTCCCTCGCCTACCATCCTTCTTCTCTGGCTCTAGCACACATTAGCTACAGGTACCTGGTAGCCAACACCACAATGCAATTATGCAGTCAACACCACAGCATAAATACAGCCTCCCATAATCCACGCCTTCCACGTTCATATATAAAATTATAATAATAAAATGTGTTCTTCAAATTCAATGTCATTCACTACACACATTTGAAAAATGTTACATTCAAATTACATTTCAAGCAAACGTTATACCGAAGTTAAGTTTATGCTACATGAAGAGCTTTACTCTTGAACTAGGAGTTTCATTATGATTTAGTGATCATTATCCATTTACAGAGAAATGTTTTTTTTACTGTAAAATGGTATGTTTTGCACTGAAAAATGGACCTGAACAAATGAAGAAGCCTTTGTCCCAGTACCGTGTATAACTCCTTACAGATCAGCGTTCAGCGCGTATTTAAAAAGTGTGCTTTTTCGAATCAGACCATGGTAAATCTGAGAGATAGGCTTCATAGTCGTATTATACAGTATGCTTTCATCACATAGACCCAGACCACTGTGCCTCTTGTCCCATTTCGTTTACGTGCGCGCCGAGGCGCTGGCTGCAACTCTCTCCTCTCTCCCGGGGACTGTCAAGCAGCCAATCAGAGGCGACTCCCCTTCTGACACCCAGCTCGAGGACCGATGCAGCGCGAGAGAGACGCAGCTCACACACGGACCCTAAGCGACCGCGGGACTGCAGCACTTCTGGACGGATACACCCCTGCCTGACCTCACACTGGGAAACCGCTCCAAGGGATTTGCCTCTGAACCAAACAACACAACGGGTGAGAAAGATGCTTGTTATCTCCTCATTAACACATTTGTTCGTTCTTTGTATCGGTTTGACGTCAATGTTGTAAATGGCAGCGTCTCTTTCAAGCTGTCTCTCAGTGTCTTAGAGTATAGCGCAAAGGTCATTATTGAAGACTTTTGTTATTTACGTGAATCACCTGTGTTGTTTATGTGAAGAAAACAAGGTAAACAGTGTCAATGCCAGGCACCGTTCTTCCTATACAATTAGCTTACAGTGGCAAGTACGGTAGCTCGAGTTCGACAAAGTTTATCGAACTGTGTGTTTGGTTGTCATATCCGAGTCAATGTCATATCTGCACGTCTCTCTTGCCTTGTTACGGATACCAGATGATGAAAAGACAGAACGTGCGGACACTCATGCTTCGGAATAAACCGAAAGAGTCCGTCAGCACAGTGGGAAATAGAAATACCGCATTAAGGTGTTCATGTGCTTGTCCAGGTGCATTACGCTGTAAGAAGGCACTGACTCGACTAGATAGAATGCGCAGAGGATTTATTAATTTTCAGTAGCTCCTGATTTTCTATTTTCTTTACTTTTGACATGGGGGTGATAATGAATTGCGGAGCAAAATGACTCCCCGCATTACCCTGCTTTGTCGCTGTTCCGAGCGCTTAGCTATGTTCGGACAAGGACTTGTATTGGTTTAGCAGTGAAGCGTA
>PYXC01000902.1:1505000-1507500 GCA_015244755.2 Tenualosa ilisha
GTGTGTGTATGTGTGTGTGTGCGTGTGTCAGCCTCTGTGCCACCCGGAGACGACAGCTCTATCGCCTGCTGTCGTGACACTGATGCCAGATGACGGCCCCCCTCTTGCTGAAGCACCGTGTGTGTCTGTGTGTGTGTGTGTGTTTGTATATGTGTGTGTGTCTGTGTTCTACTTTCTCATTTTGTGACTGTGCAACCAAATCTTTCCGTGTGTGTGTGTGTGTGTGTGTGTGTGTCTGTGTGTGTGTTTGTATATGTGTGTGTGTGTGTCTGTGTTCTACTCTCTCAGTTTGTGACTGTGCAACCAAATCTTTCCGTGTGTGTGTGTGTGTGTGACTGTGTGTGTGTGTGAGTGTGTGTGTATGTGTGAGCAATTTATATGCCCTGTTAGCAGACTTGGCATTACCACACCCATGCTACATGAGCCAGAAAATCAGTTATGACAGACAGACCGACAGACACACAGACAGCATGACAGATGGACAGGCGGTAGGACAGACATGCACTGAGTGCGGCGAATGGGCCGACCACCTTGTAGGTAGACAGATGAAGCCATGAAATAAAAACATGTTTGTTTGTGTTTCCCGTTGTGCTCTTCGGCTCCAGAGGCCGATGGGAGAAAATGGCTGTAGCAACTCTACCTGGAATCCATTTTGCTGCTCATGCCATGTAATATGTCCTCAGTGTTAGTCTGACTGTAGTCTGACTGTGTGTGTGTGTGTGTGTGTGTGAGAGAGAGCGAGAGCTGAATACACACTGTGCACTGCAGTCAGCTCAACATCTTTCTCCCTTCACCTCACCTCCCTCTGTCATACTATCTCTCTCTCGTCTTTTTGTTTTCTTCTGTTATCTGCCAGGTTTTGTCCACTCTCTCTCTTTCTCTCTCTCCTGAATGCGCTGTCTTTTTTCTGCCTGACAGCCAAACGTGGCAGTTAGTCATTGTTCCCCATGCTTACGGCAGCTCTACATCATTATTGACTTCAATGGGACATTACCATTTTACCTTCGAGGATGAACAATATGGAGACCGCATACTGTGTCCATCTAAGTGCATACACTGACACACACACACACACACACACACATACACACACACACGCACACACACACGCAGGTAGACAGACATGCACACAGGTAGACAGACATGCACACAAATACGCACACATACACACACACAGAGGGAGACAGTCATACACACACACACACACACACACACACACACAGGTAGACCGACATGCACACAAATACACACAAATGCAGAGTGAAGCTCTGCTTCTCACAACAATTTTTCTAAAATGTGCTTATATAAGTTGCTACATTTTTCAGAAGGCCACACAAAAGAAAAGAAAATAATTTGTTCCTTTTTGTGCCTCTCCAGGAACTGAACCATTCCTACACATTTAACAAGCAGTTTCAAGTCACATCCACCTGCGTTTTACTCACACATTGATGCTCCTTCTTGCATCTAAATGATTCTTCCCTGTTTTGCTCTACCATACAATACAAGTGATTTTTACTCTTTGTTCTGCATTGAGAAAGTAGACCCAGCTGTTTTCCATTTAGTAAAGTGGAGTGTTTTTCAGTAACACACACATATACGGTGAGCAGAAGAGAAACATTGTGTGATCATGAAAGAAGAGCAGATAGCTGAAAGCCCCTAAGACTGAAAGAATGACAAAAGAAAAGATTTGAAAGACTGCACAAGATGAAGGATGAGGTCCTTACAAGCAGGAGAGAATGAGTGCCAGGTAATGTGTGTGTTGGTGTGTGTGTGGTGTGTGTGTGTGTGTGTGTGTGTGTGTGTGTGTGTGTGTGTTTTTAGGGACAGAGATTTGTACTGCACCTACTTGCTTGTTATAGTGGTGACAGACAGCGCCATGGGACTAAAATGGAACAACAATAGACAAAGGTCTCTCTCTGTTTGTGTGTGTGTGTGTGTGTATGTGTGTGTGTGTGTGTGTGTGTGTGTGTGTGTTTCCTACAGGAAAAGGTCAGCACTCTCAGATCTTAGCCAACACTACTTCATGTTCGATAACCACTGTCTGACCCTGTTGACAGGAACACACATACACACACACACACACACACACACACATACTCATGACAGCCCTCTGACAGGTGCATTTGTGCAGGGGCCCAATTACTCCACTGTCTATCAGAAACACCAGAAAAGTGTCAGGAGTGAGGGGAATAAGAGTAGGAGTCAGGGAAGAGAGAGAGAGAGAGAGAAAGGGAGAGAGGGAGAGATGGAGAAAGACAGACAGATAGAAGGAGAGAGAGAGAGAGAGAAAGGAAGAGGTGAGATAAAGGAGGGAATGTCCAGTGTGTAACGCTTGAGCTGAGGGCTTAACAGTCCATGGCCAACCTGTGAGGAGAGCAGCAGAGCCCATTAGGAGAGAGCATGGAGGACCACAGACAAGCCAGAGGGCACCAGTGGAAGGAGGAGGAGGAGGAGGAGGAGAAGAAGAAGAGAGGTCAGACGGGATGAACTGGAAGAGAAT
>PYXC01000902.1:1510000-1515000 GCA_015244755.2 Tenualosa ilisha
TCTTGTCAATCTTGACACTTCCACAAAAGGCCTCCCTGTGTGTGTGTGTGTGTGTGTGTGTGTGTGTGTGTGTGTGTGTGTGTGTGTGTGTGCGCGCGCGTATGTATGTGTATGTGTGTGTGCCCGCAAAACCCACAAAGGCTGCCAGTGTGTTGTGTGACTTGAGATCTCAGACCCCTGGTGACAATGACCTAGACTCCACATGAACAAGACTCTCTCGGGGTCATTAATCACGTCAGTTCATTTCCTGCAAGATTAACGAGGGGCGCTGCCGAAAAGCAAACTTATATCTGACCTGATTAAATATGTGTCAAATATTGATTTATCTTTTATTCACTTCCCTCGAGTTTGACTTAGTTTGCCTGGCGAAGATGAAATGTTCACAGAAACACAAACTCTCACTCACTCTAGACTCCACAGCTCTTCAAAGTTACATACTCTATCCCCTATGCAGTGTGTGTGTGTGTGTGTGTGGGGATCACTGCCAGACGTGTCTAATTCAAAAACTCCCCCTTTATCAACCAATTAGATATCAGCTTTGAACTTTTTTTATTATCATTAGCCAATTGCAAGCCTGTTCATCCTCCCTACATACTTGGGAATCAAGTGTCAGTTCTTCGAACTGAGACACCTTTTTGGAGAAGGTGTGAAATGTCTTCAGCTTCTCAAAACATGTCTAGTTTCCCTAAAGGCCAGCACTTACACCTACCATGACCTGGATGACGCCACTCACACAGACTAGACTCACTCCCCCACCACATCACGTCCTTTCTTACCCATAATCCTTTGCTACAAAAATTCCATCCATTTATTTACACAATAAATAATAATACGTCACCAATTAATGGCAATGGCTATAAAATGGCTCACAGTGTGTATAGCCCCCAACACTTTGCAACTTGCCTCATTAGTTGTGTGAAGCTATGTGTGGCTATGTCCGTGTGTGTGTGTGTCTTTCCTCCTGCCACACACACCCCATCGTCTGACTTGCCCAGCACGGAGGCTGCAGTGCTGTGCGTGTATGTGTTAGCTCTCCAGGCTAACAGGGCTAATCAGCTGTGTATGAATTAAACATGGCGCTGATTATGAGAATTACCGCAGTCCCGCTCCAGGCCACGCTTCCCTCATCAAGTGCAGCCGCAGTGAGCGACAGAGTGAGCGAAGGACGGGTGACACGTGTCGCTCCGGGGCGTGTCATTGGTCGTCTTCTCATTAGCGCGCCGGACAATCCGAGGGAAAGTAGCGCCAGGAGTGTGTGTGTGTGTGTGTGTGTGAGTAAATCAACTGGACTCTCTCCCTGTCCTTCCCTACCCTCAACCCCCCCTGCTATTTCTCTCTTCCTCTTTCTTTCTGTCTCTCTATCCCCCTCTTTCTATCTCTCTCTCTCACTGTCTTACACTTTCATTCTGTCTTTCTCTATCCCTCTTTCTCTCTCTTTATCCTCCACTCTCATCTCTCTCTCTCATTCTCTCTCTCTCTCTCACTCTTTCTTTGCTCTCTCTTTGTTCCATTTGTTTCTCTTAACAAGCAGAGAGAGAACTGGGTGGAGCAGTAGCTTACTGTATAATGGCACTCAGTAACAGAGGACATATTAGGGGGGGGGGATATGTGTGTGTGTGTGTGTTGTCTGCAGAGAGAGGAGAGAAAGTATGTTATGATGGAGTGAGAAAGAAAAACAGATGGATGAATAGAGAATGGATGAACAGAAGATGAGAGAAGAATTTTGTTCAGCTTTTTCTTAAAAGAAAGTGTGTGTGTGTGTGTGTGTGTGTGTGGTGGGGGTGGGGGGGGGGGGGTGTTTGCTTGTGTTCTTGTACATGTGTTGGAATGAAGCCTTGTTGATTTGAAGGGGATATGTTAAAGGCCAGGTTAGAGCGCCTGGGAATTGGGATACACACCCATAATTTCACTCCTCCACATACCCAAGAACACACACCCAGGTGCACACACACACACACACACACACACATTAACCCACACAAACACACACGTGCACACACACACACACACACACACACACACACACACACACACACACACACACACACACAGAGGTTAGAGCTCCTGAGAATTGGTTGTGGGGTGAGGCTAACACAGGACCCCTCCCTAATGGAGCAGCCAAGGAAATGAGAAACCGGTCAGGTTCGGTGAGTAATGTAAGAACACACACAGACACACACACACACTTACACACAGACACACACACACTTACACACAGACACACACACACTTACACACATATACACACACAATCACCCACACTGATCATAGATACACCCCTCGGTTCACGTAGAAAATGGCAGACTGAGAAAATTCATGTCAAACTCTCCCTGTTCCCCCAAATCGATCGCAATAAGACTCAATAACTGTGTTCACCTTCACTGGAGGAGCAGCAGGGTATTACTGCATCTACTGAATCAGCTCCCTATCTCCTGCTCCAGAGAGAGAGACGGAGAGAGAGAGTGTGAGAGAGAGAGAGAGTGTTGAGAAAGAGAGAGAGAGAGAGAGATAGAGTGTGTGTGTGTGTGTGTGTGAGAGAGAGAGAGTGAGAGTGATGAGGATGAAATGTATCTGCCGACCTCAAATCAAAGCTGGTATAGGGTGTTTGGTTTTTAACAGTGGGGGCTGGCGCCCTGGGAGGCATTTCTCAAGGCCGGAGGAGGAGGAGGAAGAGGAGGAGGAGGAGGAAGAGGAATGCCACGACTGATGCTGACATTGGGCTGGATTTCTCTCCTCTTTGCCTTTGGTAGCAGAGACGCAGCAGGGCCGTAATGCCGTATTGATTGTTTATCTGTAATGAGGAATTAGTCTGCAGGGTGTGTGTGTGTGTGTGTGTGTGTGCGTGCATGCGTGTGTGTCTGTGTTTAAATCAGAAGGAGTACTGTTGTGATATTGAGCAAAGACAAGTCGAGGACAAAACAAGAGGCAGTCATAACATCAGTAGCATCAGAACGGATGTTTAATCAACCCAAATAAACGAGAGATTTGAGTAGTAGTTAAGTAGTATTGTCTAACAAACACAGCTCTGTTGAATCTTCCTTAGACAATCCGCCCACGCGTCACCTTTGAGGAGGCACTGAGAATATGGTATTACGTTTAAACATTGAGCCCTTGCTATTTATTTTCCCAACTCCATGTGGCAGCAGGGTGACAGATTGCACCAACTTTGTACACTATATTTCTCACTGTATCAAGGTGTGAGTTTGTGCATTTATGAGCCTTGTGTTAATTATACTGTTCACTAAATTAACACCAATTTAGTGAGAGGAGAATTTTTTCTGGGTGTGTTGTAGACACCCAAGCCATTTCTTTTGGTATATTAAAAGCATGCGTGCACACACACATGCGTGCACACACACACGCTCACACACACAAACAACTACAGTGAGCAAAGTCACCTTCTATTTGATGAACACACACACACACACACACACACACACACACACCATGCATTCCTGCTGAGCCGCTAAATTATCTTAAATTGCTGTTGATCGTGGAGCATGCTGATTGGCTCCCCTGCCTGGCAGAGCTGAGCCCCACCCTCTGGCTCTCCCCTTAAGGTCCCGGAGACATATGCCGGGCCTTGCTGTTCAGCCCTGACCTTTGACCTCGCTGTTGTCAAATCCAGCACCCTGAGAATCATGGGTAATTAAATATGCTGTAGAGGGCACTGTGGTCAGAGGCAGAGTGTGCAATGTGATTAAAACTGTGTGTGTCTGTGTGTGTGTATGTGTGTGTGCGGGTGTGTGTGTAAGGGAGAGCGAGAGAGAGTACTATTAGTTGTATAGAATCCAGTTCATAAGTGAATCAAAGGCCACAGAGAGTAGAGTTAAGCGTGATTAAAACTCTCTCGTTGTGTGTGTGTGTGTGTGTGTGTGTGTGTGTGTGTGTGTGGGTTCTGCACTCTGTAAGATGGGAGTTCTCAGTGGTCCAGAATCCAGGATCAGCAAGCAGCAGAAGGATATAACTGTGACATGATTGAGTGTAAAGACATTTATCTGAAACGTGTGTGTGTGTGTGTGTGTGTGTGTGTGTGTGTGTGCCATGAAAGTTGGCTGTATTCAGCGCACACCTCCCATCTGCTCTGAGCCACATCTCTCACACTCTCCTCCTCTCTCTCTCACACACATATCACCTCCTACACACTCACAAACATGTACAAACACACACACACACACACACACACACACACACACACACACACACGCTCCACTCCATTCTAGTCGTGAATGATGAGGACATTCCAGCTCCCCTTCTCCCTAGCTCAGAGGCCTGTAACCCAGGGATGGTAGAACAGCTCCGTGGGGCCCTCTCACCTCTTGCTCTGGCCCCTCCCCCTGCCTATGTGTCACCTCGGGCGGATAATCATCGCCATCATCAACCCGAAGAAATGCAAAGCCATAAAAACAGCCAAACAAACACACAAGCCGAAACCAGCACTGGGCTTGGAGCAGGAGCATGGGATGGAGCTGGAGCTGGGCACTGGGGATCAGTAATCTCGGACTCCTTCAGCCCTGCTGGGATGTGGGGAGGGGAATAGGGACTGCAAACTGCCTATGAATGGGGGAAATGGTGCCTTTGAAGGAACCTGTGTAGTCATTTTTAAGTGTCAGAAACGGCATAGATTTAGCTAACAGCTGCAGAATGGAAAGAAGTAGCTGCCAAAAATGGATCACTGACCGGATGAATGAATGAATGAATGAATGAATGAAGGGATGAATAATAGGTTCTGGTCTCAGAGCACAGTGCAACATGTTTTTTTAGTAGTGGAGGAGCAGCATTATGTATGATTTTAACAAAAGGAAAATGTTTGAATGCAACTGTCAAAAACAATGGCAGAAAACAGCTTACCACCGCGCTCTCCGAATGTCCTCTAGCAAAGCAGCTAGCGTAGGACTGTCTCCCTGATTAATTGAAGTTCTACGCGTATGGCCGCTATATTAGTTATGATGCAAGTGAATGCAAAACTGCATTCAAGACGACTCGAAAATGAAAAGTAT
>PYXC01000902.1:1520000-1522500 GCA_015244755.2 Tenualosa ilisha
TGTGTGTGCAGACGTGCACTGGTGTTTGCATGATGATGTATAGCTAGCCACCCACCTCTTGACTACCTTTAGGGCCAAGCAAGCAGGAAGCATGCTTGTTAAAGCGATTAGGGAGCAATTGGTGCCACTTGATGCAGACTCATCGATCAGACTCATTGACTCAATAAACTGCCCCAGGAATCTAGAATGCCTGTTTGCTTATCCCCTACCTCCCACACACGCACACACATACACACGGTTACATGCACACACATACACACATCATTATGGTTGTAGCTAATTCATCAAGCCCAGACTGAGATCTATAGACCTGAGGCTTCACACACTCATGTGCTGTCTGAGGCCTTGCACCACACACACACGCACACACACACCAGTGGGTTCATCTTTTTACCAGAGTCCTGATGGGGTCCAGTGCTTGCTCCAACCAATCCTCGTGGAAGTCATTTTATCTGGGAAATGTCTAGACATCTTCGGTCCTCCCAAGCCCCTGTCCAACATCTCAACATCTCAACAAGCCAATCCATACATATTAACAAGTGTGTGTGTGTGTATGTGCAGGCAAGAGAAAGGATGAAGCCATGCATCTCTTCTGCAAATGGCCATTTTCTTTTTGTCACTGTGGTTTCTTGGTGGTACTTGGTACTGTGGTGCTTGTGTGTGTGTGTGTGTGTGTGTGTGTGTGTGTGTGTGTGTGTGTGTGTGTGTGTGTGTAGGTCCAGACCAGTGTGTCCATGTGTCTGAGGTGAAGTGAGTTTTCATCCAGGGTGGGAGCACACAAACAGGAAATAGGGTGCATTGGTAGCGGTGGTGGTGGTGGAGATGGTGATGGGGTATGAGTGGTGGTGGAGGTGGTGATGGGGTATGAGTGGTGGTGGAGGTGGTGATGGGGTATGACTGGTGGTGATGGGGTATGGGGGGTGGTGGTGATGGGGTATGACTGGTGGTGATGGGGTATGGGTGGTGGTGGAGGTCGTGATGGGGTATGGGGGTGGTGGTGATGGGGGTATGAGTGGTGATGGTGGTGGTGATGGGGTATAGGTGGAGATGGTGATGGGGTATGAGTGGTGGTGGAGGTGGTGATGGGGTATGAGTGGTGGTGGAGGTGGTGATGGGGTATGACTGGTGGTGATGGGGTATGGGGGGTGGTGGTGATGGGGTATGACTGGTGGTGATGGGGTATGGGTGGTGGTGGAGGTGGTGATGGGGTATGGGTGGTGGTGGTGATGAGGGTATGAGTGGTGGTGGAGGTGGTGATGGGGTATGGGTGGAGGTGATGGTGGTGATGGGGTATGGGTGAAAGTGGTGATGGGGGTATGGGTGGTTGTGGGGGTGGTGATGGGGTATGGGTGGTGGTGGTGATGGGGGTATGAGTGGTGGTGGAGGTGGTGATGGGGTATGGGTGGAGGTGGTGGTGGTGATGATGGGTGGAGGTGAGGTGATGGGGTATGGGTGGAGGTCGTGGTGGTAATGGGGGTATGGGTGGTGGTGGAGGTGATGGGGTATGGGTGGAGGTCGTGGTGGTAATGGGGGTATGGGTGGTGGTGGAGGGGTATGGGTGGTGGTGGAGGTGATGGGGTATGGGTGGAGGTTGTGGTGGTAATGGGGGTATGGGTGGTGGTGGAGGTGGTCATGGGGTGGAGATGATCTACTTTAAATGTCAAATGAAAAGGAAACATGAAGACAGAAAGCTAAGGCATGGGAGGGGGAGGAGGAGGATGCATGCTGGCATCAAAGGTGTGCGTAATAAAATATAGCAGCTTCTCTGTGTGTGTGTGTGTGTGTGTGTGTGTGTGTGTGTGTGTGTGTTTGTATGCGTGTGTGTGTGTGAGAGAGAGAGTAGGTTAAGTTAGATAGAGAAGTTAATATTGTGATATAATATTATGCATCACAATATTGTACATAGGTATACCTGTGTGTGTGTGTGTGTTTTTGTATGTGTGTGTGTGTGTGTGTGTGTGGTGTGGGAAAGACAGGAAGAGCAGATAACTGTGCATGTGTATGTGCTCTGTAAGTGTGTAAATGTATGTGTGTGTGTATGTGCTTGTGCATGCTGTGAGTGTGTGAGTGCATGTACACACGTGTGTGTGTGTGTGTGTGTGTGAGAGAGAGAGAGAGAGCTGGCTCTCTTAATAAAGCCAGAAGACAGGCTAGGCCAGCGGTGTCGGCAGGAGGTGGAACCACCTGTCAGCGACACTGTCACACGTTAGCCCACTTTAAGGGCCTCTAACAGGGCCGTGTATCTGCTTCCTCCGCTCCCTCTCTCCTCTTCCTCCTCCTGCGCCTCCTCCTCCTCTTCCTCCTCCTCCTCCTCCTCGCTCGCCCGAGGCCTGACATTCTCCTCTCTCACTTTTAATTGCCCCCCCAGGGCCGTTCCTGGCCTTCGGTGTGAGCTAGCGAGCTCAGCTCACGCTGATGCCATAGGGTGCTGCTGCTCTTGCTGCAAACACACACATATACACACACAAAACACACATGTACACATACACACACCACACAC
>PYXC01000902.1:1527500-1530000 GCA_015244755.2 Tenualosa ilisha
TTTACCAACCACCCAACTAAACCCAACCCAACCCAACCCAACCCAACCCAACCCAACCCAGCGCAACCCAGCGCAACCTAACCCAGCACAACCCAACCTACCACAACCCAACCAAACCCAGCCCAACCCAACTTAACCCAACCCAACCCAACCCAGCACAACCCAAGCCAGCACAACCCAACCAAGCCCAACCCAACCAAGCCCAACGCAGCACAACCCAACCTAGTACAACCCAACCAAACCCAGCCCAACCCAACTCAGCACTACCCAACACAACCCAACCCAACCCAACCCAACCCAAACGGCCACCAGGCAGCCATGTGGGGTGGGCTGTTGCTACTGCTGCTTCTGTTGACCCAGCAGTGCGGCCAGTCGCTGGCCTCTCTCAGGACTATCGGGGGGCTGCGGCGGGGGGCATGGGGCCCAGCTGGGATGGAGGCCGGGAGGCCCAGCGAAGTAGAGCTCCTGCTACGTCGCTCCAAACGCGGCTGGGCCTGGAACCAGTTCTACCTGATGGAGGAGTTCATGGGAGATGCCCTGCAGTACGTGGGCAAGGTAAGGGCTGTGCATGTGTGTGTGTGTGTGTGTGTGTGTGTGTGAGTGTGTGTGTGTGTGTTCTGTGTTTCCATCTCTGTGTGTGTGCATGTGTTTGTGTGTCTGTGTCTGTGGATCTGTGTGTCTGTGTCTCTGCCTCTCTGCATGAGTGTCTGTGTGCATCTTTATGTGTGTATGCACGTGTGTAAGTGTATTTGTATAGAGAGAGAGAGGAAGTGTCTTTCATGTGTGTTTGTCTATAAATGACAAATGGCACGTTGCACGTCCGCCTCTGTGTGTTTGTTTGCCAGCATGTTGGCCGTGAGCATGAGTGTGCTTGTGTGTATGCTTGTGTGTGTGTGTGTGTGTGTGTGTGTGTGTGTGTGTGTGTGTGCGCGTGCATGCGTGTTTCCGTGCACCTGGCTTGCAGGACACTGACCCTGAGCGTGTTTGTTTGCTTGTTTCTGTTTCTCTTGCTGGCTCTCACCAGTGTGTGAACACACACGTCTAGCCGCTCAAACAGTGTCCCCTGTCTGCCTGTGTTCTAGCATCCCCCACTTGTCTGTCCACACACTTGTCTGTCCACACACCTGTCTGTCCACACACTTGTCTGTCCACACACCTGCCTGCCTCATAAGACTCTTCCTCACCACCTGACAGACAGACAGAGAGACAGACAGACAGAAAAGAAAGAGAGGGGGCATGTGTATGTGTGCGTGTGTGTGTGTGTGTTCACATTCCTGATCACCTCTCTATCTCTCTCTCTCTCTCTCTCTCTCTTTCTCTCTCTCTGTTTCTCTTTGTCTCTCATTCTCTCTCTACCCCCCCCCTCTCTCTGACCTGTGTGTGTGTTGGTTTACATGTGTGTGTGATCACCTCTCTCTCTCTCTCTCTCTCTCTCTCTTTCTCTCTCTCTGTTTCTCTTTGTCTCTCATTCTCTCTCTACCCCCCCCCCCCTCTCTCTGACCTGTGTGTGTGTTGGTTTACATGTGTGTGTGATCACCTCTCTCTCTCTCTCTCTCTCTCTCTCTCTCTCTTTCTCTCTCTCTGTTTCTCTTTGTCTCTCATTCTCTCTCTACCCCCCCCTCTCTCTGACCTGTGTGTGTGTTGGTTTACATGTGTGTGTGATCACCTCTCTCTCTCTCTCTCTCTCTCTCTCTTTCTCTCTCTCTGTTTCTCTTTGTCTCTCATTCTCTCTCTACCCCCCCCCCCTCTCTCTGACCTGTGTGTGTGTTGGTTTACATGTGTGTGTGATCACCTCTCTCTCTCTCTCTCTCTCTCTCTCTCTCTCTCTCTTTTTCTCTCTCTCTGTTTCTCTTTGTCTCTCATTCTCTCTCTACCCCCCCCCCTCTCTGACCTGTGTGTGTGTTGGTTTACATGTGTGTGTGATCACCTCTCTCTCTCTCTCTCTCTCTCTCTCTCTCTCTCTTTTCTCTCTCTCTGTTTCTCTTTGTCTCTCATTCTCTCTCTACCCCCCCCCCTCTCTGACCTGTGTGTGTGTTGGTTTACATGTGTGTGTGATCACCTCTCTCTCTCTCTCTCTCTCTCTCTCTCTCTCTCTTTTCTCTCTCTCTGTTTCTCTTTGTCTCTCATTCTCTCTCTACCCCCCCCCCCTCTCTGACCTGTGTGTGTGTTGGTTTACATGTGTGTGTGATCACCTCTCTCTCTCTCTCTCTCTCTCTCTCTTTTTCTCTCTCTCTGTTTCTCTTTGTCTCTCATTCTCTCTCTACCCCCCCCCTCTCTCTGACCTGTGTGTGTGTTGGTTTACATGTGTGTGTGACGCAGGCAGGGAGAGATTGCCTCACCCATCCAATCAGTTAAAGCGAGGCTTAGTCTATTCATCTCTCACTTTTAATAGGAAATTGATCCGCTGAAGGGCAGATTGTACAGTTTGCCCTTTCCCTGCTCTCTCTCTCTCCTTTCCCTTTTCTCTTTCTCATCCTCTCTTTTTCTGTCTTTCTCTCTT
>PYXC01000902.1:1537500-1540000 GCA_015244755.2 Tenualosa ilisha
TTCCTTGCTTTGAGAGACAAGGCCAAAACTCAGCCTCTCTGCCCCACCCCACCCCCACCCCCTGCAAATGACAGCAAGGACGAGAGGGGGGGGGGGTGAGAGGAAGGAGTTTTTTCCTTCCCCCTTTAGTGACGGCTTAATTGTATTTCCGATAGGAATCGATTGGCGGGGTGGTTGTGGATGCCCGCGGGAGTGGGATTGATTTCGCACAGAAGATTCTTTTTTTTTTCGACGTCCATAAATCCAGAGACTCACAGGTGTGGAATTCTGTTCGGCTGACGAGGTCACACGTGCATGCTCACACACACACACACACACACACACACACACACTCAGCCATGGCCCGCGCTCAATAAGGAAGGAGAAAAATATACTCAAGACACACAGACATATACCCCCACACACACACACATTCACATAGTTCAGACTGAGGATCAATATCACACAAACGCGCACACACACACCCACACCCACACACACACACACACACCGATACACAGGGACTGAGATTGGTGGCTGTTACACAGACACATTAAATTAATACATACAATACATACAAGTTAAAAAAACAAAACAACAAAACACCACCATAACTTCATAAACCCAGGTGAACTCAGGCAGACAATATCAGGCAAATTTGAAAAAGTGATGGTGTGTGTGTGTGAGGATGAAAATACCTGCAGACAGACTTGATGGAGAAGGTATTCAGTGCTTGTTTTATCTTGAGTTCATGTGGTATTAGTCTGGATGGTATCTTTTTGTGTGTGTGTGTGTGTGTGTCCTCTCCCCTGTGTGAGGGGGGTCAGAGGTGGTGATTGAGTGATGGAATGGGCGTGTCTGCTCGAGCACTAGACATTGGTGCAGACACTTTGCTGACCATTGAAAGGATGAGATTGAGCGAGTCAACAGCTGAAGAGGTGTGTGTTGGGATGAGCGCTTGTCACTGTGAAGAAAGACTAGTGTGTGTGTGTGTGTGTGTGTGTGTGGATATGAGCATGTCTGTACTGAGAAATACATCTGGAAGTGAAGCAAGTTATATATATATATATATATATATATATATATATATATATATATTATATATATATATATATATATATATATATATATATATATATATATGCATGTCTGTGTTGCTGAAGAACAGAATTGGAGGCAGTGTGCGTGTGTGTGTGTGTGTGTGTGTGTGTGTGTCCGTTGGTGCATTTGTGTATGTGTGCATTCAACAGTGGCTGCTATAGTAACAACTGACCTGGACAACACAATTACATTTTCCGAGAGAATTTTTGTTGAGCAACATCAACCCCACTGCCAGGGTGAACTTTTAAGGTGAGCTGATTGGTTTGTTCTGTTGCTTGCCTGAGCTGTGCTTTGTTCTGTAGGGTCAGACCACATAAGTGGGAAAATAAATGCACAAAAAATAGAGAAAAAAAAGGACTAAATAAATAAATAAAAATAATTTCAGCAAACAACCTAAGCCAGCCCAACACAACAAGACCAAAATACATTTCACTCTCAGTCGGAGTGGTTTTCAGGGGCCCGGAGCGAGAAGCGAAGGCAGACAAATGTGACGTTGATTAAAGATGTTTACAGGCGAGAGCTGGTCATTTTTCTCCAGACTCTCCTCACAACAAGAAGCATTAGCTGTGCCATCCGCCACCTAAACCACAATGAATTTATCATGAGGGGAAGGGAATACTTGGACAGGGAGAGAGGAAGAGACAGAAAAAAAGAGAAGAAGGAAGAGAGACCAGAAAAAAGAGAGCAAGAGAGAGAGAGATTAGAAAGACAGAGGGAGAGTGAGAGAGGGGGAGAGAGAGAGAAGAAAAAAGGGAAGGGAGATGATAAAAGAGAGAGAGAGAGGACCAAAAAGAAAGAGTGAGAGACAAGACAAAATGGAGGGAGAGTGAGAGAGAGAGAGATAAAAAAAAGAGAGGGAGAAGGGGGACGAGGGAGCAGGGTAGGAAGGTGAGCAGACGGGAACAAAAGTGAGGACAGAGAAAACAAGTGAGACGTCTGCCTGAGCTTGGCTGAGCCTCGTGCAATGGATCAGCCGTCTGGCTTGTGCCTCCCCTCAGCTGAACTGCGGTCCTCAAGACAATCTTCTGCTACTGTCCACAATAATGTTAAGGTGTGCAATTACTGATTAGGGTTTCATCCATGCATCCAGTATCTGCAAGAACAGCGTAATGTGCAACTGACCCATTCTTCATGGACTTGACCTCACTCTATACAGGTGATTTGGAAGCCAGTGATATCTACAAACACGAGACTTTCGCATATGCAGTCTTACGCAACATGCACCCGATCCTGAATGCACCACGCCTCAGGTCGTTAGCCAGGGAGGCTAATGCCTTTTCACCTAAATGGACTCATAGCCATTAATCACGATGTAAGTGCAGGATGCAGAACATTGGCGCGTGCAAAACACCACCGCACGTCTCGGCACGCGTTCCACTTCCTCCCCATAATGTGTCGTGAGATGTGCGCTGAGCGGCGA
>PYXC01000902.1:1550000-1562500 GCA_015244755.2 Tenualosa ilisha
AATGTTTCATGTCTTTTTAAGTTTGCATTGAAGATGAATGCTCATCTGTTCATAATTTAGTTTATAATTTACCATTAACCTAAAAAAGAATTAAACCTGATGATTGCTTATTTTTTCATGATCAAAAAACAACAAAAAAAATCATCCCCCCTCTGTTTTTTGACAAATCGCACCCTGCCAATACACACACCATAAGAAATATATGCACCCTAGATATAGGTATATGCAATGTCAAAGCAATATGATTAGTTAGTGAATAAGTGAGGTTTGTCATCAAGGACATCCGGCACAGCTCTCATACATGACGTGGACTGAGGTTAGAGGCTTGTCCTTCAGTCTCTCGGAACTTATGTGCTGTCAGGGTTTCAGAGCCTGGTCTCTTGTTTTACATCAATACTCTTGTTTCCATCCAGATGAACTTTACAGAGCAGGGGTTGGCAACCTTTTTGACATGTTGTGCCAAAAACAAATGGTTTTGTTCGTTTGTGTGCCAATCAACAGGCCAATTATTTATCTACGCATAATTATGAGGCTGCATTTCCAACATGAAAATATGTTGAACCTATTCTGGCTATGAAAAGCAGCACCTTAAGAACATGTTGATCGCATGTTTAAAATAAATAAATAAATAAAAATTAAGGAATCATTCCAAATGAATCATTCTGAATTCCATACATAAAAATGTGTGTTACAGGCTAACTTGTATAATGGGAAGTACAATCACTCATTTGGAGTTTTTGCATATCTGTAACTAACAACATTCTCAATGAGCTTTAATCATGCTTAAACAGTTAGGAATTGACTACTGTGTGCCCTCTAGTAGACCTACCTTTCCCTGTTTTTAAACATTATTGCACGCAGAAAGCATACTGAAAGGAAACCATATTTTAACTGGTGATAGCAGTTCTGTTCAGGTAGGCTAGCCTTTTAAAAAATGTTTCTAGCAAAATGTCAATCACTTGGTTCTTTTTTGTTACGTGAACCGGTTCAAAGCCTTGAATTCTGAACAAACCTACGTTTGATTGGCTGTCATTTCGTGTTCTGTCTCATAAGGATGACAGAGGTTGAACAATTACAAACAAAACTTTCAAAATACAAGAAGCACACAGCACCTCTACCCATAATATTCAAGATGGAGATGTGCGAATGCCCGAACTGCGGGGGGTAACTGCTGCACAGCCTGATGAACAACCTGTGGCGCAACTGCTGTGCTGGGACTTGTCTTGTGTTTAAAGCCAGTAGACCTAGGTTGGTTAACCTAGGTTGCCGACCCCTGCTATAGAGTATACACACTATGTATACTTGCATACTATACATACTCTTTCAAAACATCCCACCCTGTATGTATGGACTATACCATCATATATTACATATATGTATTTTCCTGTATGGACCTATAGATAGCTGTTGCTACACTGCTTGATGGCATTATTGTGGATTTCTTTCTGCCTATAAAGTTGCGAGCTTAAGACTGTGACGAAGTTTAACTTCTGCTTTTGAAAGAGTTCTTGTTTTGGTGCTTCAACACAGCTGTCACCTTCTCTGTAATGCTTTTCACCTATAGTGCTGTTTTGTCAGCCAGTGTTCCTCTTGGCGACCCAGGTTTCATTATCAAGTGAGCTTGTGTGCTATTTTTAGCCCTAATTCCAACACGTAGTGAAGTCATGGAATCACAGATCCAAAGTGTCATTTTAACTCCATTGCACCAACTTCACAAGCTAACTTGCTTTTCCTTACTGGAACTCCAGAGCCAATGCTAAGCTTTAGCAAACAAGATGAAAATGAGAGCGAATGGGAGGGGTAGACAAACATCAGCTAGTATCCCTTTCAGTCTGGACCCTAATCTAAGAAAGATTAGATTTCTGATAGATTTATCAACAAACATAAGTAATAGTAGTAATTTATCACTTAACACTTTGCTTTTCACACAGTTGCACTAGAGACCAACTCCTGTTCATTATTTAGGTTAATATATAGTTATATTAATCACTATTTTAAGTTTATGCGAATCACAGGCTTTATATTTTTCTTTCACCTGTTCTTCCAGGCAGTGGACTACGAGACCAAGCGCATGTACACCTTACGGGTCCAGGTGGACAACCGCTACCTGGACCCTCGGTTCCGTGCGCTGGGGCCCTTCCACGACACGGCACTGGTGAAGGTGGCCGTGGAGGACGAGAATGAGCCACCGATGTTCCAGCGCTCGTCCTACCTGATGGAGGTGCTTGAGAATGCACCCGTGGGCACCATCATCGGTGCCGTCAGTGCCATGGATCCTGACAACAGTCGCAGCCCCGTCAGGTACGTACCTGTCAGCACAAACACACACACACACACACAGACACACACACACACATGCATGCATACACACACATACACAAACACACACAGATATACACTCACAGATGCCCATAAACACACACAAAAGTCTTAACTTTGACAGGCACCCTCAGAAGACCCCCACAACATCTGTAGCCTTGTCAGGTACACACTCTCACACACACACACCAACACACACACACACACACAGAGCATTGCAGAGGCACACAGAGCCTTGAAACTTCAAACACTTTGTCTAGCACTCTCAGAGGAGGTTAGTGGTTAGAGGCGAAGTAGGAGCTAGCATTAGGAATCCCTAATCAATGTGATCAATGACTTTAAAGTTAACACTAAGTCTGCACCAATTATGATGATGGATCATATACATTTTGCCCAGTCGAACGAGGCCAGTTTCTCTTCATGACATGATAGAGTGAGTGAGTTTGGTAAAAACCAAGCTAATGGGGACTGCCCTGGGGGGTATTCCAGGAGGGTGGATTAGTGGCAAACTTGGGTAGGCTAAGCCAGAGTTAGTGGGAAACCTTTTAATAGAGGAACCTGGAGTCTTCATTCTCTTAACTAAACAAAGGTAACAGGCTATGCTATTAGAAGTTTTACCACTTTCTCTAGGTTAACTAAGCCAGGTTTATCACTAAACCACCTACTAAGAATACCCCCCCCCTGGTCTGCAATGAATAAGTAGTAAATCTTGTTGGGTAACCGTTGTCAAGAAGCTATATTTATTATTTTTCCTTGTGTAGCGAATGCATTTTTAAATTCTCTGTGCATTCTCTGTGTATTAATTTTCCCTTTGAAGAAAGCGACAGAATAAACACAATGGGACACTTCACACAAACTGCCGCTGCCACTTCTGCACTCATACAAAAACTGCCCTCTCCTCTCCCATTCCTCCCATGGGTCCTGCCAGTACACTGTTCCCACCACAGCGCCGGCACTGGGTAGCCAGACATGGTCGTCCGCCACTAGGTAGCCAGACATGGCCGCTGCCGCCGGCCTTGGCCTCAGGTCTTCCTGTGTGTGTAAATGACAGTGAAATAAGGATGTGTCTGGCATAGGTGGGCCACAGCAGGGTCTGAATGGGTGGTTGTGCATGGAGGGAGGGGGATGGATGGTTGGGTGTGTGTGTGGGTGTGTGTGTGTGTGTGTGCGTGTGTGGTGGATGATTATGGTTGTGGATATGGGTGTGTGTGCCCAGAGGAGCTGGATGGGTGTGTTGGTGTGTGTGTGTGTGTGTGTGTGTGTGTGTGCGGGTGGGGGGGCCCTGCTGTGAACAGCTCCTCAGGACTGGCATTAAAAGGCCATTATCTCCCGGCTCTAATCAGAGGAGGGGCCTGCCGCCCACTGAATTATGGCGGATATTAGGAAAGCAATTAGCTATTGAACAAACGCCACCCTCCAAATGAGTGGAGACGCAACACACACACACACACACACACACACACACACAGCACACACCACACATTGCACAATATACACACAACACGCAGCACACACCACACACTGCACAACATACACACTACACACAGCACACCAAACACTCAGCACACACCACACACAACTGGGGAAATGAGCCAAGGGAGCAGAGATGGAGCTCGATAGAGAGAACCAGGGGATGAGGAGGGAGACAGAGATGGAACAGACAAACCAGAGAGCCAGAGAGATAGAGGAGTGTGTGTATGTGTGTGTGTGTGTGTGTATGTGTGTGTGTGAGACAGTGAGAGAGAGAGAGAGAGAGAGAGAGGAATTTAGTGATCAGGAAAAAAAAAAACCTTAGGTTGACAGTCGGGCTATGGAGGTGGTGGTGGAGTTGTAGGGGAAGGGTGGGGTGGGGTGGGGTAGGGTGGGGTGAGCCACGCACACGCACACACACACACACACACACACACACACACACACGTGCACACACACACACACACACACACACACACACACACACACACAACCCGCAGGGAGGGTAACATCCTCCTCCCATTTCCTGCTCCGCTTGTCCGGTCCATTAATCAAACTGATGTATGGTGTTCATCAGAGAGCACGAGCGAGAGAAACAAAACACAAGTGTGTAACCTGTGAGTGTCACACACACACACACACACACACACACACAAATACACACATTCTCCTCTCCGCATCCGCGCATGTGGATTCCCCCATCCACTGATCAGTGTCAGCGATTAACACCCTTGGGTCACACTATTATCTTATTAGAGTGTGAGTGTGGCAGAAGTGTGTCAGCCTTCTACGTTAGCCGCTCCTGTTCCCGCTGCCGCCGCCTCTCTCGCCAGACGCCGCCCCGCCGCCGCTGCTCTCCGAAGCTCGAAATAGGTCAGACGCCCCAGATCGCCGTGGCAACACGGGCCAAGCAAGCCTCGGCTAATGATAAACTTCATTAAGCGGGGCGGCAGAGAGAAGGGCAGCATTCTTACCTGTGCCCTGCTCTCCTTGGGGCTGGGCAGAGGCACCCCAGGCTAATAATGACTAATGCCGCCATTACGCCCAAGCGCTGTTAACAGCGGACATTAGATGTTCCGCCGACGAGATCATTTCATTTTTTTTTTTCTTTTTTTTTTGCCTCATGCGCTTCAGAGCGATTCAATTATTTTCATGTGCTTTCACAAATAGGCTTCATTAACCAGGAGAACGACGCGTGCAGTAGAAGATCCCTCCCTCCCTCTGGGTATTGCCGTTAGTGTGTGCAACAGTGACGCACACGTTTGGCTTGTTTGGGGAAAAGAATGAGACAAGTCACCTCACCTGCATCAATCCTGATTGTGGGTCTTCTTTTTTGCCTTTTTTTTTCGGGTACAGGTACTCCGTCGACCGGCACACAGATATGGAGCGTGTCTTCAACGTGTACCCAGGGAACGGCTCGGTGTACCTTCAGAAGACACTGGACCGTGAAGAGCTTGCCTGGCACAATATCTCCATTAGAGCTGAGGAGTTTAGTAAGTGACCACTAGACCTCAAACTTCAAAACAAGTCCAGGCAGAACTGCAGCACACACATTAAATTGGAACTGTACTGCTGCCAACTCATCTGTCTTAAAACTCCAAGATGCTGAAGGTCTGTAAATTAAGCCTGAAATGCTAATGCAGAGACTAAAGTACTGTGGATAGTTTTGATGTGAGCTGGCATGAAGTTCTAGCACTCCATCTGATCTGAAGTACTGTGTCACACTTCTTACATAATAAAACTGTGGGATTATTCACCAATTGATTGGTGCTCACATCTGACTTAAAAGCATAAAACATGTCTTAACATTATGCTGAACACTGGTAATCCATTGATCAGTCCACAGAAATCCCAGAATCCCAGAAGTTACCGATAGTTATGGTTGCCATGGCATCTCCTTCTTTTCCCTCCCAGACAATCTGAACCAGATCAGTCGGGTGCCAGTCTCCATTCGAGTCAAGGACGTCAATGACAACCCCCCAAACTTTGCCACCTTCTATGAGACCTTCGTGTGTGAAAACGCCAGAGCTGGACAGGTGAGTGGACCTCCAACCCCCACGAAACACACACACATACACACACACACACACACATTTGAATTCTTTATTTGAACCCACCAATCATATTTCTTTACAGACAGGATTCAAATATTTTCTGAGGTGAAATACTTTGACACTCACGGGTACAAAAACATGGCCTGTGCCACACAGCAAGGCTGCCTATTACCGTTGATACAGAGCAGAACTTTACAATTTGTTTAGATTTCCCTTTAGCTAGCCCTGCCACACACACACACACACACACACACACACACACACACACACACACACACACACACAGACATTTCTTACACTCTCTTTCACTCTCTTACACCCCAACTCCTCATATTATTGTCTTGTCTGTATAAATTCTACTTTCTACCAAGCCCTTCAAAATCTCTGCACTTATTTGCACCGCCCCCCACCCACTCCACTCTACCTCCTCTCTATTTCTTTTCTCCCGTTTGCTCTCTCCATCTTTCTCACTCTGTCATCCTCCTCCCCACTGGCACAGATGCCGTGTGTCTTTGAGTGTGACCTTCCTCTGGAGAGGGAAATCTGATAAACCTGAACAGGGGGATGAGAATTCTGAAAGCAGAAAGGGTGGGGTGGGGTGGGGGTGGGTAGGGGGTGGGTGATGTACTGTAACTTTGGCCTTTCCTAGGCACACAGAGATTTTCCATTCTGTAGCTGCTTTTTATGAGCTTTTGAGTACATTAATAAACCATTCAAGTCCATTATCTCATGAAGTCATGAAAATGTCGGATGGATTCAGTGTGGTGTGAAATGTGTGCTCCTCACATTCAGAACCTTCCAGTACTTCCTCACTTTATCACACATTCACATGCGAGAGAGAATTGAGCAGAATATAATGTGACTGAATCAGACTGTGATGGAAAAATACTTGAGGGCTGTCACTAATGTGCTAAGTGTGTGTATGTGTTTGTGTGTGTGTGTATGTGTGTGTTTGTGTGTGTGTGCATGTCTGTTTGGTGTCTCAGAGGATTGAGACGATCAGCGCCACTGATCCGGACGAGCCAATCGAAGGCCAGCGTTTCTCGTTCCGTCTGGCGCCTGAGGCCTCGGTCAAAGCCAACTTCACAGTCCGAGACAATAACGGTGTGTTCCCATGACAACAGGCACCATCTGGGCGTAATGAGAACATTCATAATGCATTAATTAGGAGTTATAGCTCTCTCAAATAAGATTTATTCCCTCTCCCCACTCCTGACACACAACAGAATGTGTCATAAATCATTACGGATCCAGACTTTCAACTTCTTTAACTTTGTGCTGTTCCTTACACATGCACATGACTTTTATCATGTAACTCTCTTGCACAGGCCATTAATAAGATTTCATCATATAAGCACTGCAGCCAAAGGGTTAGATGGGAGATGTAGTTCAATAGGCAGCGAGTCACACGACGAGTCACACAGTACACAGTGTGAAGAGAACTTTTGGTTATGTTATGACTGATCAACATGATTTCTCTTATATTGTTATTAGTTTTTCCTCAGTCGCCATAAGACAACAGACTGATGTTCTGTTGTATTTAGAGGTTTTGAAAAAGGTGATTAAAGATTGAGTAGAAGCATGTTAGCAGCTGGGAATAACTGTAGGCTGTGTATCTGCAATAATACTTCTATGAATTTCTATGGAACATTCATTATGTAATGTAAAATGACTTACTAATTTTAGAAATTGTACACACATCACTGAACACTCACACAAATATAACTGATGGTTACTATTAGTAAATGGAACCAGGGTTTTGAAGTCAATGTTGTCCATGAAGCCGTGGATTTGAAATACATGAAAATGATTGTAGTTTCAGAAATGCCATCACTTGTTAGCATTTTGAAAGTCAGTATACTCTGACTGACCACATGCTCACTGTGTTTTTAAAACACATGCTAGTGTTTGGTAGAATTATTTGATTTTGAGCCAGATTGTCTGTGTGTTGTGCTTTTGACAAGAACTGTTTGGCTAATAATGTGATGTAGGTGCTTTGCTGAGTTAAGAGTATTTTAAGTATAGGACAATCCTTGTTAATTATTTTTTAAAAATGATTATTATTATTATTATTATTATTACTGTTGTTATTTTTTGTTTGTCTTAGTTTTGTTTTGTTTTTGTCCATTGTGGTTCTTTTCTTCTTTGTTGTGAAGCACACTGAACTGCCTCCGAGTATAAAACGCGTTATGAAAATAAAAGTGTCTTGCCAGCGTCCTAATTAACTAATTAACTCATGTGCGTGATGTTGGACAGACGACACGGCGATGATCCTGACGCTGCGCAGCGGCTACAGCCGCCCCTTCACCGCAGCCGCTACCTCATTCCCGTGGTGATCTCGGACGGCGGGAGCCCCACCCTGAGCAGCACCAACACGCTGACGGTGCGCGTGTGCTCGTGCGACCGAGACGGCAACATGAAGGTGTGCAACGCCGAGGCCCGTGCTCTGAGCGCGGGACTCAGCACTGGAGCGCTGGTGGCCATACTGCTGTGTGTCTGCATCCTACTGAGTAAGTAGCCAACTACACACACACACACTCAGACACACACCACATTATAGTATAGTCCATATTATTAACGTGAAGAGTGTGCCATGTGTAAAACTTGTTTTAGAAAGAATAGAAGCACATGTACAGTTACTTGAATGATCATTTCCTTAATCAATAACAAATCAAAGATGCTCAGTTCCAGACAGAAATATTTTGCTTCAAAATGACTTTTTCTCCTCCTCTCCTCTTCTCCTCAAATGAAAAAAAAAACACAACAATCAAACGCAAGCAGCCGTATGACTATTCTTTAATGTCGTTGCTGGACAATATTTGGTTTTTGACTCAGCTGCAACCTCAAAGTGTTTTGTTGTGTGTATATGTCTGTGCTTTTCTCTTGTGCTAAACACAACCCAATATCTCCCTCTGTCCCTGTAACCTTGATGTGTGTTGTCATAGTCATCATGGGTCAGTTTCTGTGTTGGCCATGGTCATTATGCTGTCGCTGCCTCTGCTCTCCTCTTCCCCTCCTCACAATCTCATCTTGTCACTGCACTGCTACACTGCTGCAGCCCCACCCCTCCCCACCCCTCCCCACCCCACCTCTTCATATTTCAGTGTCACAGTTTGCTGTTGTTATGGGAGTCCTTGAGAAACTTGTTGTTTATTCCTGTTCTTTTCAATAGAAAATCTCCTGCTGCTGCTTCTGCTGCCATCTCTGTCTCCCCCCGTCTCTCTGAGTCTACTCTTCTCTCTCTCCTTCTGTCTCTCTGAGTCTACTCTTCTCTCTCTCTCTCTCTCTCCTTCTGTCTCTCTGAGTCTACTCTTCTCTCTCTCTCTCCTTCTGTCTCTCTGAGTCTTCTCTCTCTCTCTCTCTCCTTCTGTGTCTCTGGGCCTACTTGTCCCCCTCTCTCTCTGAGCTGACTCTTCTCTCTCTCACTCCTTCTGTTTCTCTGAGTCTGCTTCTCCCTCTCTCTCTCTCAGAGCTGACTTTTCTCGTTCTCCCTGTCTCTGAGTCTACTCTTCTCTCCCTCTGTCTCTCGGAGCCTACTCTTCTCTCTCTCCCTCCGTCTCTCAGTCTTTTGTCTTTCTCTCCCTCCATCTCTCTGAGCCTACTCTTCTCTCTCTCCCTCTGTCTCTCTGAGTCTACTCTTCTCTCTCTCCCTCTGTCTCTCTGAGTCAGCTTTTCTCTCTCTCTCCCTCTGTCTCTCTGAGTCCACTCTTCTCTCTCTCCCTCTGTCTCTCTGAGTCCACTCTTCTCTCTCTCCCTCTGTCTCTCTGAGTCTACTCTTCTCTCTCTCCCTCTGTCTCTCTGAGTCAGCTTTCCTCTCTCTCTCCCTCTGTCTCTCTGAGTCCACTCTTCTCTCTCTCCCTCTGTCTCTCTGAGTCTACTCTTCTCTCTCTCTCTCCCTCTGTCTCTCTGAGTCTACTTTTTCTCTTCATCTTTAAAATTGCGTTATCATTTGTCTCCGTATTGATCTGGGCTTTTCTGCTCTCCCTTACTTTGTTGCAACTTTCTCATGTATTCTATATTTCTTTCCCCTCAGTCATGTTGTTCGCTGTCTTCATAGTGACCATGTTGTGGCCTCTCTCTCTCTCTCTACCCCATTTCCCTCTTGTTGTCCCCTTCTTTCTTTCTCTTTCTCTCGGATCTCTCTCTCTCTCTCTCTCTCTCTCTCCAGTGCTAGTGGTGCTGTTTGCAGCTCTGCGACGCCAGCGCAAGAAGGAGCCTCTGATCATCTCGAAAGAGGACGTGCGCGACAACGTGGTGAGCTACAACGACGAGGGCGGCGGCGAGGAGGACACGCAGGCCTTCGACATCGGCACGCTGCGCAACCCCGAAGCGCTGGAGGACAGCAAGCTGCGCCGTGACATCATTCCCGACACGCTCTTTCCTCCGCTGCCGCGGAGGCCGCCCCCGTCCTCGGTCGCCGGCGGACCCGGCGGGGCACCCGGGGCCCTCCGGGACAACGCAGACGTGCGAGACTTCATTGCCCAACGTCTGTCGGAGAACGACTCTGACCCGACGGCGCCGCCGTACGACTCGCTGGCGACCTACGCCTACGAGGGCAGTGGCTCAGTGGCCCACAGCCTTAGCTCGCTTGAGTCAGCCACCAGCGACGCCGACCACGACTACAACTACCTGAGCGACTGGGGACCGCGCTTCAAAAAGCTCGCAGACATGTATGGCACCGAAGACAGCGACAAGGATTCCTAACGCCGCCCTCTGTGGGCCTGGAGGACTTGGAGGAGAAAATGATCGAGATAAACATACACACATACTTCTTCATGAAAATTCTCTCTTTCTCTCTCCGTCTCTCATACACACACATACACACACTCACACATATACGAATGAAATTGAGCGGACTTGCTCAGTTAAGGTGTACTGACCCCAGCGCAGTGACTCTTGAGACGTGCGTCACGAGAAAGATGGGAACTCCTGCAAAGGCTTCGACTTTCTATCTTCATTTGTCTTTTTTTTTTTGTCTTTTGATTTTTTGGTCTTTCTTTCTTCTTCCCCCCCAAGTGCCCTTTTTTCAAAAGAACTGCTGTCACACCACTAAGCCTGAGCCTTTGGGACAACCAGGAAGTACCTCTGATCACTTGGCCTCAAGCCACACAGATGAGAACAGAGCTCTGGCTCTGACCTTTGACCTCCGGGCCGATATTAGTCAGTATTTGTCGCTCCCACTCAGAGCAGTGAAGCCCTCTTGGGGGAAAAAGGGGGAAAGTAAAGAAAAACAGGAACAGCAGACCTCTCTTCTCTCGACCCCCCCCTCCGAGTCCCTCGACTCAGACTCTGTATATGAAATACTTTTACTTTGATGCTGTGCTTTTTATTTTTGTCTAAACATCTGTAACACTCACGGAAAAAGTGAGCAGATACGAAGATGTATACTCAGACACACAGACACACATATGCTTACTCACACACACAACCCATGCTAAACATCATACACACATTGCAGTGTTTTGGGGGAGGGGATGTGTTCGTTAGCTTATTGTGAGTTTGATGACTGTCTTTCCTGGAACTCGGATACAACATGCTGCCTTATTGCGTTTGTTGAATAGATATGCACACATGTTGCAGACACCCCCTGAGGGAAGAGGGATACTTCACAGGCATCTGACTGAAGACAAACATCCCCTTTGGGCAAACACCGAAAAATGAAAAAAAAAAAACACCTCGAGTCTTTAAATGTCTTTAAAAAAAAAACATTTAAAGTGTAAATCAAGTCAACCCACAATGGTCTGGTAGAATGGTTGAGGTTTTATGTTTGTGTGTGTGTGTGTGTGTATTTTGTTAGTTCTTCTTCACTGCACAAGGTGGAGCGTCACTGGTCCAGGAAAACAAACAAACAAACAAAAAAACAGAGCAAAACAGCAGGTCTCTTTAACTGGTGTGTAAGTAGCTTTCAAGCCACTAGCTGACTTAAAATGGCGCATTACGGTTGCAGTCCAGAGATTCTTCTACACAAAAAGCAGGAGGAGAAATGTAGTGATGTGAGAAGGAAGAGGAAAAAGGTGTGGTGAAAGAACGAGTGAAGAAGAAAAGGAAAAAGATAGAGCTGCAAGAGATTTCATCTTAAAGGGCAAGATGGTAAAATCAATAGAACTGAAAGAGGAAATATTTAAGACAAGCTGCATCCAAACACACACACACACACACACACACAACAATTTAGTACAACAGAGCACTTAAATCGGCCAAAATAAATGCAGCCAGACAAAGACAAGAATCCCATACAACACATTTTTTCAAATCCTCACTTGTCATTGCACATCAATTACACATTTATAACACATGGAGACTGTAATTACAACACCACCACTCACTCACCATCTCTCTTAAGGAGTCACACAATATTTCAACTGACAGACACCCATACACACCCTCACACAAACCATTCCACCTCTTCTATATTAGCTTATATGGCACTGTTTTTCAGTAGCAGGTGGGGTAGTGTAGACAATCGCTGGGAAGGGAAGAGTAGACATGTTTGTGGTGACTATTTGTGAAAGCGCTTAATGTGGCTCCTTGACAAGCCTTTAGCAGAGAGCTCTTTTTGTCGGGGGGTTGGGGTGCTTCAAGAGGGGGGCTGCAGGATTTACACCATAAACATGAAGAGCACTGGCAATGAATGCAAACCATAATGATGATCAAAGT
>PYXC01000902.1:1567500-1570000 GCA_015244755.2 Tenualosa ilisha
CAGTTACACGTGGACTCAGCATGAAAAAAAAAAAAAAAATACACAATGCTGCAAACAACACAACAAACTACAAGTAAATAACACAAACAAAATGTCTGATGACACTAAGCCACACACAACAGTCTGTAACGTACACAATCTCTCTCACACACTCACCAGTGGCATGGGCAGGCTAACAGAGGTAAACAATGAACTTGCAAATGAGACATGCAGTACACATAGAAACACACAGGGAGACAGTGTGACAAACTCACGCAGACCTATAGTGCCTCTCAGCCACGCACAGACAGACACACACGTGGAGGTAAACAACACACACACACACAGCAACAACACTCTGATAGTCACACACACACACACACACACACACACACACACACACAAACACACAACAGAGACATACAAACACTCAGGAATGGATATGTGGACAATACAGATCCTGAGCTTGTCTGAAATAGTTGGTAATTGAATCTGGAGCAAAAATTAAATCGATGAAAAGTGCTTGTGGCTGACGGCTATATAATCTCCACACACAACAACAACGGCCCAGTGTCTGACCATCCTGGTCCTGTCAAAGCCATTCCTTGTGTCGCCATGCAGGAGAGACAAAGTCCTCTTCTCCCCACATGTCCTCTTCCCACCCCAAAACCCCCTTCAGGATGAAGAAAGGAACTATCTATCTATCTGCTCAAGCAAATGATGGGTCAACAAAGATGACATTGTATTGTCCTCTGGTCATATGGGTGAGTGTGTGTGTGTGTGTGTTTGTATCTGAGAGAGTAGCAGAAGTAGCAGTAATCTAGTCAAATGTGGCTACTAAGCTGTAACCTGGGACGCACTGGCATATGGCACAGAATAGTTTACTTTACTCTAAAGTGATTTATTTCTAGAATATATAGATCTGAATACTCACATTAAAAATAGATTTGTGGTGTCCAAGTAAAAAGGAGTGTGTGTGTGTGTGGTGTAAAGGCTGGCACTCAAAGGACATGTCTGCAGCGTGACACAATGGAGCAAAGCCCTCTGGAAACGTCTGACACGCGTCTGCCGCAGACGCTTCGAAAACAGTTCTAAAACCTGCACATCAAATCCACAGAAATGGCTTTTCTATCAAAGTCATCCATGTATATTTGCCATTTCTGACCATTTGCGTTCAGGTTCATATCTATCGGTAAACAAAAATAACTAATGCGACACTGAAGATCTCGCTCGTATTTGGCAGAAAAAAATTGAAATGCAATTGAATGGCACAGTAACATCACGTAACATGAATAGGTAGAAAACAAAAACAGACAAATAACTAAATAAACAGATAAATAAGGAGGACGGATGTCCGTGGGAGGAGGGGTGTCCGTGCCCGGCCAGAGGAGCCAGACGGATGATATTAAACGCAGTGACCTTTTCATGCAGCGCTAATCCAGTCACACGAAACAGCCATTTATGAGGAGGGGAAGCGTTCATTTAGCAGCAATGTGCATCATTCAATCACTCTGACAGCTGGCTACACCAGAGAAAGAGAAGGATAAAGAGAGAGAGAGAGGGAGAGAAAGAGAGAGAGGTCCGCAGCGTAAAAGGAAAAGAAAGGAGGAGAAAACTTGAGGGGGAAAAAACGGAGCGATACGGATAGAAAGAAAGAGAAAGAAAGAACAAAGATACACAAAAACCAGGGAGAGGAAGAGAGACAGGGACGGGGCAGGTCATCGTCAAGGAAAAGACAAAATAAAAAAAAAAAGACAATTCTGATAAAGCGACTCAGTCACAGAGAAAAGAGGAGGGAAAGAGAACGAGAGGGGGAGAGGGAGAGGGGGAGAGAAAGAGAGAGAGAGAGAGAGAGAGAGAGAGAGCGCAGCAGAGGGGTTGGGGGCTGACTAAAAGCATCAATCACCCCAGACTGGAGACCTCATTTAAAACTGGAGTTACATCAGAGCACCAATCTGCTCACACTCCCCTGTGTCACACACACATACACACACGTGCACACATGCGCAAACAGGCGCGCACACACACACACACACACGCGCACACACACGCACGCACACACACACCATGCCGTGTGCACCTGCATAGTGAGCCAAACTCAATTAATCCACCTACTTTCTTAATGGACTGTTTGATTAATACACCAGTTCAGATGAAGGGCCAAAATCATGGACATTATTTCTCTCTCTCTCACACACACACACACTCTCACTCACACACACGCACTCTTATGTGTAAATACATGCACACACACATGCACGCACACACATACAAACATCCAAAAAACATGACCTTATTCATATGCACACACATGCACACCTCTCAAAAGCTTGGCATCGAGTGCACTTACACACACACACATTCCTGATCATACGTGGTGAAAGTGACAGTTTAGCCCAGTGGGCCTCTGAGATGCAAACCTCTTAACAAGCACTTCACACACACACACACACACACACACACACACACACACACACACACAGCCAAAACAACAGAATTACAGTGGCTGATCTTCTGGCAA
>PYXC01000902.1:1580000-1582500 GCA_015244755.2 Tenualosa ilisha
GTTTAGTAAGTAATTGGTGATGCACTACAGAGAGGCACTGAACATGTCAGACACTGAACAGCCAGTCCCCCAGGAACAAAGGTCTTTCAGGAGTGGAGCTCTCATTTAATGTACTGCACTCATCCTTCTGCATGTTTTCATCCTCTCCCTCTCTCTCTCCCCCTCTCTCTCTCTCACACACACACACAAACTCTTTCACATTCCCCCCGGCGGTCTGGTTGTGTCCCTTCATACCGTGAGATGTCCTTCGTGGTGGTCAGGGAAGTGGATGAACAGATACTCTGTGGCCACAAGCTGCATGATGGAGTCTCCCAAAAACTCCATCCTCTGGTTGTGACCTCTGGAGACCAGAGAGAGAGGGAAGGAGAGAGAGAGAGAGAGAGAGAGAGAGAGAGAGAGAGAGAGAGAGAGAGAGAGAGAGAGAGAGAGAGAGAGAGAGGTTAAAACTAAATAAAATAGAATAAAATAGTCACTTGCACACAATCACAGTCAAACACATCATCTTGCCATTAATCAGTAGAGAAAAAAATTAAAAGAGATATGAAATATATTTAGTATGACTGACATTATCATTTTCATTTATACAAAACAAACAGGCACAGGAGTGTGACCATAGAGCACTTGTCAAACATCAGTATACCTACATCAGTTCACAGCTCAAAATAAAACATGGGCTTGGTCTGCATTAAAGGAAAGATCCACTGTGAATCAAGCACTGCTGTTTGACGCCTGTATGGTCAAACTTATTGCGATTATCCAAAGGTTCCTTGGATATTTTTCTGCTCCATGAGGGGTCCCCAGTCTAGTTTGAGAACCCCTGCTGTATTACGTAAAATTTTCTAGTTATTTTTCCAACCAACAGCACTCAGTGACCTCGAACAACAGGGCTATCGATTCATTCACACTGGATTTCTCTTTTAAGATGATATATACACATGAAGTGGTGAAAATAAGTATTGAATATACCAAGAAATAAATTCAGTCTAGGTGTTTCTGATTAGACTATTGACATTAAGTGTTGACCAGACATTGGTATTAACCCAAGAAATCCACCCATGTAAGAAACTTTAAAGCCACAAAACATCGTTATGTGCATTAAAGCAAAAAAGAGGGGAGAAAATTATTGAACACACACAAAGAAACAGCACTAACCCAAGACTAGAAAAGGCAAGGAATCAGCTGTAATGTAAAGTAATTTGAAGGTAATTCTGCCTCCTATCTGTGCATATTAATATCAGCCAGGTTAGTACATTTTGGTGGGCCAAGAAAAGGCTTTTCTATATTGAAGCTCGTCACGTCTCATGGTGGTAATGGTAAAGAACTCTCCCGAAACATCTGCAACCTTGCTGCAAACGCATATCAATTCAGCTGTCCACAGATACATTTCAAAACCTCTGACGCCTCCAGTAAGCACCTTTGGAGCAATTATCAGCCTGTGGACAGAGCATCACCCTACCATCAACTGGACACTCACAGAAGCTCCTTACAAGTTTTCCATTCAGGGAGTCAGAAGGATAGTCGGAAGCGTTGCTCAAGAGCCACTCAGAAAGAGCTAAATGAAGACAAGGTCATGTTACACCATTGTCTCTGTATGGGCACCATATTGATTCCTCGGTAACACATTTTCCTGCAACCTCCATTTCCTGGAGAGTGGTCCTTGGGCCTTCAGCTACTTCAGACAATCCATCTGACTCCCAGAATAGGAAACCTCTGAGAAGTTCTGCAGGTGTCCAGCTATGAGTGGAATGATGTTCCTCCAACTTGCAGATACTGGCCCCAGTGGCCTTTCCACATCATGAGATGTTCTGGTGTTCTGGCGAACAAACTGAGTGCAGTAGGCATCAGCACTTTACTGTGAAGCTTCTGGAGAAGCTACTGGACTTTCTCACAAACAGACCACAGACAGTAAGAGTTGGCAACCAGACCACCATCATAACACACCGGGTCCCCCAGGGATGTGTGCTGTCTCCATTGCTGTTCACACTGATGACCCACGCTTGCTGTGTCAGATTTACATCAAGTTTGTTGATGATAAAACAGTGGTGGGCCTCATCATGACGACGATGACTCAGCATACAGAGAGGAGGTACGTCAACTCATAAATTGGTGTGACAAGAACAACCTACGACTCAATGTCAACAAAACAAAAGAAATAACTGTGGACTGCAGCATGCAGAGCCACATAAGTAGACAGGGTAATAGCTTCTTTCCACAAGCCATCAGGCTTATCAACACACTAAAGAAAATTCAATGAACGTTCCATGAACATGTTACTGATATCAAAAACAAACCCTATACACACTGATATCAATGCTGTCCTCAGCACTCTTGCACTTTATATTTTACACCTCACATATTGCACCTACACCTTACTGCAGCTTTACATATTACACATTTCACTGCACTCTTCATATTACACATTTCACTTCACCTTACATCACCAGCTGCCTCAGCACTTCCTTCTTGGTGGGAGCCTATATGTTTACATGGATGTTGTATG
>PYXC01000902.1:1587500-1595000 GCA_015244755.2 Tenualosa ilisha
GTGTGTGTGTGTGTGTGTGTGTAAGAGACAGAGAGAAAAAGAGAGTGAGCGAGAGAGAGACAGAAAGAAAGTGCCTGTGTGTGTGTGTCTGCGTGTACAGAGTGCGAGAAAGACAATGTGTGAGTGAGAGTAAAACTGTGTGTGTGTGTGTGTGTCTGTGTGCTCACGTGTCTTGATGGTTTGTGTGAGTGTGTGAGAGACCAGTGATTTGGGTATGAGAGAGTGAGAGTGTGGTGTCAAAGGCCCAGCTAAACCCGCTGCACATATTTGATGTGTAAATCAAGATGATGCAACACACCACCAGGGTCTGTGTGTGTCCAACCACTGAGACCAACACGTACTTCACACACTCTTCCTCTCTCACTCCTCTTCTGCAGCCCACACACCTACACACACACACGGACGCACACACACACACGCACACACACCTCTAGAGTGGAGTAGATGGACCACCCTCTGTCCAAAGGTTCTTGGCCAAAGTGCCTAAGTGTTCCCAGGTGGACTATGGTGTGTGTGTCTGTGCGGCTTGGATTTTGCTTTCGCTCACAGACACACACACATGCACACACACACACGCGCGTACACGCGCGCACGCACACACACACACACGCGCGCACGCAAATCTTCACTGCTGTCCTTGGCCCATAGGGATTGACGTGCCCACCACAGTGCTGTTTATAATAGCCTGAGATAAAGCAGACATGCACTTTCCCATCCTCCCTCGCCACCGCGTTTCAGAAGGCCATTCAGGGGAGGTCCGTCTGGAGGTGGGCTGGGTGGCCGGCCGGCACCAGCACCAGATGGGCCCAGCCGAGGGCGCTGGTCTGCTGGGGTGGGGAGCTTGTGGTTGGCCCCTCCCTGGAAGTGGAGCTGAGTCGTCATAGTCGTCGGCTCACAACAAACCACAGGGCTGAACTGAGAAGTTTTTCTCTCTTTACATACTTTTTTTTTTTTGCTTTTTTTGCCCTTAGGCCTTTGCCATCTCTCTCTCTCTCTCTCTCTCTCTCTCTCTCTCTCTCTCTCTTTCCATCTTTTGTAGTCTCTTTTTCTCTCTTTGCCTCTCACTTCTTGCCCTCTCTTGAAGCTGTCATAAATTTAGCCGGTAAGCTGGCATTCTGCCCAGATCTGAGCAGTTGATGCAGACAGATATAAACACACACACACACACACACACACACACACACACACACACACACACACACATAGATTTACAGGGCTGGAGGAGCGACACTAATACACATGCAAACAGTCAGGGATCAGTTCTGCCGCCAAAGAGGGAGTAAAGTTTAAGCCGAGAGGATCTCTTTCTTTGAGTAGTATTAAACAAAACTTAACGCGCGCGCACACACATACACACATACACATACACACACACACACACACACACACACACACACACACACACACACACACACACACAAACATGGATGTGTACAAACGTGTGTGTATACACACACACACACACACACACACACACACACACACACACACACACACACACACACACACACACACAAAAACTTGCTCCAGCATTCATGTAATCCTCTTAGTACATCTCTGATCTCAGATTCCACATGCCGATGTTAAACAAACAAGAAATTTCCTAAACCGCCTCAACCATACAACGCATGGCTGAGTAACACACAAACAAAGCTGTGTGTGTGTGTATGCGTGTGTGCATATGTGTGTGTGTGTGTGAAGAGAAGGAAGTGTGGGCTGATTATATTTCCTACTATAACCTCAACATGACCAATCAACTCTGAAGTGTCGACACCCAGTTAAAATAGCCTGTCTGTACTCAAACAGACAAACTCCTCATCTTCCAAACCCATTGCCCCCAACCCACCCCCACCTTTCAATTTTGCTTTTCATTTATCTAGTTTTTTTTTCTGAATCTGTGTGTGTGTGTGTGTGTGTGTGACGCTACTTTAACAATAGGCCTTCCAACACACGAACCCATAAAGAGAGACTGTTGTGAACAAGGCCGTCTCTCTCTCTCTTTTCTCTTTCTCTCTCTATCTGTGTGCGTCTGTGTGGTGTGTGTGTGTGTGTGTGTGTGTGTGTGTGTGTGTGTGTATGTGCCTCTGTGTCTGTCTGTATAAAAACATGATGCTTTGAGTCTAGTGCTGTGTAGGATAAATCAATTGATGCAAAACTAAAGCTCCTGCATATGTGAGTGAGGGAAGGAGGAGGGAAGACAGGGAGAGAGAGAAAGAAAGAAAAAGAGAGAGAGAAAGAAAGAAAGAGAGAGGTATGATGCAGGAGAGAGATATATAATGCAGGAGAGAGAGAAAAAGAAAGAGAGAGAGAGGTATGATGCAGGAGAGAGAGAGAAAAAGAGAGAGAGAGGTATGATGGAGGGCAAAGAGAGAGAAAGATCGATGCAAGACAGAGAAAAAGAATGGGAGAGAGAGGGGAAGAAAGAGACATTGGCCCACCTGTAGTGGATGTGGTGGATAGTTGAGCCAAACCTCCCGCAGGTCCTGCAAAAACACACATACACACACACACACACACACACACACACACACAAAAGAGAAAGAAAGTAGAGTTAGAATGTGTGACTGGTTGCAATTGAACAGCACAGCAAACTTTCCTGTGTTTGTGAAAACTACATCCATCCAATCAGAGAGAAAGCAGAGCTCTCAACCAACCAACCGACCCACTTATCCACCCAAGAATCATGACTGGATATCAGCTCTCTCTCACACACACACACACACACACACACACACACACACACACACAGGCTTCTCAAAGACACAACCAATTTTGCCCTGAAGGCCTACTAGACTGAAAGGCGTTGCATGTTTATAGCCACAGGTGAAATTAGAGGCTTTTTAACGACACCCATCTTGAGTGTCACAAAATTCTTACACTCTTTTTATTTATTTATTTATTTTTATTTCTGGGTTCCAAAGAACACTGGGCCCATTTCAGGTCCAGGCACCATAGCCAATAGTGCCTGTGCTTAATACGGGCCAAGAATTAACAGCATTAGATGGCCCTGCTGGCAGACCACAGAGTTCGGTCACTCCAGGGCCAGGATGGCTAGAGCAAAGCATTCTGGGTATCATCACAGCAGAGACGACATGGAACAAACTCTCAATATGGATGGAACAGCACAAGTGTTCTCCGGAAACAATCTGGCATTCAGCCCATTTCAGTGGCACTTGAAAATGTGTGCCGAGGAGAAAGAAACATTTCTGAAGAGGCTTCCTGTTTGTGTGTGTGTGTGTGCGTGTGTGTGTGTGTGTGTAAGCAGAGTAAGGCCTGCATGTGTGTCTGCAAAACACAAGGTAGGAACATAATTACAGGCTTCCAATCATGATTGCCAGCATTACAAAAATCAAATCCTACATAATGAAAATAAACACAGACCATCTCCCATCACTCTCACACACACACACACACACACACACACACACACACACACACACAATCAGTTAAATGCCCCTGTGTTGCATAGTAAGATAGCTCTTGAGATGAAAATGGGGTAAAAAAAAAAAAAAAAAAAAATCCAATAGGAACTCATTCAGAGAGGCAGCAGTTTCCTGTGGTTCACAATTACACTTCATTCACATCCCAATGTTTCAATAAAGCTTCTAATAACAGCCGGCCCTCAAGCACTAATGTGCAAGTGTGCGTGTGTGTGGTGTGTGTTACTTTGTTCGTTTGCTTGTGTGTGTGTGTGTGTGTGTATGTGTGTGTGTATGCTCGTTTACATGCGTGTATGTGTTTGCGTGCGTGTATGTTCTTGTTTGCATTTGCGTGTGTTTGTTTGCGTGTTTGTATGAGTTTGTGTGTGTGTGTGTGTGTGTGTGTGTGTTTTGGTGAGTATTCTGTTTACTGTGTTCTGTACCTGCATGCTCTGTGCATGTGTATGTAAGTGTGTAGCTATATATCTGTTGCAGCTAATGAGCGTTTAGCTTTGCATGTTTGCAAGCTTCAGTGTCTGTGTGTGTGCCTGTTAATGAGTACACTTACTCACAGAGCATCAGAGGAAAGAGAGGGAGAGGAGAGGAGATGAGTGGAATGAAGGGCCAATTGTGTGTCTGGAGCTGGGTCTAATGGTTCTGCCGCTACACACACCGCATACACCCACACAGGGTTCCCACTGTAAGTCAAACTTCAAATTCCCTGACTTTTCCATGGCGTTCCCTGAATAAAACGCAAAATTCCACGACCTTCACTCTAATTAGGCCATAAGCCTCGAGAGGCCAGTCTATACCGTCAGGCACGAAGCGAGCGGAGCAAATTGTTCATTTTGGTAAACAATTCCTGGCACACCAAAACACCAGGCCAAGAGAAACTCAGTGGGCATGCAGATCCATATTGAATTTTAACGTAATAGGTCTTGGTTCCGGGTGTAGGTAACTACACCCCCATACTGTGCGGTCTTGGTGTCGGGTGGGGGTAACTACACCCCTCTACTGTGAAGTCATGGTTCCAGGTGGGAAACCATGGCATGAGAGAAGTTAATACTGGATAAAGACCAAGAAGGAAGCATGGAAATAAATAGATTTTATTCACATTTTGAGGACAACTAGATGCTATTACCAAAATTCCCCGACTTGGTCCAAATAAATATATAAAATTCCCTGTTTTCCCACGTCTGGAACAGGCTATACTGAAATTTCATGATTTCCCTGAAATTCCCTGCCCCATGGGAACCCTGACACAGACACCCACACACCTGACATATCCAAACACCTACCCACCCACTCACACACACACACACCCACAGCTAAACTTTCATAAGCCATGAAGTGAGGGAAGTGGCTACTGCAGCTCAGACCCATAGAGGTAGAGATAGAGAAAAGATATAGACAAATTAGAGAGAAAAGCTACAGTCACTTCAGCAGCCAATTCAGAGCACAAAGAGAGATCAAAGAGAGTGTCGCTCGGACAAAGACAGTCCGCACTCCAGAACATGCTAGAACATGTCCACCAAAGCCTGACCATGAAATGAACAGGATCAGAAGCACTTTGTTCACACACAATAACACCTTAATATTATCTCTTTGTTCACACACAATAACACCTTAATATTATCTCAATGATATCTGTTCCCCCACCCCATCTCTCTCTCACTCGCATCTTATGAACAACTAAACATGGCTTTATTTTCTTGTAATTTAAATAAATCTAAATCTATACATCAATCTACATCTAATCAAAATAATATAGTAATGTTTAGACTATCTTCTATTTCAACAGATAGTATAATATACCAAGGTTTTAGACGATTATCCATCTCTGTGAGAAATGAGGACGTTTTCCATTTGCAATGTAATTGCTTGATGGCTTCATTGGTCTCGTATCTTCCAAGATGGTGGCTGCCTCCCAATGGCCATCACAGCGTGTTAATGTTGTTGAGGCTCTCACATAATCTGATTTTGCCAGTTCTGCTCCACACTTGTCGCTGCAAAAGGAGCTAGCGGCACTCCGTGACACACACACACACACACACAGCTCTTTATAGTAATGGTGAGTCATCTGTACAATAATCCAAACTGAGTGTGTGTGAGTGTTGAAAATTAAAAGGAGAGAGCAACAGAGAGAGAAAGATACATGTTTTTTTTTTTTGTTTTTTTTTTTAAGATGTACGCTATGTGCACATGAGCAAAACAGCTTAGTGTTTGCTTTCTTGGATGGAGGAAGGTTCTAATCATGGGAGCAGAATAACTAGACAGTCATCTAGCCATCTCCCTGACCCTTGGGGGCAATATTAAAGGGGACATAGATTGGATGAATGGAGTCTTTTAGCTTGTTCTCTGATGTTAAAGCAAAATGCATTCAACTTTAATTGATCAAAAATAAGATCTAGTGCAATTGTACCATTAAAACCTTATAGTCAGGCAGGGTATTGAAATGATCCTTTTGGCTAAATGTCGCCCTCTTTGGCAGCCACAACTGAACTACAGCTGCTTTGTGCTATTTCACGTGGGCTTTGTTCTAATTCCCCATGTTTCAATGACTATTTCGAAGTTCAAGATTTTCATATGAATGAGGGCACTACCATGCCTCAAGTTCATGATAGCTCTTTGGCCATGCACAACCTCTCCTGATTCATCAAAGCCAAAAAATGGTTTTCAATTTTACATCTCCTTCAAGCCTCTTCTAGAGCATTGGTTCTCAAACTGGGGTCTGAGGACCCCCAGGGGTCCGCACCAGGTTGCCATGGAGTCCTTGAAAAATTCAGCTATAGTATAAATATACATATTGCTATAGTCTATATTTTCTATATCAGTCCATATAAGTATAGACTTGTCTTATGGGGAGAAAAATACTGATACAATGTGATCTGATCAATCACATTATACTCATTACTCCCATCGTTGCGGTTATGAGGGTCCTTGAGAAAACTCCGCTCCATCAGGGGTCCATGGCCCAATAAAGTTTGAAAGCCCCTGCTCTAGGGGACAAAGACTGTGGTACTGCAAGCCGAGTGCCGAGTACCGTCAGGAGGAAGAAGAATGACAGAATTTGGAACAACATAGACTGAATAGCAAACCAGTATGCCAAATAGCCAACCATGGTTGGATGTATTCCGGACAATCACTTTACGTAAAAGAGGAGAGGAGAGAAGAGGAGAGGAGAGGAGAGGAAGGCAGTGCAGGGAGCTACTTATTCCCTTACGTGGTGATGAGTTCTGCTGCACAATCAGTTGTTGTGTGGAAGGAGAAACACAAGCAAGGAAGGAAAAAAAAAAAAAAAGATGATGTGCCACAGGAGGAAGGAGTGAGGAAGGTGATGCTTGAACTGATAAAGGCAGAGACATCACTCCTGTCACCTGTGCTGGCATTTAAACTTCCGTATCACTTCTCTCCTTACTAAAGGTGCACTCATACACACATACTCTCTCAAGACAAATACACAGGGGGCTGCAGTGCAGATACGTGCCTAAAAACACACACACACACAGTTGCAATGCACTGATACATTTCCGAAAACACTCACATACACTCACACACACTCTCTCTCTCTCTCACACACACAAAGTCAATCTCATGCCTTTTCAACTAAGCCTGACTGCACAGCACCTGAACCTTGTGCATTCCCAATGTTTCACATATTTAGCTCAACGGCACATTTCGTGTGATATCTCTATGGTAGCATACCTTACACTAGGGGTTGGGTACCAAGCTAATGGTACCAGCAATTACAAAAGGAAGTAGGTACTGCAGTACTGAACAAATATCTGATATAAATCAAAAGGTACCAATTCAACTCAATTATATTATATTTATACAGCGCCTTTTACAATAGTATTGTCTGATGGCGCTTTACAGCAAGAAGCACCCAAGAGGAACAGAGGCAAGGCAAAACTCCCTTAAGTTAGTCAGTGTAGGAAGAAACCTTGGACAGATCATCCACGACTCAAGGGGCTAACCCGACCGCCAGGGTCAATACATCTATTGACCTGACTGGAAGCAAACATCCAGAGTACTTCCTACCATGGCATTGTTGTTCCTGCTTGAATTTTGAACAATTTCA
>PYXC01000902.1:1600000-1620000 GCA_015244755.2 Tenualosa ilisha
GAAGAGCGCTTCTTTTTCAGCAGTCAAGAGAAGCCCTTCACACACACACACACACACACACACACACACACACCTAGGGTTAATCCATACGGATAGGGATAATACATTCCTTTTTTTGGGTTTGGGGCCTTTGAATGGGTTCTGTTTGAAGTCCACACTTTCATTAATACTGTAGACAGAGCAGTAGCAACAAACACACACAAGAACACATCAACACACACACACACACACACAAGCAGCTATGCACATTCGCCCACAGATGAGCACACACACACACACACACCACATAGACAAATACACACACACAGGCACTCGTGCATGCACAAACTCCCATATGCACACACACGCCCACGTGGACACACACACACACACACACACACACACACACACACACACACACACACACACACACACACACACACACACACACACACACACACACACACAGAGGTTTCCTGAGGTCAGGGTGTTTCTGTAGCCTGAGGGTGTGTCAGGAATGACAAGGGTGTGATGAGAGAGGTGGGAGAGGACTGAGAGGAGTGTGTGTGTGTGTGTGTGTGATGAGACACATGAAACAACCACACACACTTTCCATCCATGACCCAGATCATTACAACAAACAAACACACACACACACACACACACACACACACAATGCCACAAAGGTCCATGGGACCATACACCTACGTCAGATCAAGACTCACTTATCTGCTAAACGACTAATAGTTTCACGCTTCCTCCATCTTTGCCCCTGAGCTACATTACTCAATATCCTGCACTCAGGTAGGTGGGTCTCAATCACCAGAGGAATATTGGTGACCTAACAGACAGCCTGCGGTTGCAGTGGCTACAAATCCGCTATAATTGGCAGGACTCCTTCCGCGTTGCTAGTGTCCCCTAGCTCTCCACCTCGTGGCTAATTGCCCGCCACTCCAGGCTTGGCTCGGCTCCCAGCCCAACTCGTGGGTATTAGGAGCGTGTGTGTGTGTGTGTGGGGGGGGGGGGGGGGATGCGCTACGCTAACACGCCCTGGTTGTTGCTAACACTGCTGTGCTGCAAAGGAAACCGTGGCTTGTGCCTAAATTTATTTTTCCCAAGCTAGCCTCCTCCGTACGTTAGAGCGCTTTGGCTGCATTCTCAGCCAAGGATGCCCACACACAAAACCACCACCACACCATCGCCTGACATGTGGAGGAAACGGCTACAAGACCGCCAGGGTGTGATGGACTTTAGGGGAGCAATCGAAGTGTATTGCCCCAGAGTGCCAGAGCTCGCCCACGCCTGCCGATGACTGGAGATGGGAAGCTAAAGATGTGTAAGCTCGTCTGAGTGAGTGCTGAGACTCTTAGAGCTGGATGCCTGGGAGGAGGGAACCAGTGATGGCATAGCACACCGCTAACTTCCTCTTTTTTCTGAATTAGCAGTGAGAGTCTGAGAGTTGAAAACCTGGGAGAAAAGAGCTAGTCATGACACAGCCCACTGCCTAGCAATCGTAGCACCTACTTCATGTCTTGCTTGTTCAACAGATCCTTCTCTAGGGCCACGTGCAATGAGTTCTCTCTCTTACTTTGGTTTGAGAAAACATGCATGTGCGATTAAATCCTACAGCCAGGCCCAAATGTCCAATATCCTGAGTCCTGACCTTTATACACCCCATCCAGGACTTAAAGACTCAAGGAGCTTTTGCTGTTTTATGTAAAACACACGTTAGTCCAATTTTAACCTAAACGGTGGTTAAGCTGATTTGCTGACTGGCTGAAATATTTCCCTGTACCTTTGTTTAGTTCCGTAATCAGTGAAGCTTCTTGCTGCTTCTTCTTGCTTTTTGAGCCATGTGACTAAAAGCACTGAGTCAGTGTGTGGGTTTCAGTATTTCTGGTTTTATTTTACATGATTATCAATATTTATGGGCTTTGTGCTTTTACCCTCTAGGTGTTTTTCTTTCCTTCATGTTTGTGTTTATTTTGTCTCCTATCTACAGATTCTACTCTGTTCTTTTGTAGTTTTCTTTTTCTCTTATTTTTTCCCTTTTATATTAGTCCAAGTCTTTTTTAATATTTTTTTTTTTATTTCATGTTTCTTTTTAGTTTGTCTCCCGTCAACAGATTTCACTTTCATTTTTCTTTAATATTTTTTTCCTCTTCTGCGTTTTTCCTTTTTATAGTAGTCCAAGTATATTTAACCTATTGTTCTCAAACTTGACTGCTCTATGTTTTACTTCTATTGTCAATTCATTTGCCTCAAATGAAAAGCAACTATTGTTCTGTAAAAAAGGCTGTAGAACTAAACCTGACCTGACTTTGTTCTGGTTACAGACTTCAAATAGTTTACTTATTGTCTTTTCAAACTACAGAGGACCAAACAGAAGAAGAAGAGTTTATACTCACATCATGCTCTCTTTGGGGGTGAAATACAGACTTCAGCTTCAATTTGTTCACTTTTAGTTCTCCTAATGAATTCTCACTTATAAGCCCATGGACACCAGGATTTAAAACCCGTAGTTAAGAAAGAAACTGGTCGAGGGCACCATGGCTCAGTGGGCTAAGGCATCATAACTCAGGAACCTGGGTTCGAGTCCGACCCGAGGTCGCTCACAATCCTTCCCCATCTCTGTCTCCCACTCATTACCTGTCACTCTCTACTGTCCAATCAGAATAAAGGCAGAAAGGCAGACGAGAAAGAAACAAACTCTTTCCCGGTAATGGTAGGAGACTTTGCACTGGAACACCTAATCAGCGAGCACAGCGTGAGACTAGGGAGAGAATGCTGAAGAGAGCAACGGGATGATTCAGCTCCAGAAACGAGGCTGCTACTTCTCTTCTCTGCGCTCTCTGCTTTTGTCTTCCACTGGTGGTTTATTTGCAAATTTAAAAAACTACATTTATATTGAAATGTCTTGTATATGGAAGCTCTCAAAAAAAGTGGGGCAGAAATTTCCAGAGGTCCTTCAGCGGCCACTGACGGCATTTTTTTGCACTTTTTATTGTTATTATGTTTGAAGCTGTTGACAGTTGCATTAAATAACATCAATTGAACTATTCAAAAATTATTAAGCTCTAATCCTTCAAAAAATAAACACGCTTGGGTTTCCGCTAGCAGGACAAATACCAACAAAACTGACAAATACATAAAAGGCTTGACCCACGCGCACACACAGACAAAATACACACACTTACACACACACACACACACACACACACACACACACACACACACACACACACACAAATATAAAAAAGCAAGCTGCTGCCGAAATTCCAACATCAAGCCCCTTATTTAAAGCTGAATAAAAAGGGGCTCTAAGATCCTTGCCTGCTCCTCTATCAGTGGCTCAGTCTCTGCTTTGGAGGAGGGGGGAGGGAGTTGTGGATGAGAGGGGGGGTTGGGGGTTGGGGATGGGAGTGGGGTTGAAAAGTGATACTCAGCACATCGAATTAATCCCCCCCACTTGTACTTTAATGGGCTTTAAAAAAAAAAAAAAAAAAAAAAAAAAGCTTAACATGGAAATGGTCTTTCTCTCTCTTTCTCACCCACTCACACAAACACAGAGAAAGATACAAAAACATACGGGAAACCTGAAGAAGAATGAGAGAAACACACACACACACACACACACACACACACACACAAACCACCAACAAAAACAACAACAACAACCCCCAAAAAAAAAAAAAAAAGCAACGGCTTCCTCAACATCCGTTTCACTCCTCTTCAAAACCGAGAGAGACGAAAAATAACCAGAGAATGCAGGTCGAAACACGGACTAAAGCAACACAAAACTCCAGTGAGATCTGGGGGCCAGTCGTTACCATGGTGAAGAGCAGAAAAAGAGAGGGGCAGAAGGGAATGTAGAGACAGGGAAGGAGACAGGGACAGATAACAGGTCAAAACGAGTGACAAGTAACAGCAGGGAGGTTGTGCTCCTGCTCTCGTCTTTGGTCCTCTTGTCATGGAAGCGTCAGGGTAACTGTGGACCAATCAACACCACTTATTTCTATTCTCTTCCTCTCTCTTCACTCTTTACTGCGGTCTTTCATTTTTCTCCTCTCCTCCTCTCAGCATTGGTACATTTCTGTGCACATTCGTGTGCGTGTGTGTGTGTGTGTGTGTGTGCGCGCACTCATGCATCACAAAATGCTTTCCGATACTGAAGTCAGGATTCTCACCTCCTCACTCACTAAAGTTTTTCATGAATAAACTTGAGGACAAAGAGGCTGTGCGTGTGTGTGTGTGTGTGTGTGTTTCAACAGAGCAATATCCTTGAGTCACCCCGCATGAAGGGCAACTTCAAAAGATGTCTGCATTTCGTTGCGAGCCCAGTCTGTGTACACTCGTGTAATAACGCTCTCTCTCACTACGTGTGTGTGTGTGTGTGTGTGTGTGTGTGTGTGTGTGTGCACGCGCTAGGTGTGGCTGCTGAAACAGAATAGAGGAGGAAACACAGCAAGTTTTAATGGCAGCTTGCGGTCTGATTTCAGTGAAAAACCAGAATGCAACACAGAAAGAAGGAAAGAAAGAAAGAAAGAAAGAAAAAAAAAAAAAAGAAAGAAAGAAAGAAAGAAAGAAAGAACGTTATTCTGCAGTGAGGGGAAAAAAAGAGAGCAGACAACTCAGAAGGAAAGAGAGAGAAAGAAGATGAAGCAACAACAGAGTGAGATGGGAAAAAAATAAATGATAGAGAGAGTAATGGAGGGAGAGGTAGAGGGAGGGGGAGAGAGAAAGAGAAAAAGAGAAAGAGAGAGAAAGAGAACATGAGTGTGTGCTGCCTGGTGTGACAGTCAAGGCAGATGAAGATGCGGAGGATGAGGAGGAAGGGGGGGAGGGGCGGCTGGAGGAAGAAGGAGAAGCACAGAGAACATCACAGGCACAAAATGCATTCCACTGACAAATCAAAGTGCGCACACACACACACACACACACACACACACACACACACACACACACACACACACACACACACACTATGTGTTGTTCTTGGGCAAGAGTTATAGGAAAGGTGACACAGAAAGTGGAGGAGATGGAAAGACTTAGATAGACAGAGAGAAGGAGAAGGAGAGAGAGGGAAAGAGGGAGAGGGAGAGAGAGAGAGAGAGAGAGAGAATGGGAGAGGGAGAGGGAGAGATTGAACTATGACAATGCCACCCTAAAAGCATTTCAAACACTACTGTGCCAAGCCCTTATTTTCTGTCTCTGAGGTAGTTAGGGCTTTATTCCTGACAGCTTAGGCGAAAGAGGTGACCGTGGAAGCACAAAAAAGAGGGAAATAGAGAGAGAGAAAGAGAGAGAGAGAATGTAGAGAATGTGTGACAGAGAAGTAAAGAAGAAAATCAGATAGAACAGAGGAAACCGATTCCACATTCACTTAGGCCTTGAAAACCATTTGTGTGAGCAAGTATCCTACCCGATAAGGTACGCTGGGTGAATAGCAACCATTCACTACTCATGTTGGCCAGGTGCGGGGTCCAGGTTAGCTAAAGGGGAGGTCATTCTCATTAACCATTACATTAAAATATGCTTTTTTCAACTGACTGTACCACTAAGAAAATTGATTTGATTCAATGACAACTTCAGTTCTAAAAAGAGCTTTGTGATAAGACATACACACTTTATTTTTTCTTAATTTAACAAATCAATTGTAATAGTAGTACACATTATGTAGGGGTAGCTGAGCAGTTATAGGCAGAGAAATGCATTGCCTTGCATGCAATGCAATCAATGGCAACATCACATGAACCTGTTTATCCCACCAAATTGAGTAAACAACAGTTTACAGTTGCAGTCATTGCAAAAAAATGCATTTGATGCACTTTCAAAAAAAGATTCGGCAAGAATTTAATGCACCAACTTCCCTTAAACGGTTCACACTAGTTGCATTCTTGGACGTGAATGTAAGTGACAGTCAGCTCCAAACGCCAAGCCTGAGATTGACTCAAATCTCAAACTGAGAGTTGAGAAGAGAAGAGAAAAAAAAACAACAACACAGAGCTTGTGAACGAGAAACACACTGACCAGGACACGAGTGAGTCAGCCAGCTGCCCAGGCACGTTAGTGGAGCTGGTACTGTGCTGAACGTGACTTCAAGAACTCTTTGCTTTTTAGAGGGTTTCAACGACTTTAAAGACAGACTCCTGACTCATGTGGTGCTCCGACACATTTTAAGATCCCCGCATCTGGCCAACATGATGGATCGTTTTCAGCCCAACTATCGTTACATACCATCTTTGGAAGCCTCAGAGAACAATTTAAAATACCCTATAGATAGATGTATGGCAGGACACCTTTAAAAGTCTTCCTAAACTATTCTAGGGGCACCAAAGGCTACTCACTGTTGTTGAAGGCCTCAAAATACCTAAAAGGCCGGGACAGAAGTGCCAGTAAGTCCTTGGTTGCCTTCTGCCGGTTGTTCCATCGCTTCTTACGGGTACAGAAGGAAAATTCACTCTGCCCTTGGGGCCTATCCCACAATCCCCCACAAAGACACACACATCGCACAGCTGTGTGTAAGCTGAACGGAACACTTGACTCTGCACTCAACTGCGCTGCCAAAAAATGTAATAGTGCCATGGCGACAGGAGCGTGACCTCAGCCAAACGGGGTGCCGACGACCTCAAACCCTCTAGAACCGTGCGACACGGAGCCGTGCGGCGCCTTAGAACACCACAACGCTCTGCTCTGCTGAAGGAAGTGGAACCCTGGGGGCCCAAACTAGGCCGACTCAGCACTACTGCATCTCTCAATCTCTAGCACACGCACATGCGCGCACACACACACACACACACACACACACACACACACACACACACACACACAGAGATCAAGTCACACTCACTCACTCAAACCCACACACACACACATACACACACAGGGCCCACTACCCAACTCAGCCCCACTGGGCCGCTGAGGAGAGATAAGATACAGAAGTGCAGAGTCTGCATCCTACCCTCTTCCTCTCCTCTCCTCCCGCTGGCTCTCTCTGCTTCTGATTCCATCTCTCTCTCTCTCTCTCACACACACACTCACTCACTTTCTCTCTTTTTCTCTCATTCTCCGGTTCCATCTCTCTCTCACTCTGTCACTCACTTTCTCTCACTCTCTCGTCTGATTCCATCTCTCTCTCTCTCTCTCACACACACACACACACACACAGTCATACATATATTCACTCTCTCTTCCTCAGATTCTCTCTCTCTCTCTTTCTCTCTTTCTCTCTTCCTCCGATACTCTCTCTCTATCTTTCCTTCTCTCTGGGAATAATTTTCATCTGACAGTGGAAAAAGAGGGAAATAAAAAAATAACTCGAGAGAGAGAGAGAGAGAGAGAGAGAGAGAGAGAGAGAGGGAGAATGCGACTCAAGGAGAACAAGTGAATGTAAAAGAGAGTGAAGCAGCAGAAAAGAAAGAGAGAGAGTTAAAAAAGAGGACAGACTTGGCTGATAACTCAGCGGAAAGTTAACAGAGAGGTTAACAGCTGCCTCACTGCAGCTCGGAATGCAGAGGTTTGTGTGTACTGTAGTTTGTGTGTGATAATGGGCTCGCATGCACTCTCTGTGTGTGTGTGTGTGTGTGTGTGTGTGTGTGTGTGTTTGTTTGCTGTACTTACAGGCTGACAAGGATTAACAGCAACCACAACAGGGGTCAGCTTGCAATTTACTCAGAAATAGGAGGAGAAAGATTGGGCTTTTTTGATTGTTCCTTTCTTGTCTGTCTTTGTGTGTGTATGAGCCTGTGTGTATGTATGTGTGAGTGTGTATGTGTGTGTGCGTGGGCGTGTATGAGCATGTGTGTATGTGTGACTACGTGTGTGCGCGTGTGCGTGCATGAGCATGTGTGTATGTATGACTGCTGTATGTGTGTGTGCTTGTATAAGCATGCGGATATATGTGAGTGTGCCTGCGTGTGTGCAGCCTCCAGGGACTATGGTGGCCCGGTGGGGACACTCCGTTCTGTGTGAGGTCAGACCACAGAGTTGAGGGAATCAATAGCGCTGATAAATGTCTTCCTCTTCTGTGGTGAGACGGCCCATCGCCCCCATCACCACACACGCACACCACACACACACGCACACGCACACGCACACACACCACACGCACACACACACACACACACACACACACACACACACACACACACACACACACACACGCACACACACAACCACATCCACAGACACGCAGTAGTTCTCAAACTCAAAACAAGCATATAAATACTTAAAAGCAACAGAAAAACAACACTAAAAACAAACACAGAGACTCGTCCAGACAAGTGGTACAAAGACCTTCTCATCATTATGTTGTTGTTTGAGAATGTTAAAGGTGTGTAGGGTCTGCAGCTTAAAGGTGTTACCAGCTCGATCTCTCGTTCTCATTCTCATTCTCTCCAGAGGAGGCACCTTAAAGAGACTGGACACACCTGCCAATGCCTTTTGAACCACCAGGTGAACTGTGTGTATGTTTTGGTGTGTGTGAGTGAGTATGTGTGTGTCGATGTGTGTGAGAGAGAGAGACTCACCAATGAGGGCTTCAAAGCAGTTGGCCATGGCATGCCTGAGGTCAGACTCCCTGCAGAGGTCAGGGCCATGTGCATAAAGCATGAAGCGGTCTAGTTCCAGTTTCTACACACACACACACACACAGAGAGAGCGAGAAAGAGAGAGAGAGTGAGTGAGTCACGGTATATCAGTTTTAACCAAACAGACCTATATGCACAGTGGTCAGGGAGAGATACCACTTTAAACCAAACACACACACACACACACACGCAGACAGAGAGAGAGAGAGAGAGAGAAAGAGAGAGAGAGTGAGTGAGTCACGGTATATCAGTTTTAACCAAACAGACCTATATGCACAGTGGTCAGGGAGAGATACCATTTTAAACCAAACACACACACACACACACACACACACACACACACACACACACACACACACACACACACACACACACACACACACACACACACACACACACTTGTAGTCAATGAAAATAGTGCAATCATTTAAGCGGCACAGATTCAATAATGGTTGACGAAGAAACATCCAGATGTCGAGTGGGGATGCACGAGGACATGGAAAATGAGTTTGGATGGCCTGGGTGCTGTTTAATAAGAGAGTGTGCAAACACACACACACACACACGCACACACACACACACACACACACACACCACACACACACACACACACACGCGCACACACACACACACACACACACAAGCAAATCATATTACGGATATCACAAGATGGAGGTGAAAATCACTCTCTTCCTGCATCTCCCTTCCTTCCTCCCTCCTTCCCTCTCATTTGTGTGAAATATCTGCTAGATACGTCTGGCAAGATTGTTTGTGATACAGTCCTGCCAATAAATTAATTGAATTAGCAAAATAGAGGCAGAGGTGTGTGTGCGTGTGTGAGTGTGTGTATGTGTGTGTGTGTGTGTGTGTGTAAGTGTGTGAGCCAAAAAAGGTCGTCTTGCTGCAGTCTGCTGCATTGATTGACTAAATGTTAGCCAGCAGCCCTCCCTAAATCAGTGGCGATCACTTGCTTTCTGGCGGTAATGTGAGGAAGCAGTCAGGTCAACAGCGTAAGGCTGCTGCAGCCCTCTGATGTAGTGCTCTGACATTTACCACCACACTGCGTGACGCTGTCTTAGTACGCCAGGTTAGGGAGATAGCGGAGTGAGAGAAGAGAAAGCTACAGAAAGGCTCTACTTAGCCTCATGCCACTGGAATTAAAAGACCATAATGGGTAGCTGGGAGTGGCTAAACAAGGGCCTCAGTGAAGACTGCTCTTGACCTGCTGTCTTTCTTGTATTAGAGATTCTCCAACCAACTGCAGTGTTAGTCCTCCTAATTTCCGGTAAAACAAATCTCTCGGGCACAGACAGCGAAACCACTGCATTACTGCAGAAAGGCGAGATCGTGACATCGGTCATGATCTGTTGCCATGCCATCTATGCACAGAGCATTGTAATGCCAAATGACAAATGACAAAATGCCAAAACAAGAACAAAGAAGCACACTCAACACCCTGTGTTACTTCAAATGGGCGCTTAAACTTTCTGAACATTAAATCAAAGACTTTGAAGTACAATGCCAAAACAACAAACCAACAAGCAGAAGCAAGTTCTTTTGGGTGCGAGAGGGTTTATTTTTCATGATTTCTGCGGTTTCGATCACACCACAAGCATGGCGTTGCATTACATTTATGCTTTTAGCATGTCGTATACGTTACATTTATGCATTTAGAAATGGCTGTATGCGTCACAGCCGTGGTTTTTTACCGTTTTCATTTCACCGAGAACCAGTTAAAGCTGTGTGAAGCGTGTGGCTTGAAGCACAGCCAGAAAACAGAAGGGATAACAATGTTGTTACACGCAAGTGTCTTGAGGTGGTTCTGGCACGTAGGAGCAGCTCTGTGCTGGATGCATTTCTGGTGTGAATACACACGTCAAGCGGCGCTGCTTGTGGTGTGAATCAGTTGAAGCTATCTAGCTTGCAACTGGGCCTCAATGGGTTGCCTGCTGTGCCCAGAAACCTCTTAAAGGAGACATAGAATGGAAAAACATTTTTGCATTTGCTTTGATGAATTTTGCATGGTCAAAGAGCTATCACGATCATGAGGCATGGTTGTGCCCTCCTTCATATGAAATAGCCACTAAAACATGTGTGAATTAGAACAAAGTCCACAAGTGACATCAAATAGCACAAAGCAATTGTAGTTCAACTGTGGTTGCCAAAGAGGGCACCATTTTGCCAAAAGAGCCATTTCAAAACCAAGCCTAAATATAAGGTTTGTGAAATTGCACTTCAGCTTATTCTTGATCAATTAAAGTTGAATATATTCTATTTTAACATCAGAGAATAAGGTACAATACCCCATTTATCTATTCTATGTCCCCTTAAGAACAGTTGCTAATCTTCTGTTGCTGTTTGACTCTTTGCTACATACTGTTTGGTTGAATCTACTCTCAACTTGAGGGACAAATTTATTCTGTTTTTTTTTTCACTGAATTCACACAACAGCCAAAAGAATGACTCCTCACATGGGTGTGCACAGCACCTCTTTGAACACACACACACACACACACACACACATCTGTCTCACAAACACCTCCCAAAATAATAAACTGTTTATAGACTGCATGGGCATGACTGTGTGTGTGTGTGTGTGCCAGTAAAAACAGATAATGGACACACAAATCTTTCAGAATTCGCCAGGTGTCAAGGAGACGTTTGGTGGCCAAGCAGCAAAGCTGCTTTTCTTCTTCTTTTTCTTCTTCTTCTTCTTATTCATCCTTTGCCACTGAAGTCTATAGCAGCCCTGCTTGATAAAAAGTTATGAAATCAGGCACATTGACTGGGCACACTCCCCTGATCACTCTCACCAAATTTCATGTTGGCACCCTGCACCCTCTAGCGACACCAACTGGTCAAAGTTGGAAGTGCACTGACCTGTCCACACAAATGTTGACCTGTGCAGCCAATTTTGAACAACTGGTACCATTGGAATCCTTGGACCAAAGCAACAGAGGCATTAGAGTTTCAAAAGCGTTTGGCCACTGCAGCCCATCATATTTGGTGGTAAAGTTGGCAAACAGGAAGTGAGCTCATATGGCAATGTCCTAACTGACATGGTTCACATCGCCCTGACCACATCCCATGAGTGTGACATGTGCCCTTTTTGGCTGGTTAAAGACCAGACGTGCAGCTGCATTCTGGATCATCTGTAGCAGTCTCACCGCACAGGCTGGAAGACCTGATAGGAGGGCATTGCAGTAGTCAAGACGAGCGATAACGAGAGTCTGTACCAGGTGCTGGGTTGCATGTTGGGTTAGGTACGGCCTGATCATCTTATGTTGAATAGGGAAAAACGGCACGACCAAGCCACAGAGGCCACGTGGTCTGCAAAGGCCAGCTGGTCATCGATCATGACACCTAGGTTTCTTGCCACTTTGGTGGGAGAAACAGACAGGGAGTCAAGCTAGATGCTGATGTTGTGATGTATGGCTTGTTTGGCTGGGAGGACCAGCAGTTCAGTTTTGGAGAGATTTAGTTGGAAGTGATGTCCTTTCATCCATGCAGATATATAAGGAAAGATATAGGCGGAAAGGACAGATAGAGCTGGGTATCATCAGCATAGCAGTGATAAGAGAAGCCATGGGAGTGGATGATTGGGCCCAGAGAGGTGATGTACAGGGCAAAGAGCAGGGGCCCCAGCACAGATCCTTGGAGTACTCCTGTGGTGAGTTGGTGAAGTGCCGATGTCTGTCCTAGCCATGATGCGTTGAACGACCATCCAGTAAGATAGGACTTGAACCAGGAGTGCACTGTGCCATCAATACCCATGTGGGTCAGCTTGTCCAGTAGGATGCGGTGGTTGACCGTGTCAAATGCTGCTGATAGGTCCAGCAGGATGAGCACTGAGGACTGACCTGCCGCTCTGGCCTCTTTTAATGCTTCCGTCACAGACAGAAGTGCCGTTTCAGTGGAGTGGCCACTTCTGAAACCGGATTGGTTGGAGTCGAGGAGGTTGTTCTGAGTGAGAAATCCTGTGAACTGTTTAAAGACAGCTCGTTCAATGGTTTTGGAAAGGAAGGGAAGAAGAGAGACAGGCCGGTAGTTCTCCACTTAAGTGGGAGCAAAGGATGGTTTTTTGAGCAGCGGTGTTACCTGGGCTTGTTTGAAGGTGGTGGGAAATGTACCCCTAGTTAGTGAAGCATTGACCACATGTGTGGCTGCTGTCACAATGGTGGGGGTTATGGCCTGAAGAAGGGTTGTTGGGATAGGGTCCAGAAGACAAGAGGTAGGCCAGCTGTCTGTGAGAAGCTTAGACACCTCTGCCTCGGAGAGAAAAGTGAAAGAAGAAAAGGAAGCAGTTGGTTTAGAGAGGCTTGGAGGAGGAACCTATATACTCGCATCAATAACACGTGTAGTACTCTCACTATTTAAACCACAAACAAACAAACACACAAACAAACAAACACACACACACACACACACACACACACACACACACTGAAACAGATATGAAGTTTAAAGAGGGAATGGATCCTGCTTTGCGAGATGACGAGTGAAATGGGATGAGTTGCTGGCTCACAGAAGATGTTTTCTCTTCATGAGATAATTACAAGTGTTCTCCTGTGCCGCCACTCAAGAGGAGCCTGGTAAACAAGTTGGCAAAAGCACTCTTGCCTTCTCTCTCTCTGCAACGCACACACACATACACACACACACACACACACACACACAATCTCCCTTTCTCCCTCGTGAGCAAATTGGAACGAGGTAAAAAGTGTGAGCATATGAGACGGAGCACTAGACAATGAAAAGAGAGCGAGAAACAAAATTAAAGAGTGTGTGTGTTTGTGTGTGTGTGTGTCTGAGAAGGGGCGAGAGAGTGCTAATGTGAACAGGGGCAGCTGCATCTCTACGTACAACTGGGGAACAACATGAAAGATTACAGTTTTAATTGCTTTCTCCACATGTTGAAACGACTGCTGTAGTGTTCTCCAGTGCTGGCCTACAGAGACATGGAGAGGTGGGGGTGGGGGCTGGGCAGACAGAGAGAGGGAGCTCTACCTCCTCACATCAAAACCATTATGTCACAGTCAAAACAACAACAAAAAAGGTCGTGTCATTAATTACTCCCTTTTAATAAACCTCTCTGTTCTCTCATACAAGTTAGCTACCAGTTCACAAATTTGGTCTACATCAGGGGTGTCCAACCTTTTTCGGCTTGCAAGCTACTTTTGAAATGACAGAGTCGAAAAAATCGACTATATGTATGGGTTGAAATAATGCTGGAATGTTGCTTTATGTTACGTTGTTATGTTATGTTGCTTTAATCCTTTCCCTTTCCCTGTCATAAGCTGATAATGAGATAATAAAAAGAAGAAGAACATTCATAAAAATAGAATTCAGCAGCCGGTTGCACCAATCAAGTGTAAGCTCGATCGAAGTTTAGGTGTAAGTCATGTCTTAAGCCTTACGTTGACACTAGCCATATGAAAACTATTCAAACTTTTTAAGTTGCACCATTGCTAGTTAAGGTACATCGTAGTTAGTAGCTACTAAATCAAAATATTGTCACACATAATGGCGTTGTCACTATTGACAACTGATCACCGCTTGATGTTATCGAAAGCAACTCACAGAACTCTGCATGCTCGTGGTGAATAATGAAACTTAACCTTGTCTGCAGCTGTTTAATCTGTGATATCTGCGTAGAAACGGTAGGTAGATATTTTGTATTTGTACTGTTAGACCGTAACTATTTCCAATAATGCGAGACAGAGTTCAAACACCATTTAAATTATTTAAATAATGTACGTTGGTCGCATATGCAACTCTTCTCAATGTATAGTGTCAAAATAAACGTACCTGCTATTTAAATAATCTGCTAGCAAAATACTTGATGGCCCTTACAACTAGTACAGTGAAGGTGTGAGATTTTAAGACATAACTTGTGCTATGTTAAAACTATTTGCATGGTGCAACCCGTTAAAATCTAGTAAACTTAGACATAGTGCCAATTTTCGTAGAAACTAAGCTAAATCAGAGCTAACATTCAGTTGGTTGCAACTGGCTGCAGCTCTTTGCTAACTTGACTGACAGCTAACAGACTGATAATAAACAACTATTTTTAAATGCATCACTGTAATCAGAGGTCAATAAATACTGCTGTACTGTGATTTAAATGCTGTGATCCACAGGTAATTTTAGAAGACTCATTCAGACGACCAAAGCAAAGTAACAAAACATAAGGTTATGGCAGATAACCTCGGTTCTCTGAAGGAGAACACGAGACTGCACCTATTGGGATTTCACCTTGGAGATACTAACTTTGCTGATACCTCTAGCACTGCGCCTGACATAGTCAGGCATCAGGCGCACATGCCCATGCGTGGTCTCAGTCTTCAGACTATAAAACGCAAGCGTAAGCATGCCATCTTTTTCTTTCACACTTGAAGCACAAAGCTGAAGTGGGCAGCGGCAAGGCACATGGCATCTTGTGTTCTCCTTCAAAGAAGCGTGATTATCTGCATCTACATAGCACTTATATGTTCCACACAACAGACTGAACGTCTCCATGCAGATACCAGTCCCAAACCAGGGGACACACACACCCAGACTGGCATAGGCGCACTGGAGAGTATAAGTCTGCATTGGCACTGGCACGTTTACTGTAGGGGCCAAGGGGTCACCCTAGGCCAATCCACACCAGACTAGACACAATAAGCGGGCATGACGCGCTGTGGGCATGGGCGTGCGCGTGACGCAATGTATCACACTGGGCACTGTGAGAGGCCCGAGCGGCCAGCTCACGAGAAGGGATGTGGACTGAGAAGTGGAGTTGGTAAGGATTCCCCGGAGAGAGGGTTGTTAGCCCAAAAGTGAACAGTATTTATTTTCCAAAATCACACTAATAAACAAAACAATTGCACCTAACAAAATAAACCAAAATTCAGCTTCAGTCAACAGTTACAAGGCAGTTCAAATGGCTCTCACTACACCAACTCTACCTCTTCACCAGGAGAGTAATAGGTCACCCAGCTGAACCACCCGAGGCACTGAGCTACCCCCCATTTTATGCACTGCTGCATTAGCGCAAATTGGCCATGAATTGGGACACCTAGATTATACCAATGAGCCAGGGATACAGCACATGCAAAGTTGACAAAATTACACGTGGGAATCATTATACAATTTCTAATGTTAACCCAATTTCAGTGTATTAATAACAAAGCAAAACTCGGAAGTACATAGAAACATTGTGGCTTTGCAAAGGAAATTATAAAATACAATACAAACATAATGAACACCCCTGCGTGAGTATGGCTGGAATTAGGGTGCCCCGACCCCTGCAGAATGACATAAAGATTGTCCCATTGCGGCGTGCGCTGCCGCAAAGGGACGGCTTCAGAGATGTTGGAGGACCAGGAAGAATTGTGAGTTAAGGCGTGAATGAATTTTATGAGAAACATACAGAGTTGGGAAACGACAAATGAAAGTTTGGTCGGTGGGTATCACACCGCTTATTATTATTGATGTTGTGCAACCAAAGATTATGGAATGAGGGATTAATTGATAAAATCACAGTAGGACAACAAAGGATAATGAACAAACGTCGAACTGGCGGCAACCCCATTTCAATCACCAACACCCAACAGTGCCCCACACCACATACTATACATCATATTAAACACAAAATATATACATTCAGATTGTTCCCCAAAGCGGCGCACATTACCGCACACATGCGCGCATAAATCGGGAACAGAAAACGTCTCTCGCCCTCTCCCCTACCGCTGCTTGCCGAGCAGCGCATGCAGTTTAAATTAAACGGTGAGAAGGGGAGAGTTCAGCTTCTCACAGGCCCATCAGCACATTTGACACACAGTGAGCGGGACATGGCGAGCCGCACATCATCGCCACATATCCCCACGTAGATTTTGGTGAGGTGAGGTGTGAGGTGAGGTGTCTCTGACGGCTCAGGACTCACTCGCCCCAGCTGACAGGATGGAGCAGGCAACAGGCGTGCTTGTGACGTCCAGGCTATAAGAGCATAAATTTGATAATAGCCTAAATTTGTGGTCAGCATGGGATGACTTTCTGTCTTCAAGGAAAACTGTAGGGATAGGATGGCACAGGCACACAGCCTATCTGTCCATATTGTGTGTGCGTAAATAAAATATTGTTATTTCTACAGAAAGTAATATTGATGAGATGACTGCGTCTATACGTCCTTATAGAGTTTGAGGGCATGTCTGAATCGTCTGTGTCATGTAATATCCGTGAGTAAACGTCCAGTTAATTTCAGGAAGTTATGTCTCTCTCTCACTCACTGTGTGTTTGGGCTGTTTGTGAGCACTAGTAATAAGAGCTTAGCGGTGATTGTTGTAGGACTTCAGAAGGGAGGTTTTAGATTTCCCCCAGACAAAACAAGCCCAGTGGATCCTCTGGTCACTTTTGTCACACACTCACCATGCCTTTGCTTTCTCACACGTTTTGTCTCTCGTGTGAACTGGAAGCCAAGATGGCAGCAGCTGATTGAAACCAGAGCCAACATGGCCGCCTAACTAAAGGTGACACTGAAGGAGGTGGAAGACTGACCATAATGTGTATGTCAATTCAATTCAATTATATTTATACGGCACCTTTTACAGTAGTATTGCCTCATGGCGCTTTACAGCAAGGAGCACCCAAGAGCAACAGGGGCAAGGAAAAACTCCCTTGTGGAAGTTAGCATAGAAAGACACCTTAAGCAGATCTGCAGCTGAAGGGACCAACCCAGCTGCCAGGGGTCATACAGGAACAGTGGATATTTACATTTACATTTAGGTATTGAGCAGATGCTTTTATCAAAAGGGATTTACATTTTGTCAACTATCAATTTTTCTTCCCTAGAGAAACTTAGGGTTAAGTACCTTGCTCAGAGCCACAACTGTGGCAGCTGGGATTCGAACCCACAACTTTTCAGGCTACTTGCATGCTGAGCATCATAATAATTCCAAAATATTATCCCACAACATTATACGGTTAAGTCAGGTATGTATGCACTTCTGAGCCAAGATGGAGGCAGATGTGTCTGCAGTTGCCACTCACCTTAGCTAGCATGGCCAGGTGCTGGTTCTGGACGATAGCAGTACGATAGGTGGCAAGGCCCCCCTCCTCCAGGTTAGGGAACAGGTAGTACAGGTGTACGCTGTGAACACACCCACACCCACAGACAGACAGACAGACAAACACACACACACACACACACACATAAACACAGAAAAACAAAAATGCTGAATCAGTGTATGCAGATGCTGAGTCGGGAGAATTTCCACGGAAGGTTGAGTCACAAACACACACACACACACACACACACACACACACACACACAGCAGTCAGCAGAGTGTCAGCAGACCCATACAAAAACCCAACTGGGACAAAATGCTAAAAAAGCATCCATATTCTTTCCCCTTATTTCCCCACCTGAGGGGACACCAAGTCAATGCAGCATCAGTTCACAGGGCACCCAATCGTGACCGTTCTTCATCAACGAGCTGAGCAATCTCAGTGCACACTAACAAGGCCTTGGAGAAATCACACCATTGAGTCATTGCAGAATAAAATCACACACACACACACACACACACACACACACCAACGCACATACCTAAAACATGACCATAAAGTAACTAGAGTGACACCTAAGGTGTTCTAAAGTCGCATGTAAGGAGTAATAAAAAGAATGGGATAGCAATTAGGCTTTAGATAGACAGGTAAAATGCAGAGAGAGATCAAGACGCAATCAACATTTTTCTACTTTTATAAATGCGAAGCATGAATTTCCCTCTGGGATCAACATCAAGAGAGTGTCTACATTTGTAGATATTAGTACTGCACTTTAAATCAGCTTCATATCCTTTTAACCATATGTGGACATTTGATGACTCACATGCAAGGTGGGTGAGCCAGAAACACACTGAGCTGTGTCTGGCCACACACACACACACACACACACACACACACACACACACACACACAAAAAGCCCTGACTGCAGAGACAGACATGGGGAGTCATAGTGAGCTTTGCCTGTTTGCCTCGCCCTACACACACTTAAGAGAGCCCAGAGAGGGAACCAAGAAGTAGAGTCAGTCTGAACTGAACACAACATATTCAAATGAGATTGAGCATTCAAAATTCAAGGACAACCAGCTGCAAATAAACACACACACACACACGCGCACACACACGCACACGCACGCACACGCACGCACACGCACACACAACACACCTCATTAAATTAAGGAACATGCTGGTTTATTAATTTAGAAACCAATAAAAACTTTCAAAGAGGGGAGGGTGAGGGTGCTATTTAATCAGACACTGGGAGATTATTCGTCAAGGCTGAAGCAAGCAAGGAGCAGCTTCAAACACCTAAGTGCCTCAAATGAGGCTTGCATTAGCATAAAAACAAACAACTCTTTCCAGGACATCTCGCTTTCAGGGTGTGTGAGTGTCCCTTGGAGACACACAGGGGGCGCAATCATGTGAGTTAGTGTGTGTGTGTGTGTGTGTGTGTGTGTGTGTGTGTGTGTGTGTTTATTATGATGTGCGAGGTTATTGTGTGCCTAGACAACACAGAGAGTGGGTGAGTATGGAATTCACAACGTGCGTGTGTGTGTGTGTGCGCGCGCGAGTGTGTGAGTGAGCGAGTGAGCGAGTGAGTGAGTGAGTGAGTGAGTGAGTGAGTGAGTGAGTGAGTGAGTGAGTGAGTGAGTGTCTGTTTACTTTTTGTATTGTGCACCTGAACGGTACAGAGAAGTGGGCATGAGGCCATCCTTTAGTCTTATCTGACATAAGGTCTCAAACACTCACACCTTCCCCTTCAGTACGAATGTGCTAAAGGACTGAATCGGTTCATCAAAAGTTTGTTTCAGTGTTTGACCCTGTGTTGTGCGTGTGTTTGTGTGAGTGTTTGTGTGGTGTGTGTGCGGTCCGTGAATCATGGCCACTGACTGTGTGTGTGTGTCTTTCTTTAGGTGCCACAGTCTGAGGAGTTCTGATTGTAACAAGGTCCTTGATGAGGTGTTTACCTCTAGGGACATGGTGGCTTCACCTTAATCAAAGAAAAAACACACACACACACACACACACACACACACACACACACACGGCCCCTGACACCAGAGCTACAAACCATGTTGTTCATGGCCAAACAAATTGGACCGCACACAGACAACTTGAGCAGACAAGCATACTGCATGTAAACAGGCAAATGCAATCTAGAATCTTCTCCACACGCCCCTAAACAAACGCAGTCTAGAATCCTCTCCACACGCCCCTAAACAAACGCAGTCTAGAATCCTCTCCACACGCCCCTAAACAAACATGTTTGGCTGAACTGGCGTGTAGCTGGTTGCTGAGCAACGGGGTGTAGTGCTGTGTCAAGTGAGGCTAGAGTTTTGCACTGCACAGAGAGAGAACATGGATTTTCATCAGGAATCAAATTC
>PYXC01000902.1:1625000-1627500 GCA_015244755.2 Tenualosa ilisha
CAAATAAGTCCTTATCACATTTTTTTTATTGAGAATAACTGTTCCTGGGAACTCCTGTTCCTGTTGTACTAGCACCTAATAAGCCCCGTACTGAGCAAAGCATATTAATATCATAATTCATATACAACGACTAACTTACTTACCATGAATAAGCTGTAACTAGAAAGTAATACTGACAAATTTCTTCGTTAATGGTTTGCTATGGGTAGAATAAGGATATCTGGATAATTCCACTGTTTTGAACATGCCATTTCCACTGTATACTATATACAAAACAGATGTCACATCCATAACGCAAACAATATGCCAGTAATGCCAGTTTTCCCAAATAACTCCAGTCAAAAATATCTAAATAACAAACTAAGTGTTGTAACACTATTGACATTTACAGCTATTGCACTGAAGCTCATCTGCGCTTCACCTGACCTGAAACTGTCTACTTGCCTGCAGCCTAATCTCACAAGGGTCCTCCTGTGTGGCAATTTCTTGGCAAGTCTTTCAGCTTCCAGTGCTTGAAATTGCAAGCCTACATTAACAGCAAAAATAACTGGCTCTGCATAGATACTGGCCATTTTCTTGTCATTCAATATGTTTATGATTGACGAATTAAAATTGCATGTCAAATGGGAAAATGTTTACCTATGATTGTGATTTCTGACCTGGACTTCATTTCCTTGAAACTCAAAGGGAAACTGATATTCATCTCGTGCAACATGTGATTTTCGAATTCCGTCTGTTTTGTATAGGGTTGTGACCGGCAAATAGGAAAGTGAATTGTGAAACGTTACGGACGTGACACAATTCTAAGGCATCAATTAAGTGTTTAAAAGCAACAAACGGAAAAATTTTGTTAATTACACATTACTTTGATATGAACATGCTTTGCACATGAAGTTTAAACATTCTTGCCTCAACACTTTTTGAGTAGTTTAAACTTAACCTCAGATTCGCGGATGTGACATTTCCATGGAATTTACAGACTTAAAAAACAACGACTTTCACATTATGTAAACGTAGAGTTAAAGCAAACCAAGTGAACTATGGCTTTAACATGCCTTTGTCACCTTGGAGATTGACAAATTACGTAATTTTGTTATGAATTTGCATACTTTAGCTCTAATGTTGAAGTATTGTAAAATAGGTGTTTTAAAAACATTGTTTGGTAACACTTCATTTGAAGGAGTCTACATAAGGGTGACACAAGCCTGTTATAAACATAACATGTCATGACATTAAGGGTCATTCGGTATTTGAAATGCAGACATAACAAAAACTGAATGACCCTTAATGACAACAGTCATAAACATAAATGCAATGTTTATAACTGGCTCGTGTCGCCCTTATATAGACCCCCTCAAATGAAGTGTTACCCAGTGTTTCTGTACTGGCACACCACTCACAGATGACAAAAAATTGAATTATCTGTACAATCCAACAGAAGGTCCATAAACCTTAGTGAACATTTTAACATAAGTTTTGATTATCTGTGCACACCTTTTTTTTTCTCAATGGTAAGGATGACTGTTGTGTGTAATTGCCCATATATGTTTTTTTTATTATTATTATTATTATTATTATTATCATTAATAAATAAATAAATAAGTAAAATAAATCAAAGAGTCAAACTATCTTCGTGCACAAATCATTCTGTGCTCCAATCGCCTGTGGTTATTTGAGGGCAAACCCAGTCTGGTGGGTCAGACTATGAGGCTCTAAAGCACAGGGCCAAGGAGTGAGAACTGCAGGGGCACAGAAGCCAAAATCAGAGCCCAATTCAGAGGCTTTGGTTCCAATCCCTCTGTAAATACACTCCAGCACCGACATGCACAAAGATTATGTGTGCACACCACTCAGTGTGTCAGTGTGTATGTGTGTTGTGTGTTTACACTCCACACATCAGCCTCTCAGTGTGTATCTGTGTGTTACACTCCACACATCAGCCTCTCAGTGTGTATCTGTGTGTTACACTCCACACCACTCAGTGTGTGTGTGTGAGTGAGTGAGAGTGTGTTTAAGAGAGAGAGATGTACATAAGTACATGTGCTTGTAAGAGTCTGAGTGTGTGTGGGTGTTTGCGTGTGTGGGAGAGAGACACTGAGAGAGAGAGAGAGAGAGAGAGAGAGAGAGGGAGAGAGAGGATGAGTGTGTATGTATGTGAGAGAGCGTGAGAGAGAGAGAGACAGAGGAAGAAAGCATGTGTGTGTGCGCGTGTGTGTCTGTGTGAGTGTGAGTGTGTGTGTCATACTGGCCATTAGAGTGGGGCAAGTGGGAAGCCAACAAATTCTACAAATAAACACGTTTTGAATCCTACAACCCCCCCCCCACACAAACAGTATTGGCCACTCTCACTCAAAAGAGGAAATCCACAGGATTAGCAAGCCATTCACTCCGTGGCCACAGCACAACAGTAATCCCAAATCCCAAACATTTATTTATTTTGGCCAATATATTTATATCAGTATTTATTTATGTGTATGCTAGGAGGGACAAGGCTAGTAAT
>PYXC01000902.1:1637500-1752500 GCA_015244755.2 Tenualosa ilisha
AAGAAATACGCTTCAGCTATATGACATAGATGCTCTATCCAGGTGTTCTAGAGAAGGTGTGGCATGTTTCTGTGATTGACATCAATAAGGGCACGACCATAAGAAGGCCTTTTCAGAGGTCCCCCTCAGCCCCCATATATCCTGAGACACACATTTGCACTACACTTTGCTCTCTTTAACTATACTGTTATTTGTTATCTGTCTTCTTCCACTGTCCACCCCTTCAGGTAACTTGCGCCTTGAGGCAAGCATGCATTACAGAAACACAGACAGACACACACAGACACACAGAGACACACACAGACACACACACTAACCTGGGAGGAAGCGGACAAAGCGCGGCATGAAGTGAAACTTCTGGCATCCAGGAGCCTCGCTGTCAGACTCAGGATCTGAGAAGGGGGACGGCAGGGAGAGGAGAAAGAGCAAGAGGCAGAGTGAAGGGGGGTGTATGGGGGGGGGGGGGGTGAACAGGTGGCTAAGAAAAGATTCTGAAGGAATACAAGATTCCAACGGAAGATTCTAAAGGAATGAAAGATTCTGAAGAATGTCTCAAGAGTTGAGGGGGAAACTGAGTTTCCAGAGAAATTGTGAAGAATTTCAAACTGTGAAAGAGGATTACACTTTATTACAGCATGGCTATTAGATGGACGTGTGTGTGTGGTGTGTGTGTGTGTGTGTGTGTGTGTGTGTGTGTGTGCATGCATGTATGTGTGCAAGAGAGAGAGAGCGAGAGAGAGCGAACATGTGTGTGTCTAAGATGTTTTTAAAAAGATAAGAGTCTGTATGTGTGTGTGTGTGTGTGAGCATGTGTACTAACCGGTGAGATTCCAATCATAGAGCTCCAAGATGTCTTTAAAGAGATAGTTAGCAAAAAGCTCAAGGCCCCTGACGCAGTAGTTCTGCAATGAAAGCAATGAAAACTTGTCACAACTGAGAAAAAGAATTACCGGGGAGATTTACCACATGATCCTAATCAAACATTCCAGTGATCTTGGTTAAATCTACTTTTTAACGACCTCCAACAGGAGAGAGGAAAGTCATCAAAAGAGACTACGTGCAGCGAGACTGAGACTTCAGAGACCGAAATGCACTGAATTTTACAGCAAACACACAACAGCAGGATCTAAAGCCTATAAAATCGTATGTTAAGGAAAACCTGATGTGTTTAGAACTGTATTATTGTCAGCTTGAAATGCTGCTTTGGTTCATCGGTAAATGCCACAGGTTGTCCGAACCAGAACAATGTATAGGAAGACATAACTTCTGCGTGGCCAGTGCAACCGGGGCTGCACAGCTGGATAGCACTAGATAGCACTAGTCAAAGTGACTGAATATAGCCTAACAGACACTGTGTAGCTAAATTAACATTATGTTTTGCCATCTTTAGCATTATTTGTGCTATTTTTACTAAAATGCTTACATTATATTTATCATTTTAGCCAAGCTGGCTTTAGAAACAAGCGTCTGCCAAGAAACAATAAGCATAAACAATAAATAAAAACAAAAACAAACAAGAGAAAGGGAGCCCCACCTCGGGCGCCATCTCCTCAATAAAGTGAATGGTGTAGTCGATGTTGAAGCGGATGACTCTGCACAGGGGAATCTGTGGACACACACACACACACACACACACACACAACACACACACACAACACAACACAACACACACACACACACACACACACACACACACACCACACACACACACACAGGGTGTTTTTTTTGGGGGGGGAGAAGGACAGGTGTGAAGCTTGAGAGATTTAAAAAGGGGAAAGAGCTTATTCAAACTCATTAGCAGTTTCGTCCTTATCTCTGCCTCTCTCAAACACACACACACTCTCTCTCCACGCACGCGCACTCCACTCACAGCTCTGCTTAGACCTTGTAACTTGGCTCTTGCTTTGATTTCAAAGACTTTTTTGTTCAGAAGTGCCGGGAAGAGTTTGCTACCAAATGGAAGACACATACATTAAATCTCACATAATTCATTAATCAAAACTGGCTTTGGAAAGGAATGGTTTATAAGGACACCTGACACACACACACACACACACACACACACACCACACACACACACACACACCACACACACACCAGGGGGATCTGAAGAGAAAACAGGGCTTTTTAACAACCAAAGCAAGGTGACAGAAGGGAAACTCCCTTCAAACCATACTGCCATGTTAAAAAAAAAAAAAGAGGCAGCCAAGGCCTTCTGGTTAGAGCTTTGGGCTTGTAACCGAAGGGTTGCCAGATCAATCCCCAACCACTGGGCCAAGGCTGAAGTGCCCCTGAGCAAGGCACCTAACCCCTCACTCCTCCCCAGGCACCACTATAGCAGGCAGTCAACTGCTCTGGGTTAGTGTGTTTCTCTTCACTGTGTGCTGTGTGTGTTTCACTAACTCACGATTAATAGGTTAAAAGCAGAGAACAAATCTCTCTCAGGATCAGAGGAGTATAGATTATTTATTCAACTCAGCCAGTTGAGAAGGCCCTCATAGACAATAGCAGGAGTAGTCCAATGATATAATCCAAAAAGGTCGAAGAAAAAAAATAAAACTCTGTAAATCTTTAAAGACTTTAAGTCCCTCACTCTCTCACCTACGAACTGGAAAGCCATGCCCCGCTGTGGAAAAGTCGTTTCATTTTCTTCTTTCACTTTGTTTTTTTTTTTTTTTTTTTAGGCCTTCATTTTCCTTTGCAGTTCTACACAAAGGGAGACACTTGAACGTCACAGACACAGAGTGGGGGTGTGAGAGAATGAGAGGTCTGGTGCTGTGCCGCGCTGACAGACCCACTGGAGTGGAGACTGGAGAGTAATTGAACACTTCCCACTCACTGCTAGCTGGGTCTGCAGGTCTGACCACAGGCTCACAACGCAGATATCAGAGCTGGAAGCCAGCAGTGATTAGAGCTGAAAGCAGAAGAGGCCTCAGCTAAAGAGGAAAAGTAAGGTCTTCAACGCCAGTCTGCAGACAATTAATATGAATGAAAAGTGTGAATGTATGTATGTATGTACTGTGTGTGTGTGTGTGTGTGTGTGTGTGTGTGTGTGTGTGTGTACTCCTCATCCATGTTATGCCACCAATATCGTTTCCATGAAGCAGAATAATTTGAAGAACGTCGTTTGCCTCAGATTAGTTTGAGAGCACCACATTCTTGTGCTAATGTGGATGTTTGGATCCGCAGAGGTTTGAAAATGATGAGTCCCAACTGGTCATGATACGGTCACATGACTTGTTCACATGACCCTTGCAGGGAAGACAACTATAAGAACTGAATTGTCTAATGAACCAAATGCGCAGAATGCACGTCATGTTCAATTTTGTGAAGTACAGTACGCTAAATTGATATTAAGTTGCATGTAGTTAACAGTACTACCTTACTAGCCAAGGTAACTAATAAGGTTGATTGATAACAGCCCTTGATGCTCCTCACATCACCAGTTCAAGGTTTGTTCAACCAGTTAGAAACCTAGCCTCATTTTCAAATCTTTTTGTTCTTTTTCCTCCTGACAGCACTTGACGACCTCGAACAACAGGGCTACGGATTGATTGACATTGGATTTGTCCTTCAAGTTGTGAGCAATCAGCTTGCCCTCACTGCCATTTCTCCTACTTGTTCTTCTCAGACATCGAGAAACACAAGCAAACACAATGACATACTTAGCAAACAACTTAATGCATTTCCAAGGCTGTTTAACTCAAGGAGACACGTTTACACAGTCAAGCAAAGAAATGTATAGTGGCCGTTCGCCAAGCATAGAAACGTATAGCGGCCGTTTGCAAAGCAAGATGGCAGAGAAACTGGAAGTCCTGCCCTGCGGTCAAAGTAACCAATAGCAGTGTTGGACGTGTCACGACTGAAGGTTAACCTTTTGTTTATTATCCTTGTCACAATGGTGATAACCATGGCGCAAATGTTGCTGCAGGCGGAGTGAGCAAACTGACGTTTTAAATTATGCCCTTTTTTAGCTTCATTTGAGTGATCTACGGGTAGATTTGGACATTGTTCAATTCAGACGTTAAGGATTCACACAACACACTTTTTTTAAGTCCCTACGGACCGCTGATCTGGAGTTTTGGATATCTTCCCATTCATTCATGGTAGGGCTTGGTCTTTTTATCCCAAATATCTGCCCGAAGGCATTCCAAGGTGAAGGTCAAGTGAATGGATTTGCCTTACAAGAACTTTGACATAGTTAAACATAGGCTACAATTGCTAATTGCTACATTGTATTTACCAGTAACCAGGGAGGAATCTGTGCATATAAAGAATTATCAGCCTGTCTGCAGACAATCAATGAATGGTTTTTGTGTGTGGCATGCTATTGATGCACCTGTCTACAGAAAAAAATGATACACACAAACACTTACATTAGTGAGAGGCATGTGAGAGAACAAGGAAAATCCTTCAAACAAGTATTCATGGTCATCATACTCGATCACGGTGGGTCTGTCCGTCTGAGAGAGAGAGAGAGAGAGAAAACCATATAGATGACACAAATGAGGAGGAGAAAAAGAACCAGAGACACAAAGGCAAGCAATACATCAGGGAAAAGACCAGAACAAATTGATATATTAGATACAGTATTGAAAAGGGAGTGAATTCATAGCGCTTCTGTGTAAACCTGGTGCATCTACGATGGGGCGGCAGCCTTGATAATTAATAAATAAATAAACCTGAAGCAACATAGATGTAAACATAACTTAAAATTTAATTAAACTAGGTGAGCAACAAAAGAAAAAACGTTTCCATGTTACCACATCTTCATCAGAGTCCACTGGACGCCTCACACCTCAATCACAGTCAATTAATTAAATGCTCCTGTGGAGCAGCCAAGGCTGTAAAAACCCAATCCAATAATCATGAATAACACAAACAGTGTCGGTTTTATCTCAGGGGTTGGCAACCCCTTGCACATGTGCCACAATTGGTACGCAGAGGGCTTCTCACTGGCACGCCGCTGATGGTGCACAGCCCTTGGATGTGTCTTCTCTTGCATGACCGATGGTAAGACAACCCACAGGCTTTAAACATTTTTCCACATGACGAGTCCTAGTGCAGCAGTTGTGCCAAAGATTTTTTATCAAGTTACACAGCAGTCAACGACGGCACAAAAAAAAGCCGGCCGACATCTAGCCAGAATTGGGTTCAACATATTTTCATGTTGGAAATAAAGCACCATAATTATGCTTAGGTTAAAACAGTTGGCCTCTTGATTGGCACACAAACTAACAAGACCATGTCTTATTGCCACTACATGTCAAAAAGGCTGCCAACCAATGGTCCAACCACTATCTGAACAATGTGATACGTCTATCAAAATGTGCCTGCTCATGGATGGGTGATCTGAAGGAAGGGGATGGGTTCTCTTTAAAGTTAAATGGTATTTAGGAGGGCAGAGTGCTTCGGACTCGCAACGCAGGGTTTGGGATTATTGACCTACATAACTGCCGCTCCACCACGCCCATGTGGTGATTTGATTGTGTATTTTCAAAATTAATCTTGTACCATTTTTGCCAAGGAGTTCATGTCCGTACTTTAAAGGAGATATCTGGTGTGAATCAAGTAGGTAGGTACGATAACGAAAGAATTTTGTACAAAAGAATTTAGAATTTTGTCCGAAATAGCGAAACAGCAGCTAACGCTAACTGATGGGAGCACAGGATAATAAAACTGAAACAAAGCTCCTAGTGCCCCCATCAGTTAGGGTTAGCTGCTGTTTCGTTGCGCCAAATTCTCTCATTGTAATACCTACCGTCAGCTCTCAGCAAAGTCAAACAACAGGACTATTGAGTGATTCACACTGGATTTCTCCTTTAATGTTCTTGATAACTCACCAGGAAGTTGGTTGGTGGAGACACTGTGATGCGATAATGAAAGAGCTTTCCTGCATTGTTGTTCATGGGACGACACATTTTCACAGGCTGAAACACAAACAAACAAAATACAAACAAGCACATTAAATCACTTAAATCAATTCAATCTCAATGATAAAGCAGATTTTTGGGAAAAGCACTGACCTCCTCTCCAGGGTAGATGCTGTGTCGGATTCCTGTACGTCTGGCTTTGGCACTGCACTTACACAAAGGACCATCATTCATCTACAACACACATGCATGCACACACACACAAGAGAGACAGACAGAAATTATTGGATGTATGCAAATACAAAACCATGGAAACCTGGGAAGTCATCCATACAGCCTCTATCAGTCCTACCGTATGTCTGAGAGTGTGTGTGTGTGTGTGTGTGTGTGAGAGAGAGAGAGAACACAAGAGAGAGAGAGAGAGAGAGAGAAAGAGATCATACAAGAGGAGTAACTTAGAGGTACCCTGACCTGTCCAGGGTCGTTGTACCACAGCTCCTCGTGCAGGCGATCAGGATGGGCCTTCTTGCGTTTGATCTCAGCAATAACGTCAAACACCTCAGAGTCCGAGCTACTGGAGCAGCTGGAACCATCTTCATCAGATTCACACTCTGACTCACTGGAGCTCTCATCTACAACACACACACACACTTTTTGAGTCAAACCACCACTAATTATCTTTAGAAAATGTTGAGATGAAGATGTATCCATGTTTTTTAGGTGGCCAAGCATCTCTCACAAAATACTGTAGGTATACATATGTGTGCGGACACACACACACACACACACACACAGATATAAATGCAAAGAAACACGCAGACACACATACAATAATTTAAACTTAACCTCAGAATTAACTTATGCAACAAACAGACAATCTGGCAACTGTTAAACTATGCTGACTGAATTGTGTTGTACTGTGTTGGACTGTGTCTATCTGTGCGTATGCTGTTGGACTGTCAAAACTTGTTATAGCCTATGTGGATGTGTGAGATTGTTCCATGTGGTTCTGTGTATGTAGTGCGTTCTGTGTACTGGCTGCAGTAACAAATTCCCAGTATGGACACTAAAGACTGATAGACTAACTAACTAACAACAACCTATGGTTATTTTTTTATCCTTGACTCTCTCATGTCTGTTCTTGCACAGCATCCTGCTTGGCTCCTCAAAGCAGCATTAAATGATGACGGGCTATGAGGACCAGAGTAGCAGTAGCAGTAGCAGATAGCAAAGACAGACAGCAGTAGCTGCAATAGCAGACAGTAGCAGCAGCTCTGCACTGTGCTGCCAGAAACAATCCGTTACCCTGGTCTTCATCCAGTTTGGTTCTGGGCGGCTCCCATTTGGGCCGTGCCGCCTTGGCGCTCTCCTGCCGGCGGCCCAGCTCCTCCTCGAAACGCTCATACAGATCCCTTAGCTTACTGGTGCCCACCACTGTGGAGTCCCCCTGAGAACACACACATCGCATGTCACCAATCTACACACACTCACTCACTCACACACACACACACACACACACACACACACACACACACACACACACACTCCTCAGAAGTTTCTGCTGCTACAGAATGAACCCAGTGTAAGGATGTGTGATAAAGTCTTAAAGGTTTACTGTACTGCACTATTTAATGGTACTTGAATACCATAGGCATTTGAATAAAAAACTGTCTACATTTTTGTGTGCACCAAAGAAATATCTAAAAAAAAAAAAAAATGTGTGTGTGTGTTTTTTTTTTGTCTTTTGTGTGAGCTTTACCATCTTCATATTTGTGTGTGTGTGTTTTGTGTGAGCGTACCACTTGGTCCATGGGGTCATTGGAGTAGTAACTCTCGGCGTGTGTGCATCGGATCCATGCCGGCTTCAGGAGCTGCTCCTCTTCATCTTTCTCATCGTCATGGCGATTGCTGGGGGTGGGCACGTCCTCCGCCTCACGGCTCCTAGACGAGGAAGAGGAGGCGTGGCTCCGCTCGCGGCCCGCTGACGCCGAGCTGGCCTCGGACCTGCGCTCACGCTCCTCTTCCCAGCGTCCTCTCTTCCTCTCGCGGCTGCCCGAGCGACTCCGTCCTCGCTTCCGGTGGCGGTCTGTAGATGGGGATCCACGGCTGTCTCTATGGCGATACCGCTCCCTATAAGCAGCAGCCAACAAATTACACATGCAATAAAATATACAAGCATCCCATAATAGTCATTGCCTTGGACAACGATATTCGTCGCATCGCATTAAGGGTTTTTTAACTGACAAACCACACACAAGCTGACAAACCGTACACATGTACATCCTGTAACACGTAAGTGTAAAAGACTGAAAACATGCACAGTAACACACAAAAAGCCTAAGTAACATGTAGACACGAACAAGAAAGATAGACACACAAACAAAGAAACAAACACACACACACACACCTGCTGCGTTCCCGGCTCCTGTGCCTGGGAGGGCTCCGAGGCCGGTCATAGTCGCCACGGTACCGTCCTCCATCCGACCGCCTCCTGTCAGGGCTCCTGCCCCTCTCCTTCCTATCCACACCGTACTCTATCTTGTGCCTGTCACCTCCGCTGTGGCTGTAGCCGTAGCTCTTGTGCCGGTGGTCGCTATGGTGACCCCTGCCGCCACGCTCAGGTGATCTGGGCCGGTCAGACGGAGGCTTCTCGCTCTTATAAGGCGGTGCCTGGCGGAAGGGGGCAGGATTGAACCCCGGCGGAGGGTAGGGAGGGTTGGTGTAGGGCAGAGGTGGGTACCCAGGCTGATAGCTCACTGCCGGCGGCATGGGAGGGTGTGGGGGCAGAGGAGGAGGGGGTACGTTGGGCATCATGTAGGGGTATGGGCTCTGGGCACTGGGGGGAGCACCAGAGGGGCTGGGTAGGGGTGGTGGTGGAAAGCTTGGTGCCTCTGGAGGAAAGCCCTGGAGCCGGGATGGGGCATTACTAAAGGGAGGTCGCATGGGGCATTGGCTGACAGGAGCAGCAGGTGGCTGGGGAGGTGCAGAGAGAGGGTAGGGGAGGAAGTCCGGCCTCGGTGGATAACTACTGCTGCTCTGCCCGCTGTAGGCTGTGCAGGGTGGTGGTGGCGGGGGCTCGTAGTGGTAAGGCGGCATGTGTGGCTGAGAAGCTGGAGGCCTTAGGCTGGGAGCACGGTAGTTTTGGGGAGAACTGTGAGACCCTGGAGGCGGACGGCCCCTAGGGCAACCCCGGTTCGAGTGAAAGGACATGGTCAGTAACCCTAAGACACAGACAGCTCTTATTATAAACATATCACATACATGCAGACGTCCACTAAAGAACATGGAAACATTTTATATGAGTTATAAACTGAAATGGGCCTAATTCTTTGACAATCAGTAACGTTAGGTTACTAGTTCGTCAACCTTCATTAATGACTGATACATTATTGATATAATTTCAGACAAGCTAAAGAGTGTAAACAAGCAGCAACAGTTTATCTATTCTCTCCGCTAAACCGTCGTTTCCATCATTGATACAAACAAACATGATGTCTTGAAAGCATCACGTACCTTCACAATCGCACTGGGCAGACAGTCCTGCAGGTTAAGGTTAGCTCGCTTGCTAGCACTTCAGCATCCACCAACCCTGTGTGGCGCATGTGATTCAAACAGGCACAAATGAGGGGAACACAGAACATATAGCTCAGCAGCAACATATGGTAAAAAAAAAAGGTCACTGCGTGGTTAAGTAAACGATACTTTAGCGAGCTAGCAACATAAATTTGCCCCCACGTTATTGAAGTGTATGATAAACAGAGTGTAAACGCAGCGGAGCAGTTTCCAGTCGGCCTGTTGAAGTAGCTGGACACAGAACAGCCAATCAGCGCTTGCTCTTGTAAAGCGCACCAATCAACAGTGCAATGTTGCGTACCACTAAAATAATGTTACTTAGGAAACCGCGTTTTCAAGGCAGGTTCCCGAAAGTTGTAGACCCTAAAAATATACGCTACTTACTCTACGCTTCAGTTCAACTCTTTTTAGATATTTAATTTTTTCGTTATTTTCTCCCCGTCTTTAGTTTTGTTTTCTTCATTGAAACAACTGATTACATTTATCCATTTACTCAGTCAGTCAGTCAGTAAGTTAGACAGGTTGTCGTTCATTCTCTGACAAACAAACACAATAAGTTTCGTATGAATGAGATGGTTATTTATAATGTATTCAGCCTTCCAGACTCATTACATTTAACTAGATCTGGTTCACTAATTGCACTGTCAATAACTTAAGCAGCCACTAGATGGCAATATCTGTCAACATTGCAGTAATAGTTCTTCAGGAGCTCAACAGCAAGAGGGCAGTAGAAGTTTACAGTAACTGTAAGAAAACGTACATTATGAAATCAGATGGGTTCAAATCAGTTTTCATGCGCTCATTTAATTTTATTTTATATGTATACTTCACAGTTCTATCATGAAGATCAGATAGAAAATGTGTATAAGTGCAGCTTCAATACTGCAGCCTTGGCATCTGTGCAAGAGAGATTAATTGACCAGTTTAAGCAGTGGTCAGAACAGCATCTGATGATGAATGTTGAATAGAATTGATTAGCCTACTTCTCCACAGATAGGGTGGTATTCACATCATTCTTACCACTCTGAATCTTGATTACTATCTCTGCTTCATGGGTGTCCAAATCAATGATGGATCAAGGAAATGTCCACCCACACATGATTACACACAAACACACCTGCATGATTATACTCAGTACAGCAATGTTACTGTGTACTGTGCTCCTACTGTGCACCTAGACACCTGCAGCAAATACTATGGACACCTCGGGAGTCAGTGTGAATCAACAACCTAGCCTTTTGTTCAAAAGAAAAATGGCATGTTTTATGGGAGGGGCTCCGCCATGGGGGATAATTCTGGGATTGGCACTGACAGGGGGCCCAAAATTATTTGTGCTATGGCCATGTTCCATGGGAGTATAACCAGTGCTCGAGTTGATGGGGATGAGAAGGGATTCTTTCAACATTTAGGCGGCTTTGCGCATATTAAGTGAGATACTGTGGAGGACAAGGCACGTGTGAATATGACAACGTTTTTATGACGTTATTGTTAGTGTTGGCATATGTAGACTAGCCTGCTGGTTTTCCACTCATTTTTCTTTTTTTTAACTGTCTGTCCCTGGAAACTGGGACATCTTCCTGTCTCAGTAATCTTTCTCAGGACGCCAGTTGTCCTGATTTTCTGAGAATGCACACACACACACACACACTACATACTACGCACTACACACTACACATTATATATGCCTCACATATTGATCCACAAGTGCTGGATCAGCCTCTATGTCAATAGCGCAAAATATATCCCAAACAATAAAATCTAGCATCACCCCTAATTTTTGTTTTATAACTCAACTATTTAGTATACCGGTAGTCCACGCATGAAATTCAATAACCCAAGCATTCTGCTATCACTGTGGTATACACTGTTAATTTCTAACCATTTTCCATCCAAAAAACAATCTTGTGAAAATAGAAATAGATCTTATCCTTGCACTCTCTCATATCTCCGAAGATCAGAGAATAATGACATTTTAGTAGAGGATAAAGTATTTGTCAGATTCTCTGTCTATTGACAGAGACAGATTGTTTGACAGCACACACTATAATATAATTATATTTTTATATGACAGTACACAATATATGATATCAGTGTGTGTTAAAAAAAATGTTTGCAATCTGAAATTCTCAGATTTCTCAAACAAGAACTGCAGGCTTAATGGCTAACATTTGAGTGGGTTCTCAAGGAAGTAATGTCAGCAGTCCCCATTCCCTTCCATTACTTTCTGCTTGATTTTATCAGCCGTCTAACTAATTGATGAATTCTTGGTAGCTTACAGAACTTATGTTGTCAGTGAATCATCTTTTGAGTCCATTTACCTGGGAGTCTTCTAAGCATGTCTAATTGAGGAAAAAAAAATGGTCATGCTGCCATGATGTATTTTTCTGTGGTTGGACTACATTAACACATACAGATAGGCTATACATTGACATATGTACATTTCACATCCATGCTAATGAAAGAAAATAACACAGTATAATGCCTACTACCAGTTCTTATAATCTGGTCCTAACCATAGCACTCTGGCTATCACACTGATATGAATGTACTGTCTGCCGGCAAGCAGAAAAGAGTCTATGAGACAGGTCTCTGTATGCAGTCTGGCAACAAAGCAGCTAACCCTGGATACTCTTATCCTTGCCAATACCATAGAGGGAGACTGAATCAATTAAAATGTCTTTTAAGTGAATGCAATGCACTCACTAAAATACATATTTTCTGTGAGAGGAGCTGGGTTGTCAACCTATTAACAGGTAGGAATAGACATTGCATTTGTGGGATTAGTTAATATATTTAATTGAGAGCGCTGCTTTTCTGAATGTGGAGCCAGATGTTTTTTCAGATGTGCATGTATGAACATTAGGTAAAACACCAGGAACTGTCATTTGAAATCACAACACTCACTGCAAATAGGCTTTGGCAGTATGGCAACCATGTGGTGTGAACAGGTTGTGAAACCAATATTTTGTAAGTCACTGTCACAGACATTGCATAATCTAGTAAGAATGTGCGGAGCAATTAGCTCTTAAAGCATGAGGAACATGTGGATGAATTGAAATGAGTTGATCTTTCTTAGAGGATTCACAAAAAAAATGTTCACCTCAGAGAGAATTCATTTTCAGAGGGCTTCTTCATCCAGAAAATAATTTTACCTTGTAATAGATTGAGCATCAGTTCATGTGCAACTTGACGTCTTCCTCATTGTTGTAGTCAATACAAAACTCTTTGAGACTATGAAGAAATTAAGGGGATAATTTATTTATTTATTTTTTTAAAAAGCTCTTGATAACACCTGACAACACACTGGTCTAAATCACCAACTAATAAATGTAATAATGAATTCAATTTTAAACAAAAAACATTACTGCTCATTACTCAAATGGAACTCATATAAGTCGTTGATACTCAGTGATTGCCGAGACTACCATATCACCACAATAACTATATATTTGAGTTTCAGTTCTCTCTCTCTCTCTCTCTCACTCTCTGTCCTCTTCCCTCTGTTTTTTCCTCTCAAAGGATGCCGAGATAGGTAACAGTAGACACTACAAATCACTACCAATAACTGCCAGGTATATTCTCTTATGTAAATTTAGATGAAATATGTTTTTCCTGGCCAATGGCCCCCCTTGCTGGCTGGCACACTTGGGGCTCATAGGCTGAAGCCATTTCCAGCCTGCTGATACATAGTGAATGACTCATTAATTAAGATTTTCCTCCAGTCCCATGGGAAAGGGTTGTGGCAGTTCTTATATCACAACTGGGTATTTCCTTAAATGCATGTTTGAAAATAAACACACAGCAATTAGTGTGCTGCAAGTGTCTGGAACTTAATGTAGTTTGGAGGAAGTGATTTTCAGTCATTGTTAATTGTTTTTGTGTCCATTCGTAAGATTAATCCATAGAGAATGGAGCATGACACAACCCCCAAATCAATAACTACTATATCACTCTTATGCGTGCATGTGTGCATGCATACCTGAGTGCACGTGTGTGTGTGTGCGTGTGTGTGTGTGTGCGTGTGTGTGTGTGTGTGTGTGTGAATGTGTGTGTTTCAGGGTGCATGTGGTCCATGAATATGCGCACATGTTTGAGAGCCTCTATCCACAAAACCATATAAAAACTACAGTAATTGCTCACAGTGAAGGAATGGAAAAGAGCACTTACTGTGCCAAGAGATTAATTAAAATTTCATTCTAAATCAGCTTTGGCTACAATGCACATGGGGGTCAGACAAACCATGTGCACTATTCAACTCCACACACAGCCTTGGAGTAAAGTACGTATTGATGTTTTGTCCAGTGTGCATATGTGGCAGTGTGCATTTAAGATTTGTTGTATAACATACAGTGAGTTGTTATGATGATAATGATACAAAGATCCAAGGAAATATTACTGTCATATGCATATAGTCACTGGGTGTAAGAAATTCTGTGAAGTTGTATCTGATTGTCAAGCTGATGGTGATGATAATTATGATGATTTATTGATTGATGATGTGATTTAATTATCATTTCCTATTTTTTCATATTCTTTCTATTTCAAAATAATTTACCTCATCCAGGCACTATGATAGGCAGGCACAACATTTTTCAACAGCACCATGTATTGCATATGAACGATGCTTCTCTGTGAAGGTTTATGCACTCTCCTCTGGTTCTAGGGTCCACTGACTGCATCCACTGCATTCTCAGGACAGTTAACACCCTCAGCTGCAGGTGTTTGAAAGTTTGTTTTTCATCACTAGTCCTCCTAGTCGACTACTATAACCACTGTGGTACAAGTAAGTAAGTAACTAACTTTAATATATATAACACATTTAAAATTGCAGTGCTTCACAATAAAAGAGAAGACAGAAAAAGATGAAAAATATACAGACATCAGTACTGACACGATGAAGCAACAAAACAAAATATGAGCCAATATAAATACAAATATAGAGCTTTCAGGGCCAAAATCCCCACAAACTCAATGGCAGTTGAAGGCAGGTCTAAACAAAAATGTTTTGAGTGCAATTGTAAACACAGACATTGATGATGCAGATCTGAGCTCCAGTGGCAGACTGTTCCAGAAACGGGCATAGACACTAAAGGCCCAGTCTCCTTTCAAATAGAGTCGTGAGCGTGGGACAATCAGCTGTCCCTGGGATGCAGATCTCAAAGTTCATGATGGGGCATATGAGCTCAACTTGTCCATTACATGACTTGTAGCAGGGGTGCTCCATTCTTCTTGGAAGTTGGAAGCCCATATTGCCAGCAAGCTCTTTGCAGCTAGAGGGCAGCTGGAAAGCAAACTAATACAGAAAGCAGCAGTGGGCTTCAGACTCTTATCAATCATATTGTTTTTCATCTGGAACACAAGACATAAAGACAAAGCCAGCTTTCGACTAGTACAAAATGGATTTTCTGGTACAAAATGGACGATTTGTTTTTTGCGGGTGGCGTTGCTGTTCCTGTGGTTCGTTCCACCTAATAGTTTATCTGAAGGCTGAGAACACAGCACACAGTATTCATTAAACTTTACATCAGTGGTCTACTTATATATTTATGATTGCATCATTAAGAGTGATGCAATATTCTCACCCTGTTAAAATACTAATAGCATTTATTGCTGTTTTCCTGTCAATCAGATATTTCTGCACCTTTACTGCCTGTGTAAGAAAGCCATACTCAACTATAGTCTGCTCTTGCATGTATCTTTGAGTCTTTTTGGAGTTTTATTGTTTTGTACATTTATGAATCTACTGGAAAAATTACCTTTTCTTTTTGTAATTACCTGTACTTTTTGCATGTTTTTCCCCTGATTTAGGGAGGAACAGTTTACATTTTATTGTGACATCATAATTTCGAAGAAGATTATCTTATATTCCTATAGTATTCCACAGTAGTGTAAGAGTCCGGGTATGCTGATATTGGCTCATAAATGTACTACATATCATTTATGTAAATGTTTATGAATGCTACTAATCCTCACCTTGCAAGCAAACAAAGAGTTGACAGTTTCACTATGCAGTTTTACTATTTTAAGACTGTCTTTTAGTGTCTTCGTACTAAACTACACCAAGCGACTGCTTACTGAAATGAGAGGCAGCAAGGTTGTTCATATTATTGTATTGTTCAAGTATTACTTAACAAAAACTTGCCTTTCAGAAAAGTTTCAAACGGCATAATAATCTGTCTGACACTAACAAAACAACAACAACAGCAACTGTCACATGAAACATACACACGTCACGTGCTATTTTCTTCTGTCCTTAGATCATTTTCCTGGCCAGATGTCTTGTCATTCAATTGTGGGCAAATTGGCAAAGCCACTGTAAAGCTCCCAATGTCTCTCCACAATCTCTCTCTACAATGTCATCATCACTACTGTCCCTCCAGAGACATCCAGCAGTGCTCATATCAAATGCGCTCGTGGTTGGTGACATGACATCATGCTGTATCTTAACTGCCCTCATCCTCTTGTTCTCAGTGGTCTTGCTTGTTTCCAACATACCATATTATATATACAGCCCTGGTACTGATCTTAACTAAAATCAACTACTTTTCAGTCAAAATCAGTATAGTAGGTTATATGAGCATTATAATGTGCATGTAGAATGGCATTTTGGGAAAAGCGCATCCCTTTTCTCAAAATTAAAGTCTCTTAAAATCTCTTTTCACCACGATTAAAGTTGAAATCTGGTGTGAATGTAACTGATGGAGGGAAACTAAGTTGTTTCGCTTTTTCCCATCAGTTACAATTACACTGGCTTTCTCTTTTAATTGTGGTTAAATGAAATCCTCATTTTAAACACCAAGACTTGGTTTCCATTGCAAGGGGTTTGTTTATGACCATCAGATTACTCGTTTTAAAGACAGCTTGCATCATCTCAGTTTGGAAAGCAAAAACAAAAACAACAAAAAAAATCTGTTTAATCTACAACGATTAGAACATTATTAAAAGGAGAGGTTTATTTGGGGAGAGATGTTTTATTGTTCTTTGACCATAACATCATAATATTTTTGTCCATAGAGTGCATAGAGAACATTTAGACTTGCTAGTCCACCAGACTGAGGTCAGGGGAAATCCAAGTCCATGTGCTTCAACATTAGTGACTCACAGATTCATGAGTATTGTGCAAAATGTTCAGTCAAATGAATAGATCCTAATGCCACCACATCACTGATGAAGGGAAGGCTTTGTTCAGGTTTTAATTGGTCACAGCTTGGTCGGATCATTGTAGTCCAATAGAATTCTGTGTGTACTCTCTTGTTCACTCTTCCTTTTGTCAGGTGTGTTAATTAATCCTAGTCGACACAAACACACGCACATACAATACACAAAATCTAAAGCTTATGTTCTTTGTTCTCATACAACAGGCACAATTCCACTGTCGTCACAACCGAGATAAGATGTTTGTGTGTTAATCATCAAAGTTTTGGGTAAATTTAGAGGATCTTATTCAATGAAACTTTAATTGCATTTTCCATAGTACTGCTCCTACCAATCATGGACAGACAAAGCCATCCATCTCTTACGAGCTTTCAAGCATCCTGTAGCACAACTCGCTCTTCATACATGACGTACCATCATTTCCTAGATTATTAACCAATGTTAATACATTGTGTTTTTACAATACATTATACATTTGTATAAGGTCTTCATCTACAAGGTTTATACATGAGTAAGGGCTATATACAGGATTGCATTTCTTTTCACAATTCTACTTGATCTGATCTGATTGTGATTCAATAGGTAATGTGTAGTAAGCTGAGGTTAATACAAGGGAGAGGTCAGTACATGGTTTTGTTTTTTTAGTTTGCATAAAACACTGACCTGAGGTTTATACATGGTGCTGCTTATATTCGGGAAATTACTGTATGTGTTTTGTTCATCAAAGATTTATTTTTAATGTCTCTCTATAATGTAGATAACCAGAAAACTGCAACTGAATGTTGCACGTTGCAAACATTTCAGTGATGTTTCAGTGAACAGTACAAGGCTTAGATATTGTTGTGATGAAGGCAACAACAACAACAAAAAAAATCTCTAGGTCATATCTTAAGTATTACTCACATCGTGTACCACCTTTTATCTCGAGCAACCATTAGTCGTGTACCTGTTTACTTAAGGAGACTCTTGAGACGGTCTCTTGCGATAACACAAAGGATGTCAAATTATGCTCAAACTGAGTCAGTTTAAGCCAATGAATAGGGAACATTCACCAACAACACAGCTGGCTGTCAGTCCCAAGTCACAGTGAAGTTTATAGCCTGGTACAAGAAATTCTACAACATTTGCAGCTGATCAAGCACAGCAAATCATTCTGCAGTCCGATTGGCTATGAAAATTGAGAGTGTTTATTGATGCCCACAGTCTGACACCAGTGGCTTACACAGTAGTTTACTGTTGGAATGTCCCAAGTTGGGAGTGTTAAGCTATGCTGGCCCTCCCATGAGTGGGCTGTGAGAAATGCAGTTTAATCTAACTGTCATTGCAATAAGTGTCATTATTTATTTGCAGTTAATTCCATTCGTCTGTAATCCACATCATGGAAGCTGGGATACAGATTCTCTCGCCGCTGAGGAAAATGGCACAGTAGATAGATAGTCTATATTCTGTACTGGAGGTTTGTTTCAGTCAGTCAAACCCCCCCAACCCCCCAACCCACCCACATGCACATAGCACATAGCACCACCAACAATTCTGTCTATCTATATTCCAACACATTCACAGACACATTCACATTCTATGCACGGTGGGAAGATGATTGAAAGTGAGTTCTTTCATTGACCATCACATACTCCGTAAGAATCTAAAAGTCATGAGTGTGTTTATGTATATGTATTTGTGTGTGTGTGTGTGCGCGCATTTGTGTGTACATCTGTGTCTTGCAGAAAAGGAGGCATTCCCAGGATCAAACTAAATCTTTTTTTTTTTTTTGATTTTTGAAAGCCTGTTTGGGTCTGGTCGTGTGCTTCAGGACAAGAATGTCTGCATGCATATTTGAGAAAATACTAGGCTGGGTCAGGAAATTCTCTGCCTTGTGCTTTAATAAAATCCACCCTCAAGGGCTTTTATCTTAAAATGGCACTTACATAGAACACAGAGAAAAATAAAAAAACATTTGACATTAAAGTAAGTGCATTGGAGGAAGAAGGACAAGTTATCTTTTAAAGTCTGATAATTGTCTTGATGCATTAGTTAGACCAGCGTAATATATTGGATGACAATTTCAGTGCACTGAAAAGCACATCCCCGACTAGCGTTTTCAAAGGCCTTTTATTTTTTAGTGAAGTGAGTTTTATCTTTAAATCTAAAGTTTGTGATTATGTAATGGCTGCAATATAAACATTTACTCTTGATCAAACATGCCTGAGAGTCTTTGTAGACATGCTGATAGCCACACAAGTCTCATACGCACGGCTTTCACTTGCTTCCACTGCCATGCAGCTTGCTTTCTGGTGATGCACATGTAATGCAACCTGTGACTCCTACAGCTCAGGATGGGCCTTTGATCTTGCGAGTCTGTGTAATTCCACAGCCAGCATGGAAACTGCAGTCAGGGGCGCCCTCGGGGATGGGGGGGATCTCTCAAATGATTTAGAAGAATTATTTTCTGTCATAACTAACCCCCCCCCCCCCCCCCCCCCCGACTCCAGTTTCATGTTTTGAAACATTCTTGCCTGCTGCAGATGACGTGCGTCCTTTCAGGATGAAAACAGAAACAGACAGCTTAATACACCTGAGTGAGCATGGCCTGTAATCAACAGCAGGGAACATTTATTAGGTCAATAACATCACACAAATTACTCTTGACAGAGCCACAGGACATGGAAAATGTTTTTTAAAAAAAGTTTAAACTCATTGACATGCTAGTGTAAATTCACATACACTCATAGTCGCACACATCTGATCCAAGCTTGGGTGTAATTTCCTGGGTAACAAGCATGTCAACGACCATTGAAATATATGAGCGAAATTGGTCACACTTCCAGTAAGAATGTTAGCGAGAGAGGGAGAAGAAGAGAAGAGAGGGTTATCTTGATAAGATCCAGTCATGCTAAGCAGTTTGTGTAAACACACCAACACTCCTATAACATGGCCATATGATCCACAATCTCTCCGTTCTCTGAGGACACTGTATAAACACTCCTTTTCCTTTTGATGCTCTGGTTCTCAGGGTCAGAGAAGGGGAAGCCACACACAAGAGCTAGCTGATTTTGCTCTGGCTCTCAGGGTCAGAGAAGAGGAGGCCACACACAAGAGCTAACCAAAAATGGAAATAAACTGGGTACAGCTTTCCTGTCCCAATAACACAGAGTGTCTGCAGGAGCACTAAAGGCAGGGGTGAGCTGCTTTTCTGACATGTTTTGTTCTGTTCTCAGTTTGATTATAATGAAGGTTGGTTGGACAAAGGGGAAATTTAAAGATAATCAACGATGATTTCATTTAACATTACCAAAGGCGCCTTTAAAGATACTATATATTATGGGCTAGTAAATAAAATTGATCTATATGCCCCTAACATTATTGAGAGCTGGTTGTTAACTTCAGGTGTACATGTTCACGGTCTTCGGACATTTTATAAAGAAAAAGAAAAGCATTCTGCACCATTGACACAATGGTCATTTCCGTCTATTAATATTGCCCTTTGGGCCATGACACACACACACACACACACACACCAGAAAGTCACACATGTTCCATTATATTTCCATGAATGATTCTGCATCACATAGAATAGTCTGTCTTTTCATTCACTTTAGATGAATTGGCCCTCATTAGTCCTTGGGGAGCATTTGACTGTGACTTGTTGCATGGCAACCACGCAATGGTAGAGTGAATGTCCGCAGTCAGTGGATTTCATCTCTCAGATGAGCAGGCTATGCCCCTAACACACAACCAATGGAAATGACTATACCAGACATGGGAGTGCTGTGGACTTTGGGGAGAAAATTATCCTATACTCTTCAAAAACTATTTTCCACTCCTTTAATGGAGTGTTTTAATTGCTTAAGTACTTAATTGGTCATCAATTAAGTAATTAATTAAGTACATCAGTGGCATCAGTTGGGGCAATGTGTGGAGGACAGGTTTGTATGAGAGGAAGACAGATGGACGCTTGCGGACGTTGCAGAGGGAGCTGCAACCTGTAGTGACCCTCCAACCCCCCCCCCCCCCCCCCATCCTCCCCTCCCTCCTTCCATTTCCCCAGCACATCACTAAAGTAGAGATGCAGCCCACAGCATCATCAAAGCCCACAGACACCCAGCAGCTATTTGCTGCTACCACCATGTAGGCAATCCAGAGCATGACTGCTACACTACAAGAGTCAACAAACAAACAAAAAACAGCTTGAACAGTGTCCGGTCTTCACTCACAGAATGTGATGTGCTTTGCAGAGATCTGATCGTGTTAATTTAGCCTTACATAAAGCAATATCAGTTTCTTTTTTGCAAATGGTTTTCCCCTTGCATTACACCCACTGAAAAAAATGTCACAGACAACATTGCATCACAATATTAAACAGCCTGCTGAAATCACAAAATCACAGGTTTGACCTCACATTGCTGAAAAACCTCATATTTTCTATTCCACAATATTCTTTGGACTCCTGTAATTGGACTGCATACCAAAAATGACAAAATTGTTGCTATACACAGAGTCGAATTGTTTATGCGAATAATGCAGCAAAGAGCTATTGCCTTTATCGTAATTGGTGAACTTCATTGCCAAGCTATTTACAAAAAACAAAGAATTATATAAACATTAACATTGACACAGTCTTCACCATCAACTCTGCACTTGCGGCCCTCTCTATGTAATACTGGATGCTTTGTGGAATTGGACTGCACTGAAGAAAATGCAGATAGGTTTATTCAAGCATTTCATCAAGGCTTATCCTTGATCATTTATTTGTTTCATAATGGAGAAAAATTTCTAGTCCTGAAAAAAAAAAATTGCCCCGAGGTCTCTTATCAGGCAGTCATTACATGTTCTAAAAGATATATGCAACGCAGTAATTCAGTTATAAAAGAGGTGCAGTCAGATCTTTCTGACCTTTCAGTTCTGAGCCTCCTTTCTGACAGTAGGGTGACTGAACAGAAATGCTGGTCAGTGAGGAGAAAACTTCGGAAGGTTAAAATTAGTCTGCAATTATGAATTTTATCATTTTCACTTGCTGTAGCTTTACATTGATGCTCTTATGACCTGTGATTATGAAGCATTATGAAACTGTAATAAGTTTAAAAAAAAAAAAAAAAAAAAAAACGTGACATCAGTTGTTCGGGAGTTTGGCCACTTTTATGATCCCAACCTGACGTTAGCCTGAGATTCCTTTATCTTTTTGTTTTTTATTTTTTCCAAAAAAGGAAGTGCTAAAAGCTAATTTAATTACAAGTTTCCAGGTTGTTTGTGAAACACTGGCGCTCAAGCTATTTTCTGCATGGGCACGTTTGTTTAAAACATCAAAATTCCCTCGGCTGGCTGGGTTTTTAGCTGTTTTCACATTCACAGTCAAATGGCTTTCAGTAAGCGTGCTCCGGACAGTTGGCCAGACGCATCCAGGTAGCTGTTTTCAGATTCCTAAAAAGGCTTCACATAGCATGACACTTCATCCATTCCCATTACGTGAGTCTCTACATATGAACTTTAGCATTTACAACATTGTTGGTCTAATTGTTTATGTGAATATCACGTCAAAGTAACAACAAAGAGCCATTCCCTTTATGCTCTTTAGTGAACTTCATTGCCAATCACTATTAACTAAAACAAACACATGCAGCAGTGACAGTTTTAGCCACAAACTTATCCTTGCCAGCTCTCTCTACATGTAATACTGTAGCATCCTTGGTATTCTAGTTCAGTCCCTATAACTGGGAAACAAAAAATATGTGCACCACTCTCCCGCATAACATCCACAGCCACAGATGAGGTAGGCTGCCCTTGAGCTACCTGACCCCTGACCGCTCCCTTCTCCATGCGTCGGTATGTGTGTTTTCAGCATATGTGAGCGCCTAGGGAGGTCATGGCTCAAAATAGTGTGTTTAAGTGTGTGTAAAACACCCTGGACGGATTAAGTGCAGAGGCCATAAAGCTCAAAAAGTGTGTCTAAGTAAGTTTATCACCCAGAGAAATTAAAAACTGTTTTCTGACAGGGTGTCCATTATTCCTCGATATTTGGTAAAAAAATGTTTCATCATCGTTCCATATCAATACTCTTTTGAATGGTTACTATAACAACTGCAAACAGCCCTGTGGATCTACTTTCCCACAAAGACTACACCTGAGCTGCAAACCAGACGTTTTTTTATGTTTGTTTGTTTTTTGTAGATTAGATAGATGTAGATAAAATCACATAAATTCCCACCACTTCCTAATATAAAAACAAAGGAGAAATCCAGCGTGATTCAATCTATAGACCTGTTGTTTGACACAGACCGAATAACAGACCCTGCAGCTAACAATATCTGAATGGGGCATAGGACACTTAAACTAAAAGTGAGTTTCTGTGTCCCATCTCATTAGTGTTAGCTGTTGGATCACAATTTGTTCTTGTATCAAATTGTCTCATTCTTTTTCCTACCGACGGAATTCAGTGACCTTGAACAACAGGACTATGGATTGAGTCACACCAGATTTCCTTCAACCACAGTTTAGTCCTTTAACCACGGTTTAGTCTTTTAACCACGGATAATAAATACTAACCTCACCTAAGGTGTAAAGAGGTGCATTGCAGTTTAGTTTCAGTCAGCTTCCGACAGCTCCCAAGATGAGGTTGGTAACAAGGGGAAACAGAGGTCTAGTAAGGATAAACCTGATGACATTTAAACTGCTCTGAGATATGTAATCCAATATATTCATTTCTAGCCCTCATTTCAACCGTTTCTTATCTTAGCCTCATCAGATGAAAGCAAAGAGATAGAGGGAAGAAATGCCACCTGGACAGAGGGGTGAACACAGCTGGAACAGAACACAGAGCCAACACAGCAACCAAGCATTTGCATTTGTCATGTTACACCTCTCATATCCAGATTAGATCTAGTTAGGATTTTAAACCATTATAGGACAGCATGATAGGAGTTTAATTGCAACACTTCTCATTTCCTTGTATAATTACTAAAATGATGAGAAGCTTTAGCTTGTATTCCTTTCATGAGGGGAGATACCACAGAGACTATTTATGATGGCACTGTACATTTTGTATACTGTACACTGTAATTTTAAATATGATCGACTGTGACTCTCTGTATGGAGAAATTGCAGCCAGCCTCTTTGACATCTGTTTTGTGCTTCTAAAATCACCAATCTCCTTTGCCTTTCATTTGCATTTTCACAACACAAAGCTGTAAACCAGTGGCTCTCCAGCTTTTTCTGCAATTGTCCTCTCTGGAAATGGAAAAGTTACAAGCCCCATCTGCTTCCACATTGTGTGTGGTTGTTTTGTTATGTGTGCATGATCTTCACTGTCAATAAAGAATGGCCTTAATAAGATAGGCACCAAAGAATGAGAAAACGCTCCCTCTGTGTTCAGATAAGATCGTGGCAAGGCAGATGTACCACAAGCTATCTTGTCACAAGTCATTTGAGTTCCTAAATCTCAGGCTCCGAGCCATAGTGAGAGTCTCTGGGTGGGCCTAACACGATGACAACAGAGCAGCGCCGCTCATGCAGTTTTGATAAACAAAAATGCATGTTGTGATTGGTCGGTCCGCTCTCCAATTGCATACAGAGCCATTTTTATGTGTCCATTGGTGCCGCCAGTTATATGTGGAAGGTCTACAGCTCGTTGCCAGACCGAACATCTCCCTTGATGTGGATCACATTCCCAGGTTAATAAGATCCTTCTGTGGATCCTTCACTATCCTGTCTCTATCCACTTCCCACTCGTGAGGCTTGGGCCACACTTTGAATCTGACTGGTGTAAAGCAGACAGCGATGCTATGGCTCTAGGTCTCATTAGAAATGTCTTGGATATTACATTACAAACCCCATCTGATGTGCCCTCCGTCTTTTCTACCTAAGCCAGAATGACGAAATCTGTACTCCAAGGAATAAAGAAACCTACAAATATTTAGGGAAGATAAATTAGATTTTGGATGAATTTACCCGATCCATTTCTAGTTTCTCTTGAAATTATGTCTACTCTTCCACTGCCATTGCGTCAATGGTTGCTGATTCGTGATACCCAAGTTATTGACTCACCGTGTGTGTGTGTGTGTGTGTGTGGTGTGTGTGTGAGAGAGAGAGAGAGAGGAGAGAGAACATTGATTAATTCTAACATGTCAGCCTATTATAATGACAGAGACAGACCAAGACCAAGACACAAGCTATTAACAAAGGAGCTGAAAGTATACTGAAAATAATATCATACTAAAATAAGGTCTCTGGGGTTAAAGAAGCTTCATTTGTGACGTAAATAAGCATCGCCCGGGGTCAGAGACAGGAGGACAGTTCTGCAGTTCTGCAGTTCTGCAATACAATTAGATCATCAGTGCCAAAGTTCCACTGCCGTTGAAACATACACTCACTCTACACTCTACTACACACATACTCTCTCGCTCTCTCTCACACACACACTCACACACACATACTTTCTCTCTCTCCTGCTTTAGCTGACACGTCTGTGAGGGCACATGAGCATCTCAAATCTAGACCATTTGTTCTCAAACTGGGCCCCGGAGACCCCTAGGGGTCCGCAGCACATTGCCAGGGGAGTCGTGAAAAAGGTTGCTACAAAACATAAACTTGTCAAACATGGAGAAAAATACTAGAGATGGAAAAAAAGAGCCCAGCTGCATTGTATTTATAACTCTCACCGTCATAAGTAACAGCAACATTAGTGACAAGTTAGCCTACATTACACATCTGAACGATCTGCCAAAACACTGTCCTTAGGCATTTGTTAACTGCAAGCAAAATGAATTTTATTAGTTATGTGAAACAAACTGTATATTTTAACACAGTAGGTTAAGTAGATTTTACAAAAAATATCAATCCTTCCAAAACTGCTCCTGCACTGTTAAGTTTTGTCAAATGCAGTAAAATGCCTATTTAAAACTGCTGGGGTATTAGCAAAATAGTTTTTAGAATAAGACTTCAAAAACATCTGAAAGAACAAATAGTTATAAACTTATATGGTTACATTTTTGTTGTGATTATGAGGGGTCCTTGAAAAAATGTCTGCTCCATGAGGGTCCCTGGGCCAATAAAGTTTGAGAACCCCCAATCTAGACAACGTGTGTCTCTGGTGAAAAAACGAACGATGCGCTCGTACAAAGAGAGTAATGGCAGCTTGTGTCAATGGTAAAAGCCTGACGTTAGCCCATCTGCAGCTTCTGTGGCGTTCGTCATGACATTTGGCTATAACTTCACAGAGGCTTAGAAGGATAGCTGAAGGATAAGAAGGAGTGTTATGAGAATAAAAGATACAAAGCCCAGCCATAAAACTATTAACTTACTGTGAAATCAAGCTGTTCTGCAAAAGTCCTTAAAGGTGCCCAACCATGCATCTATATGGTATTTCAAATTGTTCTCTGGGGTCTCCAAAGATGCTACGTAACTTTAGTTAGATGGAAACAGTACAAGGAGACCTTAACTTCTATTTGCATCCTATACAAAAAACCCTAGAGTAAAGCGCCTCATTTTTTCTCCTATGATAATGAGCTGTGCTCTGATTTGCTGCTGTAGCATGGCAGCTTAGCATGGCTTGTTGAGTGAATAGGCTATTAACATTAATTTGCTAATGTCAGACTTGCCAGGGATGAAGAACTAAAGTGTTGGAATATTAAATTGCAGAGGTAATGAAGGAAGACAGACTGAGAAGCGCATCTATTTAAAACTTCCAAAGCTCGTTGGATTCGCAAATGCACTGGACACCGAAATACTAAGGAACTTCTCCCTTCTCTCCTGCCGTGTGTCCCTAACCACCTGTTATTCCACATACTAAAAACGAGACGTTGCTATTCTGCCTGTTACTTTATTTCTTGGATATTCAATGGTCTTGCATAGTTAGGATTTTGTGGGGCGGGCACTAATCAAATACAGGAGAGCACAGATTGGGCAACAATGCAGTGCCATCCACCAATGGCTCAAGCTTGTCCTGCGTGAACTGATCACCTTTTCGGATTGGCCTGATTTCTTCATTTATTTTTTTCCATTGGCTGTTGCAGACAGTAAAGACCTTATTACATTTTCACATGCACTATATGACGCAAACTCATATAGACCTATCATTTAAAAAAAAAGCAGGTAAGAACGGCTATGTGTGGCTGGGCACCTTTAACATACAGCAGGTCCTTTGTGAAAGTTCATGTTCTGCTACTTTGATGGCCCCAGTTCGCGATTTGCGACTGACTGAGTGCATAATTCATTTTTGCAGCCATCAAAATACCATAATGTTCTGGGAACGCCTCCAGACCAACAAGGAAGGAAGAAGGCGCTTCTGACTAGGACAGTAGAGCCCGTAGTATTTCACATTCAGCTGCACAGTGTACACTGTATGCGCATGGTTGTACAGTAAAAAGCGAGAGAGAATTAACCTACATTCAGCTTGAAAAATATCTGATATATTTAATATAATGAATAAATATAGACTGTTCACGAGTCCCAAATGTCAGGTCCAAGTCAAGTCAGAGTCCCAAGAGAGTGTGCACGACTATCTGTAAGTGCGACTCGAGTCCCAGACTTGAGCACCCATCTCTGGTCTGGTGTGAAAACGTACTTTGACAGGTGTTATTACAGCATCCCTGGAGCTGAAAGCCTCTTTTAGTAAATACTCAATGTGGGCAGCTTAAATGGGTGTAAGAATAGAACCTTAAAAAGGTCTTTCTTTGAATGATAGACTGTTATAGTTATTTCTAGTTTTTGCTTTTTCCGTGATGTGAGTCTTAAAATCAGAAGCATCTCATTCATACTTCATGTTTTTCATTACCTTCATCTCTCGCTCTTTCTCACTCTTTCTTCCTCTTTTTCTTTCTTACCCTTTCTTTCTTTCTCTCTCCACCTTTATCCATCTCTTTCTTGTTTCTGTCCTTTCAATACCAAATGTGAAGAGGCCACAGAAGAGTCTCTTTCACTCTGAGCACAAAACTGGGCCCTCTATGTGTGTGTGTGTGTGTGTGTGTGTGTGTGCATGTGTGTGTACGTGTGTGCATGTGTATGCCCTCTGTATGTGCATTTGTGTGTGTGTGTGTGGTGTGTATGTGTGCGTGCGTTTGTGTGTGTGTGTGTGTGTGAGTTTATCTATGTCTGTGTGAGTGTGTGTGTGTGTGTTTGTGAGTGTATCTATGTCTGTGTGTGTGTGTGTGTGTTTGTGCGTGTGTGTGAAAGAGAGAGAGAGAGAGAAGTGTGACCAGACTCGTCATGTGCTTGTTTTGTGCACCACTGAGCTCACCAAATGAACTCTCAAAGACAGCAGCAAAGCCTGGAGAAGGAAGGGGATGGATGAATCGATCTTAGAACAAGGCAGTGCAGTCCAGCAGAGAACCATTCTCACCACCCGCTGTGTCCCTCGGCAAACAGCGAGCAGGACGACCTGGCTGCCCTGATGAGAGAAGATCAAGCCCACTGAGGATGCTAGGTGACTGGGCAGAACAGGAAGGCAGGGTGCCTGTTTAACTTGCTGGTAATTGAGGCAGTGATCCTGAGAGATAAGTGGAGGCAGGGAGAGTTTAGGGATAACAAAGAGGCATTGTGGGCAGCATGGAGAGACACTTGGGTGAAAACAGAGCAGTGGCTGGATGGATGGATGGATGGATGGATGGACAGATAGATGGATAAATGAATGGAGTAAGAGAGGGCAGCAGATGCAGTGACTGTCTCTCCCCTGATGCTGATATTTTGTGAGTGGAATTCCTGGATATTGGGAGTGTTCAGCTGCCACCATGCATCTTCTCTTTTGCTTTGATGTGTGTGTGTGTGTGTGTGTGTGTGTGTGTGTGTGTGTATGTGTTTCTTGTCATTTGTGTGTCTTCTTTGATCTGTGGAGACGGTGTTTTATTCGGTCCATTAGGCCAGCCTGTTCTCACTAGCAGCCACAGATTTGCCTGTGTATCGGAGACAATATGTCACAACCTTAAAAGAGAAATCCAGTGTATTGATTCACACTAGATTACTGATCAGTACGCCAGAGCCCACCACACCATCCATCAGCAACACCAGTGTTTTTTATTGTGTGTGTGTGTGTGTGTGTGTGGTGTGTGTGTCAGCCCACCACATCATCCATCAGCAACACCAGTGGTTTTTATTCACATGGTAGAAGCTCCTCATTTGAGGGCGCAGACCTCCAGCAAGGCAATGTAGGGTCACGGATGCAATACAAATTCCAGATGGTGTTCCAGATCACCACCAAAACCTAATCAACTATTCCTTGTGCTAATACACATGTTGTCTGAAAATTTCATCCAAATCCGTGCACTACTTTTCGATTTATTTTGCACACAGACAAACAGACAACCAGACAAACGCTGGCGAAAGCATAATTCCTTGGGGGAGGTAACCATCTATAGCAAACAACAAAAGGCAGAGTGGATGGAATTTTGGCTGCCTTTTGTGTAAGTTCATAACAAAAATAGTTACCAAATCTGAACTTGAACTATTAATATGTAGAAAAAACTTCAGTTTAACTTTTTAATTAACTTTTTACTTTTTATTGTTATATCCTCACCTTTCCTTTTCTTGCCCTTCACAGACAAGCATGTGCATACACACACACACACACACCACACACACACACACACACACACACACACACAACACGACGTGGGAATCGCTGGAAATGTGAGCGTTCTGAGCTTCCATGGCATGTTGCTATGGCTATGAGAGTGATTGGCAGGTCCCATTTTACCCTCTTTAGCCCCTCGTTTGGAACTGAGTGAGTCTCTTACTTTCTCTGAGTGTGTGTGTGTGTGCATGTGTGTGTGTGTGTGTGTGTGTGTGTGTGTGTGTGTGTGCATGTGTGTATGCCATATACATCTGTCTTGAGAGTCAATATATATATCTATGGTTGGAAGTCTTGAGTGTTTACACGGTCACTTTAAGCTACAAAGACTATATTGTCATTGTAGCGTGTTTGCGGAGGCTAAGTTTGCCATGTGTTCTCTATCTATTCTATGACTGATTGTGTAGAGAGGGAGAGAGAGAGAGAGGAAGAACAACAACAACAACAAATAGTAACCAATATATAAAATAAGTCTGAAGCACTAATTTGTTTTGATGAAGATGAGGGGCAGAGAGAAAATGTGAGAGAGACAGAGAGAGAGAGAGAGGGAGAAAGAGAAAGAGAGAGAAATGAAGACGGTTTGAAAAAGTAGTAACGGGGGCCGCAGATGCAACGTTCAATCAACTACTAAGTACAGTAGTGTTCAGTTCCAGGTTCCATGTGCACACCATCTTTCAAAATGGATTGCAAGACCTTGTAAAACCATGGAAGAACCACAGTTCTGTCCTTCAAACACATCCTTCTGCCTGCTTCAGAAACAGCAAACAATGAGTTGTGGTCATTCTGTTATTGCTGACTTTAAATGGCTATAATTATACCAATAACTTTCCCTGACAGATTATCAATGCAAATAAATACAAAAAAGAGTCAGCCTTCACTTACAGTAAAAACAAAACAAAAAATAATAATATTTGACTCTGACATCTACTCTTTTGGGACACATAAGCTATTCCTGCAAAGGTGTAGAAGAACAGAGACTTGCTGTTGCCATGGAGCTACTGAACTCACTTTTTTCCCACCAGTATTGAATGAACTTCATTGCCTGATGCCAGCATCATCCACTTTTCTAAGTGAAGAAGTGTAATTATAAAATGAAAGCTGTCTTCAACTAATTTACTACTTGGCACATCCTTGGAGGCCAGAAGGTGTCTACTCCAAATGTACACCCAGAAGAAGCGAGAGACACAAAGAGTGTCTTTTTGTTGCTGTTATGTATTCAGTGATTGTGAATATTGAAAGGTGCAGAATGGTATATTAAATAATATTTTCATTTGAAATTTCCATGTAGACTACAGTGTACGTGGTGCTGTCACTCACTGGGTAAATTAAGTCAAAATAAATCAACCGAATGAAGTGAGCTGAGGGTCAGCAAGTGAGTGAGGATGGAAAACCAGTTCAATTCACTTTCAGAAATGAGTAATTTTAAAAATAAGTTAAATAATGTAGGTAAATTCTATCTCAAAATAAATCAACTGAAAGAAGTGAACTAAAGGTCAGCAAGTGAGTGTCTATGCACAATCTGTGTGTGTGTGTGTGTGTGTGTGTGTGTGTGTGTGTGTGTGTGTGTGGTGTGTGTGTGTGTGTGTGTGTGTGTGTGTGTGTGTGTGCATGTGTGCAGGTAGTGGTTCAGTAGTTCAAATCTGCGTTAGTCCTGTTGTCAGACTGGAAAAGTCTCTGAAGCATACAGCAGACTCTATCCATCCATGTCTATACAAAGACAACACCATCTTCGCAAAGCACATAGGCTTGGCAAGCTTTCTGGCAGGTTATTTCAGGCCTCTCTTTCCACCCCACAGCTAATCAGTGCGGTTAGAGGTGTGGGAATGTGAAGGGTATGGGATCTGAGGGAGAGAGAGTTGTGTTCCAGTGGTGGTGGGGTACCTGAACTGAATGTAAACACTTTAACTGTGTGATCCCCTGGTCACCTCACTCTTTAAACCACAGCCAACACTTACACAGAGGAAGAGAAAGCGAGAGGGAGGGAGGGCAGATACACAGAGTAAGGGGATTGAGAAAGAGGGTTTCAATGCCCTCTATGCAAACTAAGCCCTGAGCCCTCACAAAGTTAACCAACGCTGTTTAGTCAATGAATTTCCAAGGCTGTGAGTGCTCAGCTTGCTGTTTACATGATTGGGACACCACCTGTGATAAATCGCTGTCATGTTGCAACTACGCTTCCGTTTCCTTTTCTTGGTAATTGTAAATGGTTTACAGGTGCTTTTTGGTGATTCCATGCTTCTCCAGGGTTTCACGTCACAGCGCTAAGAATTGTGGGTAATTCCCTTTAGCAAAGTCTGCATGTGATGCAGACTTTAGGAAGGGGCTCAGAAAGGGTGCAACTGAGCCCTCATCCACTTCAGATTTTGATAGCAGGACACCTCTAATACCTCGCGACCTTAGCGTGAACGTCCATTTAAGTCTGTCAGTCTGTGAGGGTGGGCCAGAGAGAGAGAGAGAGAGAGAGAGAGAGCAGATACATACACTGAGTAAAGGGAAAAACAGAGAGAAGTCCCACAGACACATTTTAATGCAATAAAAATCCAAGATCTGAACCTTTAAAAGAGTCCTCCAAGCCAGCTTGCACTGCCGTGAACTATTCCCCCCCTAACAGACACTAACAACTCCTCTCAGGCAAGAACTGCTACCAGCACAGCTTTCAAATTAAAAATTAACAAAATCACCCAAGAATCTAAAGAAAGATTTTTGGACCATTGGCACAATGAGATAAAATTCCAAAGCAAATGATCAAACCATAAATTGAAAAAATTAGAGAGATATCTCTTCACTGTCAGAGAAAGATCCTGACCAAATACAGACTCAGTGACCACAGCCTTGTCATTAAAAGGACTTCAAAAATCACAGCTGCCAAGAGAGCCAAGGATATGTGGTCACTGCAGGTGAGGCTGAGACAGAGGTGCGCTTTCTTCTTCACGCTGAGAAGTACAAAAACATTCGGCAAGTCTATTTTGACAGGTTTGCAACCCTTATTCCAGGGTTATGAAATTTAGGAGAGCACATGGTACTGTCTGTCTTACTTGGACAGCAGGGTCGGACAGCAGCTCTTGCTGCTAGGTATCACCATCAGAAACGTGCACACCTACCGGCACACCATTGCAAAAACACACACACTCTCACACACATACATGTACACAAATACACATATCCACAGACATACACACATACTCACACACACCAATTTGCCTATTGTTTGACAGTCTTGCATATATGTTTGTCATACATTGTACCTCATTGTACTTTGCATGTAAACTTGTTCAGTTTGGCAACGCAAAAATTTTTATTTTTGTAAATGCCATGCCAGTAAATCTCACTTGAATTACATTGAATTGAGAGCAGATACACACAGAGTATGGAGAAAGAGACAGAGAGAGCAGATAGACACAGAGTGAAGAGAAAGAGAGAGAGAAAGACAGAGCAGACAGACACAGAGGGTGGGGAAAGAGAAAGAGAGAGAGAAAGAGAGAAAGAATGAGAGAGAGAGGTAGAGAGAGAGAGACAGAGAAAGAGCGAGCGAGAGAGAAAAAAGCAGATACACGCACAGAGTAAAGGGAGAGAGAGAGAGGGAAAGAGGGAGAGAGAGAGCAGATACACACAGAGTAAAGAGAAAGAGAGAAAGAATGAGAGAGAGGGGGAGAGAGAGAGAGAGAGAGAAAGCAGATACACGCACAGAGTAAAGGGAGAGAGAGAAAGAGAGAGAGAGAGAGAGAGAGGAGATACACAGTAAGAAAGGTAGACTGGAGGAGAGGAAGTCAGACATGCTAGACACACTGGACAAGCCAGACAGAATAGAGAAGAAAAGCTTGAATTAAAGCATTACAAAGGCAGCATGAAACTGAACAAATATGTGTTTCAGGGGTGTGTGTGTGTGTGCAGTGTTGAGTGAGATCTTTCAGCTCTACCTCAGGCTGAGTTCCCTGCCATAAAACCAGACAGCTTTGAAAGGGATATCTCCTTAATAACTGGATCTAATTTAACTTGGCTTAAAGCAACTGTCAGCTGCACTTTTGTGGAATCCTCTTCTTAGCTGCCATTTTCCCTAAGGATATTTGAGAGTATATACCAGACATGAAACCAATGCCAGAGGAGCTCTCTATAATTAAGGCATGTATCAATGTGTGGCCAAACATAAAACCACATAGTGGTACGCCTCTAGAATCAGCTATTTCCATTATCAAGGCTACCTCACAAGTGCACAAAAGCTCTAAAGAGAAACTGTGCAGTTTCAGTGGCATTTGTTTGTTTGTTTTAACTGTATTTCTGTAGTTTACACCAGCATTGTAAATTCAAGCCTCTCCAGCATGTGTATATTGTGGCAAGCCAAAGGGTAGGAAGCCAGAGTGATAATTACCAAAGAGCAACGTTGTCTGACAAGGTCATAAACAAGACTGTTTCAGTGTCTATACTGAAATGGCATGCCAAAGCAAATGTCTTGCCTATTAAGTCTGCATACTGAAGCTAGTGGTGTATTGCTATTGTAAGCTGTGTCCAATCACAAATTAGTTTGGAATAAGATGTCCTTGAAGTTGCTATGTTAAGGTAAAAAAAAATTTAAAAACACTGCCAGTCTGTATCGCTTTGGATAAAAACGTTGTTTAAGGTCATTACCTTGTAGTTTGGGATTTCAGAGAAAGACTTAATATATTTACCAACTATGGGGATGATGACTTTTGTACCCATATTTTTAGTGGGGAACTAACTAAGTAACTGAGACCTGAATAAAACACCTTCCAATGTCTGTGAGTATGTTCATTCATTACAACTCTATCTATCTATCTCTCTATCTATCTATTTATCTATATATTTATGTATGTATGTATATATATATATATATATATATATATATATATATGTACCAAACCCACCCCAAAGTCTGGCTTTCAAGGAGGGATTCACAGCTTGACAGCTGTACTCTTTCTTCACTCAGGCAAGAGGGGCCTATGATGAGAGTCGAGATAAACTAATCAGTGGCAATTGCATTCCTCTGCGATCTGAGACTAGACAGATTGCTTTAGTTTGATCTCCAGTGAGCCAAATTCAACATGATTGGCTTTGGAAATATGAAACAGAGGGCTCTAGTGGTAGCAGACTGTTTAAGTAGCTTACTGTAGCTTACTGTTGCCTACTTTAATAAATGACTGAGGATTGGGGTCAGTTACAAAAGACTAAGTGTCGGGCAGTTTCGGTATGGAAATACCCCATTTTTCTCAGATTTTAGGGTGCTACAAGTGTGTGTGTGTGTGTGTGTGTGTGTGTATCTGTGTGTGTATTTGTGTGTGTATGTGTGTGTGTGTGTGTGTGTGTGTGTGTGTGTGTGTGTGTGTGTGTGTATCTGTGTGTGTGTGTGTGTGTGTGTGTGTGTGTGTCTGTGTGTGTGTGTGTGTGTGTGTGCGCGCACACGCGCATATGTCTGTAATTGTGAATGTGTTGCTATTAACACGTGAAAAAACTGAGGATATAAAAAAAAACACCCAAGGGTCTTCTGTTGGTTGGACACCTACTCACCACAAGGTCAAATGTCCACAGCTGTATGTGGGCAGCCACAATGTCTCCAGAGACGCATGCCAGCCTTATCTGTCTATGGAGGTCTGCTGTGAGGAGGCAAGAGAGTGGTGAATCTCCTACAGAATCCCCATTATAGTCTATTCTTGACCCAACACCTCAGCATGACTAAAATAACTCCTTGTTCTCCAATAGCTGACTTCATAAAGTATCAAGACCCTTCAGTAGGACATATGCCTATTGTTGCTGTGCAAGCTGTGATATCTTCGTTGTTTTATATTGTTACATTCACAGATCTAATGTCGCTATTTTGTTTATCTTATGTTTATTATTTGCTAATGGTCTGGAGAAAGGCTTTAGCATAATTACATGTCTGTGGGAAGGCCTTTGAGATGACATGAATGAGATGATAGCTGGAAAAGTACAGACAAACAGGCATACATTCTTGGAATTGGCAATTGCATCTGCATTCACATTTGCCATTCATAATTATCTGTGGATGAATCTCTCTGTGGGTGGGTGTGTGTGTGTGTGGGGGGGGGCTGGGTGCGTGCATGTGTGTGTGTGTGTATGTACTCCACAGCATGTTTGCTAATCTCTTCCCAAAGGGCATTAATCCTCATGCAAAACACCATCGACTTCATCAATGTAATTTGATGTACCAACTCAGGCTTCATGCTGTCACCACTGAAATGGCACCAGTTGAATGGTGCTTTCACAGATGCCAGGCTCCTATTATAACAAAGAAAATACCAGCCTCTCTCTCAGCCTTATGAATTTTAATATTCAGGGCACTTATTTGCAGATGTACTAACAAGGCTTATTAGAGACTGCCTAATCAGACCACCAACCTTCCACTGACACAAGAGAGGCTCCACTGTTGTGGTAATTTGGCGTTTATTAATGCAGTCAATGGTGTGTTCTCTCATTTATACATGTAAGCACAATACAAACCAACACAGTGTCTGTACTGTCTGTAGTGTCTGTACTACACCAGTCAGGGCTTTGGACCATACTGTTTCAAAGGGGTTCAGTTAGCTGTTCTCACAGGGCTTCCATTTTAACATTCCATAGATTATCGCAACGTAGCGGAAGTTTTTGGGTAACAAAACAGAATGTTCCAGCATTGTTTTTGTTTTGATTGTTGAAACAGTCTATATAGACATGAATGTCTTGTAATGTAAATACATACTTACTCTTTTTTATTCCTTTCATTCTTCTTATTCCTTTATAGAGAGCCTCATTACCTTCTCATTCTCTTGCTGGTTCCATTCTATCATACGCCTGTGATTACAAAGAGCTGTTAATGTCTGTTCTAAAATCATTGGACTCTCCCTCAGGAATCTCTCTTCTGTTTGCAAGCAACAGATGATGAGGCTGGCTGGCAAGATTATGCAGGACCTTCACACACCCGGTTGTCTGCTTTTGAATGGCTCTCTTCTGGAAGACGACTCCACAGGCTAAGCTGCGGGACACAGAGGAGGCAGGCAACCTTTGTGCTTGTGGCTGTCCCACTCCCCAGTTCTAAACCTTTCTTAACCACCTGTCTGCCTGTGTTACCACAGTTTTTATCTCTCACTTTATGACTCCCTTGGGTATATATTAGCTGACGCCACAGGCACATAGTTTGATCTTTCACAGTTTTGATGTGTGTATTTGTGAAATCTGTCCAATGGGTATTCCAGAACTGCTATTGAGTGGACGCACAAACTAGCACAGAAGTGCTTTTTAATAACATCTTCTCTTGTTATGTAGTTAATCATTTAGTTTTATCTATTTATCTTCACTTTTCTGATTTTCTGATATATTTTTTATTTATCATAGGCATAAGCTATACTTATTCTTTTTGACAGTGTATGCTTTACTCTGTGAGACTGTGTAAATTGCCCCCTAGGCAAATACATTTTTTGAACTGAACTGAATTTCTGAAGGCATGGTGATGCATAAGTGAATGAATATTCATAAGCTAATTCATAAGAGGATTGTCTGGAGAACAAACAGACTGGTCTCTCATCTCATTACTGGTTCCCGATCATCTGGATGTCTGCTATAATCCTGTTTGTGCTCTGCTGGTCTGGGAGCATTGCTAACCACAGAGTGGGCGCTAAACGCTTTACTTGAGCGCATGACACATTCATGATACACTCATCAGTGCCTGATAAAGCAAGACCTGCATGAGCATTCACTATGGAATTACATAATTCTCTCTGAAAAAAAACTCTAGTTTTTTTGTTTACTCTAGTTTACTCTATTGCAAGCTTTTGTTGTTGTCTTCATACATTGGCTCCACACTGCCTCTGCTGGTCGGGGGTATACTGCACCACAAGTTGCGCGGCTTCCTGACACTGTCATTGAGATTGTATAGTGTGTAAAAGTGGTCACACCCTTACCCTGTTACACCATTATGGAACTACATTTCAGGACTTGTGAACTACCTTCCCAGTGTCATACCCCAGTGGTATTTAACACTATACTTTAAATAGCAATGGAAAGTGATTTAGCAACTTTTTTAGATACTTCTCTAACTTTCAAGATTTTTCAGTCCAGAAACATGTGTCAAAGTAGTGACACTTTAATAAAAGCTTGGGGACTGTTTCTGAAAACACTATCAATCATTTCAGCTCTTTTGTTGTGGAGGTTTAAAGTGGGCCACAGGCATTCTGGGTTTGATGAACTGATCTTCAATTTTATTGGGACAGTTCAGTCTGTTCTCAGAGCCTGTTTTGTGGGTATTGCTTTGACCATTTCGGTGTGTATATGCTGTGTGTTTGTGTGTGCGAGAATGTGTGTGGGTGGGTGTGCACATTTGTGCATACGTACTATTTTCTTTTTCTTTTTTAAATTCTGGTAACTTGTTCACAGGCTTTACCTGGCATTGTTAAGTGACTACCTTCTGAAGGTGTTCAGAAACCTTTTGGTACAATGGGTGAATTACACTGCCCTCCCTCACTCCAAGACCTCATAGCCTGATGCACCAACATGCTTTTACATTGTTTCACTGTGTGCAAAGCGTGTGGAACCTATCCACTGGGATACATTTGCTTCCTGGTGGGCAGCTGCTATCTGCTTCAACCAGTCGCTACTGTTTGGTTGTGACATATGTTACACGCCAGAATGCACCACTTGAGTTCAACGTTTTTGCATTCAGCCCTTCCTCTGTTCGCTGATTGGTCGGCAAAGCTCAGAGTCAGTGGAAACCTAAGCCTATGGATAGATCCCTGATTGTCAAAAGGTACCCGTGACCGGTGTCTTTATAAGCAGAGGATGACGCAGTGGATTGAGGCCAAGAGGAAGTTGTTTTATTTTCTTCCAGCCCATGAGCACCCAAGTGCAATATTTACAGTGCACCACATAGCAACAAAATAAATAATGCACAAGATACCGTAACGTAAGATGTTCATGTTTGTAAAACAGTGTGATGCATGTTTTCTAATTGTCCATAGTCGAGAACACATTCAAACAGCGTCCCCAAACCAGTGTGTAACTAACGTGATGCCGTGACGCTGAGTTGCGGCATCACACTGACGCAGTGGTAGAACCACGAGGCAACGGTAGCCTGGCTAAAGCCCTGAGCCCTTGAAAACTGAACTGGCACAAATCAGCCAAATATGAAGCACAATTCATGCCAGGTAAATCTTAAAAGTTCAAGGCTTATGGTTTGGTGGGAGCATTGAGATTCAGCTAGTATTTCAACTCAAGCACTCTCATTATTCTACCCAGTGTTGTAAGTTAGGCAAACAGGATGGGAAAGGAATGAGAAAGAAAGGAAAAAAGAGGAGAGTAGGGTATGGAATGAGAGAGGGGGGAAGAAAAGAAAGAGGAGGGAGAAGGAAATGCAAATGAAGATGAGTCCTGAGAGTGCGTGTTCAAGAGATTGTTCTGCATGCTCTGAATATCAATTGCAAAACTAAATATATTTCAAATAACAAGTGACCTCTTCATGGCTGGGAGAATAGAAAGAAAAAAGGGACATTTCTGCAATATAGAAAAAAAAATGAATAAAGAGACAGAAAGAAAAAATATTTTCAAGGCCATAGCAAGTCCAGTGCATGACATGATACTAGCAGAATACCTCAGTTGATGCTAGCCATTCCCATTCATAAACAGCCTCTAATAATATGGCCCCGTAATAGAACATGAATGAGGCCAATTTCGGGCTGTGTAACAATGCCCCATCAGGACACTGGGCATCCAGAGGCCCGGAAAAAGCAATATGTTTAGCCAATTACAACGCTTCAAACATCTTGTTCTCTGTTTAGAACAAGCCCACTGGCTTTTCCTGTCCTGACGGCCTTGGGTGAGAGAGAGAGCTCATTGTAGGGCCTGTACTGTATAATTTACTGTCCAGAAACCAATGGGTGCTTTCATGTGCAAATCTAATCAGGCTTTGCTCTCTGAGGGAACTGTGGCAATAGCCTCCTGCTGGGTAAGGGCGCTAGTGTTCTGCTCCGGCCTCATGGCAGGTCATACGTTTCAGCCATCTGTGATGAACTCTGCCAGCAATCCTAATTTGTGTGTCGTCCGAGACATTCATAATTGATGTGAACTACCGGGATGTGTACAGACAGCTCAAGCAGATATAAAGCTAAAAGTGATTTCATGTAAAGCATGGAAGCAGCCGTCTCAAGGTCATACTGAGCATGCAGTTCTCACAGAACAAGGATTTTTGTGCCAATATAAAACATGCCTTGCTGTGGGGTAAAAAGATTTCATTCTATTCTCAAAGAAGCAGTGCTGGCACCCAGCCAGGAAGGTATGCGATTTTAAGAATGCAAAGAATGTAAAAAAACATATACTTATGTCTAACTCTTCACATTTTTTAAATTACACAGTAAGGCACACATATGAACACAAAACCCTTCAGGAATTTTTTCATTCACTGTGATGCATCTCACACATGTTGCACCCAGCTCTGCTGTGCTGTGGTTGCCTCAATCCTCCTATTGCAGCATACACTAGTCTCCCAGCTCCCAGGCTGCGGGGGGAGCTGGGCAACTTGGCTGGGCTGGCCATGGTGGCTAATTGGCCATAGGATTTAAACGCCTCCTCAAGTGTGCAGACTCTCTCTGACTCCTGCTCCAGCCTGCTGTTCCACCAGGGTTGGCGGCAGCCTTTTTTCTTTCTTTCTTTTTACACACTACATTTCACGATGCTAACTTTCACTACACTTTTGCATATTCTACACTTACTGACTATTCTTTCTGTTTGATTTAATAAACGATTGTTTTAACGTTACGCCTGGTGTGGACTCCCACCATGTTATCTCCACCTCGAGCCAAGTGGTCATCTCACAGAGAACTTCTTGGTGGCACTCACAAACAAAACTGGAGCATATGGTGAATGAAGCCCATTTGACATTAGGCAAGGATGTCATCAGTGTCAGAAATAGTTACCAGAATTTTCCTAATAATTATTCCAAAAACATGCCCCAATACAAGTGCTCTGAGGGCTATTATAACTAAGCATAGAAACAAGGCAACATAGTAAAAGTGTTATAACAATGTACTAACAGTGTAATTAATAAAAGTCTCATTGTTATGTAATTCTGAGGCATAAAATATGATCATCCACACTGTGTTATGAAAACTGGCCTTTAATTAGCAAAGTGCTGCTAGTGCATTTGAAATCTTGTGTGTTTTGTGGTGTGAGGAAAAAGTATTGCTGCTGACATCTGAGCTTCGAACACATCTAGTAAAGTGTAAGTCTGATCTCTTGTCTGTCGTTATATCAGCCTGCCCAAATACAGGATAAGTGGTTGCGAATTCAAATCTGTTCAATCAATTATGGGCTCATCTGGGTTCCCCAGGCTGTATGTTGTATATTTTTCTTTTTAAATCATTCTTTCTTCATAGATCTCTCAGAGCATCACTGTAGAAACTTAATTTTACTACACATTTGTATGTGACATGGATGTGACAAATACAAGCCCTGAATCTTTAAAACATATAATAATGGCACAATGATTCAGATACAATAACTTCCCAAGTCACCATGAAGCTCAGCTGACCCTGAAACTAACACCCACTGCAGGGAAGCTGAGTGACCTATCTAGTGACAGAAACTCAATCAAAGCAAATTTACATAATCACCATTACATTTAATGTGAGTGGCACACCAGCCTCAAGCCCCAGCAAGAATATTTAATATGTACTGCAGTCAGGAATGATGCTTTTCTGCATGTTGCATGTCTGGAAGTACACTGCATTCTGTGTCCACGTTCTGTGATCCCACGGCTACATGTGTGGGCACCACACACACACACACACACACACACACGCACATACATACACACACACAGTTGTTAGTACATATTAATGTTCCAGACTGAATGGCTGAGTCAGTGTCCATCAGGTACAAACAACAGATTAATATTATTGGCAGAGCACCTGCATACGCACATGCACACACACACACACACACACATGCACACGCACACACACACACACACACACACACACACACACACACACACACACACACACACAATCACACACATCCCCCCATGCTCTATCTCTGTCATACATAAATGAACAAATGCACACACACATTCTCTGTCTCTCTCACACACACAGTGTTAACATGCAAACCCAACATGTAGTCGATGCATGTCTGACCAACATAGCTGAGCTCTAAATGATCAAACATAAAAATACAAAACCAAAAGTTGGGCACTACACCCCTGAGCACAACCAACAATACACACAGCAGGACAAAAACAGAAAACCCACACAAAATGATCAGGTAGAGCTATGCCAACTCTGCCAAGCACACAGTATCATTTACATTCACAAATTCCAAGCACACAGTATCATTTACATTCACAAATTCCAAGCACACAGTATCATTTACATTCACAAATTCAAATTTGGCAGGACAAGGCGGGAAAACTGTGAATCTGCTGAAAATGGCTGTAATAAATTGTATGTAAATCTGTCCCCTTGCTAACTAGCAGACATACATAACATGGCTATGGCAGTAACACTTAAAGATGCCTTTCCTGTGTAGCCATCAGTTTGGGAAGTCTTTTCACTCTGTTAAAGCCCACGTTGAATGGCTCCAGTTCAGCTCAGTTCAGTTTCATGTCACGTAGGACCAAATAGTGACACAGATGCAGTCTTGCAAGCTGTTGTTAACAGAGGCACACGATTGAGAGCATTCAGCATCAAATGAAGTCAGGTGGGTTTTATTGTCATTTCAACTATAAGTACTCTGTCCACAGTGGAACAAAACAACCGGTGCTACATTAAAAGTAAGTAGAGCTAGGGCACATTCAATGCATACACATGTTGAGATATAGACCTAGTGCAGTTACGGCTTAAAGCAGTGGATTTTAGAGTGACAGAGACAGAGACAGTGACCCTCTCCTGTAACATCCCACTAAGAAAAAGCTTATTTTTGACCTCCTAAGTAGTGTAGCCTACAGCATAAAATTAGGCTGCTTAAAAACAAACTTAAAAGGCAGAGGGATTCAATTTAATAAGACAATGTAACCATGAGTAGTTACCCCACCAAATCTATTGTAATGGTATTAGGTTACACTATACTTTTGTAATTGTTTGTTTTTGTATTGTAAAGCTATTGTGTGCTGCTATACTAATCTGCCAGGGGACAGCAGATAAAAATTAGCCAATTTTACTAACTCGGGCATATTTACGTTTTAGGTTTTAGTTTAAATGTTAGTAAAGGTGCATTTTGCCTTTTAAAATAAACTAACCAACTAAATAAATAAATACAACATTATAGAGTACTGGTACAGAGGAATAAATAAAAATTACATTTGATAGCATTATAGAGTACCGGTACAGAGGAATAAGCTAGCCAGCTAAAAGCTTCCCAGAATCTGCTCTGATCTCAGTTGCCTTTGTGTGTCTACATGATGGGCAGAGGAATGGATATAGAACAAAATAAATAAATCCTGCAGGCTTAAGATTATTCAGGTTCAGTGGCAGCCTTTCTTGGAGAATCCAGCTCTTTCTCAACATTCCTCTTCACAGAGGCTTTTCAGTTGTAGTGGGAGTTCAGTCAACCCACCTCCTCTGGCAGGGATGCTAAAAAATGGAACTGTCTTGCCAAGGCACAAAGAGGCAGGAGGGGGTTTTGAAAAGTGTTTGGGTTGATTTTTAACTTGGTAGATGAAGAAAGGGGGGCTGGAGAGACTGCTAGGGGCTAGAGTGCTGCCCTGTTCCCAGTGGGCTCCATTGTTTGAGATGACTAAAGTAACGCTAAGTAACAGGAAGGAGGCTAAGAATACACGTTCACCTGGACTTCCTCCACCTCTCCACCTCAGTCATGTGGTTTCTCAAAGGTCAGCAATCTCCAGCGTATCTACTGCTGTTAGTCCTCTGTTTCTTGTAAGGGCGAGCTGCACTGCAGGGTTTTCATTTGTTCCTAACCATTCTCAGTAGACTAGCTTGTAGGGTGTAGCATGCAATTTTGCACTTTCCATCTGCCCCCTCCTCTGCCACCCTCCTCCCACTGTGTTTAACCTTCTCAACCAGCCTCCAGCACCGACCATCTAGCTCCACTGCAACCCCGGCACTGACACGGACTGCAAATCAGGCCGGTTTCATGGGACAGGCAGCTAAACCCAATACCAGTGGGTGATGTCCATCTTTCCAATTGCTGTAGTAGCTTTCAAAGTGGTTGGACACCTTAGTAATGCAGATGAGACTGCGAGGACAGTGATCAATATATGACTACCGTACTGGCAAGCGATACGGTCTGAGCAGAAATCTTAACACTCACATATAAATTTAATTTTATTTCAAGGGTTTGGAAATATTAGATCAGTTACCATAAGGGAGTAAATTTGAATAAGTAGAAAGCTGAATAGTGACTTAATTTCCAAAGCTGGTAAGAAATCATGGGAGATTTACTGCAGTCATGGTCCATAATTGTTTAGTGTAAAATGGCAGGTTCTGCTGTTTCATCATCTTGACTTAAGTGATATACAAATAGTCTATATTTGATGGTGTCATAAGTGATACAAGTTTTTACAGTGTACAGTGTAACAGTGATGTATAAGTGTTGACTGTTTAAAATGATCAGGTGAGATCATTTCTTTTCAACTGTGAAATATTTTCCCTAGATATCACGTCTATTTTAGAGAGGTACAATATGAGTGTAAATGGCCAGTGAGCATCGACCTAGTGCAGCCATTGCACTATTTGTGACTAGGTGTTCTATGAGTGTTTGGTCCCAGTGTGGACTGGAGAGAGGAAAGGCATTATCTTCTTTCTGTGCAACTGATTATCACTTCAATTTATAAAAGTACCTGCTGTTTGCCACTTAGTGCGGAACATCTGTCACACCCATCCCCAGCTAAACCAGAAAACATGCATTAGTCAAAACAGCTTTAGACGCTTCAAAACACATGGCCATAGTCAAAAGAACAGCATGTTCTAAAATTAAGGTGTTCTTCTTTACCTTGTTACTGTATGAAACTAGGTACAAAATGTGTATTTTTTTCTCTGAAAAAGTCTTCAAAGCCCATTGCAAAACATCTTATATATGGCACATAGGGATTAATAGGAAAATATTTCAAAATGTTGAGACCCCTAAACTTGGCTCTGGACAAACTCTGGCAATTTTATTGAGATCTTCACATGGTACTTGACAACAAGAGAGCAGATCAGAGGAAGGGGTTTATTTTTTCATCTGTTCATCCATCGTTCATTCTTTCTGTTTGCTTTACTCTCTTTGTTGTCCCTGTCTGTGGGATCCCTGGGTTTGCTCTCACACTTTATTTCCTTAGGGAAATCCTTTCTTTTACACACACACACACACACACACACACACACACACACACCCAACAGACATGGAATAAATAAATAAACTTGGGCACATGGGCAAGTGTGATGGGGGAAACTATTTTGTTGTTGACCTCAACTACAAGTGTAGAAAGCTTTTTAATGTTCTCTCTAAAGTTGACAGCTTCCCAGCAAAGACATGTTCTACACCACAATTCCTCTATGTATGGCACCAAATGGTTCATCGGTGAAAACCACAAAATACAGTTTCAATCTGGGGTGGGAGGAAGTTTAAAAGTTTAAAAACAAAGTTTGCAGATAGTAGCACAAAAGAACAGGGCGGTCCATTTTAATGAGCAGTAGGCATTTAGTGCTCTGAATAGGTGCATTTTTGTGTAGCACACATCTTGCCAATTAAGGTCATTTGTACTCTGCATTGAGCCCCTGTGCCCCTGTCACATGTGACTCACACTCACACACACACTACCATTTAATTTGTCAGTAATTTGTTTTTTTAAATTATTTTTTTGCTCCTCCATTTTTCTATTTCTTTCTGAATCCCAAATTTAATCAGTCCCATCTCCTATTCAGCTGAAGCTTTAAAAGAAAAGAGCCCCTCTTTTGCCGTAATGCATTTTAATAATAAACCACGAGTGTTTGGACCTGTGAAGGTGCAGGAGATGAGGAAACTCCTTTAGCTTCATGCAGCCAGTCGATCGCATGATGAACGATGCCTACACTTTCACAATGACTGTGTTTACATATACATCATACAGCATGCCTGTTCTAACCAGAAAATATTGAGAATCTGCAAGTTGCACAAGAGTCATGTAGTCCTCATTCTGTTCATCTTACGAATTTGGCCATATTCCAGTTACTAAAAATGTGAATAACTCCCATGGCATATGCATATATTAACTGTAATACTAGATAAAGTAGGCTAAACACCTTAATCAGAAAATGAAGGAGGTTGTCACATCTGTGCATGTTCAATTTCTGAGAAATCGTTATTGAATGATTATTGCATGGTTATTGGTTTAGGGGCACAAACTGTCTTCAGAAGGTCGCATAACCCCTTCATTTACCTTGCGCATACATGCAATGTGCAGATAATATATTATCTTTTGTTACGGCCCAGACTTTTCTGTCTGTCTGTGTGTGTTTTACAACGTGGCATTATGCACAGGTCTGACTAATAACCTGAAGAAATTACTTGGCCACCTACCTCCCCTCTCTCATTGGAAACACGCTTGAGTCGCTTTTGTTTTGGGTTATTCCATATGACTGATTCACTCTACATTATTTTGTCCTCACCGTTGCATTTATACTGATCACTTCTTTTTTCATTCATTATTTGCTTTAATACATATTTCCATTATTTAAACTTGGTCTATGCGTGGTCTCCCTCTATGTTGCCAGACCAAACGAGCCTGCTTGGTAACACTCCATCCATACAGCTGTGAATTCTTATCCACCACTGTGAAAATTTCATTAACTGTCCAGGGCTTTCTCAATCTAACAGCACATTAAGGTTCAGACAGGCTCAGTGTAATTTCTGCCTTCTATCTCGCTGGTAAATCTGAAAGAGCGGCATGCATCGACTCTGCACTTGGACAGGGACTTAAGGACACACATGGGACATTATTATTAATGTCTGTCCTCTCACAGAACCTGACTCACCCGCTATCTATTCATCTGCTTGCTTCCTTGTGTTATGATTACTTCACCTGCGCCACATTACTCTCAAGCATGATGACCTGAACTGGTGAGATGTCTTAGTTGGCAAGACCTCTTATCGTCAGGCAAGATGTGTGAAATGATGCTTTCATCCTACTGATTATCATTATAATAAGCTGTCAACTGCTAGCGGCTTTTCACCATTTACAACTGTCTGTGATGTGTGACATCTGTCAAAGTATGCTGACAACAGCGCAAATGCATCTTGCTGGATGAGTTGTGACACAAAGATAGTAAACCCTTACAATATTACGTTAAGCACATTAGTGTATCAACGTGTTTTTTTTTCATATCTGTATTTAAAATCTCAGTCACATACAGATTAAGTCACTATTACTATTTATGAAGATATGCAGATTCACATGACAAGTGGGGCAATCAGTCCCTTGTAAAGCTTTACTTTAGAAGAGGGTCGCTGCTGGGAGGAGAAACTACTCACAGGGAAGTGCAGATGTAATATAACACTAGCTGGGTTTCCATTCAACTTATTCACATTTTATATTTTGCATTAACAAAAGTTTGGCTCAAGAATATGCACATCTGCATCCGTTTCCATCAGCTGTGTAATGCAAATAAAAAATGAACAGTAGGCTAGTCAAGTGATGTGTTCGACCAGCTGTGAGATCAACGTCTATGGACAGAAATGTGGTAAATGCGAATATACACAAATTAAAGTTTCCTCGTTCCTACCTCGTATTAAGAATGAATCCACCCCCCTCAAGCTGATTAAATTTATATTCACATTAGGGGGCTGATGATTATTTGCAGGTGTTTCCAACCAAAGATTTAATATTTATATTTATATTTTATATTTATATTTACATTAACAAGTTGGACAGAAACCCAGCTAATGTAAGAGCAACACCTGATTCATACTTGATCAATTTTACTTGAGAGCTTTGTTAAAATATTGTGGTTGCCTTCATTATGGTGGTCATGTATAGAAATAAAACACATCACCAGTGCTTACCCCATCACGCACTCTCACGATTAACACCAGCACTGGTTGATGCTCTTTAAGAGGTTTCTGTCCCTGGTATGTATAGCTTATACATGTTAGTTCAGATAACATTTTTTTTTAACCATTGCCACATATTTATTGTGACAAGTTGTGTCAGCACAGTAAAACACCATTTAGCTCCACTCAAACCTATCAAAACCAGTGCATGTTGTTTAAATACAATGTGTGAACATTAATACAGCTATCTGCTAACATTCATCACATTTTATTGCCTTTCTGGAGGGTTGATACTTTGGAGACTGTGAAGGCCTGTCTTTGTCTGGCCACACCAGCGGGCCAGGTTGGCATAGAGGGCTAGTTAGCATTTCCAGAGTCTCAGGGGAGAAGCTTTGTCTCTCTAATTGGCATGTCTAGCCCTTGGAGGGACTCTGGTCAGCTTCTGGCTCCGAGCCTGCAGTGCGTTGGCTCGATCAGATTGCATATTGCATCAGAATTGCATCAGAAATGCATAAATCGTACATCAATGACCGCCCCCCCCCCCCCCCCCCCCCACACCTCCCAATTGAAAGTGTGACATAACTCACTGCATTTGTCTGCTTTGGATCATGCAGCATACAGCATAGCATCCAGATCTGTGAAAACTCTTAAGAGTTAGAAGAGGGAAACAAAAGAAATGATGGAGGCACTGGCGCTGTAACTGTGATGCTCAGTTTCCCCCCGGCGACAAATACAGCATGCAGGTCATTGCCATTACCTCATACACCTCCTCCAAAACACAGCAAACCTGTTCCACGAAGCTGTTAGCCTTCATTACATGGGCTGCCGCTCTGAATACATTACACACATTCTCTACAGGGAAAAGCTTAATCTCGGCCGTTTCCTGCCAAGCAGGAGAACGTCATCCAAGCCACCTAACAGCATTGTTGCTTCTCACGCTTGCCCTGATAAATCCACTGAGAGAGGTCACGTAATCTTCAGCAACCACGGCGGATTACTCTCCTGGTCCTGGCACTGAGCAGCCATGGCAATACCACTGAGCCCCGTCGGCCTACTGATGTGGCACCAAGCCGGGTTAGGAGGGACTTTAAAAATGTTTTAGTTCGAGGGCTTATTTCCAGGCCTTTATTGATAGGAAAGTGACATAGCAGGGTGGAATCGTAAGAGAGAGAGAGAGAGGGAGAGAGAATTCGACAGCGGGGGCATAAGAAATATCTTCAGGTCAAAATCAAGCCTGTGTGCTCTCAGGTAGTGCCCTTGTCTGAACATGGCATAGGACACAAGGCCTGCCATTGCACTAGAGCTGCCTGGAAGAGAGGCTAAAGCAAAACTCTATGATCCCTCCTGTTTTAAATTTAGCACTTTGTCAGCAGGCAGTACTTAGCCAGTCATGAGAAGTTTGCTTTCAACAGAACAGAAACTGACTGCCCAGAAACCCTGTAAATTGTTCGGATATATTTTTTGTAACAATGACAAGGACTCATGCAGTGTCTCTTTTAACAGCAATGTTAAAAAAAAATTAAATAAAGCGTGACAAAGGAATTCACAAGACTCAACTGTGTGGTCAAAGGGTAGATAGTTTCACTCAAAGTAATTTGGTGAATTGTGCTACGCGACAGGGAAGCGACATTGACTCGGCAACGAGTACCCTTTGCGTTAAGACAATGCAGAACCATAAATCTGCCAGAGAGCTCTCTCCGGGAATGAAAGAATTTCTCTTTTCCATAAATACAGGCAGCATAATGACAGTTGTAGATGCTTCATCGTGGCATTTCAAAAGAGCTGACAGACACATTGAATGAGAGCACAAGGAAAAGGCCAAAACACTGTAGATTTAAAGCAAGAGGGAGTGTGCAGAACTTGTGCATGAGTGTGGCAGGTCACCCCTGGGAACCCTTGTTATAGAGAACCTCTGGCAACTACACTCACAATGGGTGTGTAGGAAACCGAGGAGCACCACTTTGTTGTTGCCTGCGCTAACCAGGGGCATGTGTGACATTTTTCTTCACAGAAAAATAAAAGAGAATTCTGGAACTTTAAATGTGAAATTAAAAACTAATATTTATAAATTAATAGTTATAAACAATAACTAATTCAACAGCTTCATGGGCAAGTTGACAAAACTTTTCAAACTGTCAAAACAAACAAGGATCAGTACATTTGTCACTTGTCTTGCCAGGGTATTTTTTACTTTACATAAATCAATGCTGTTTTCCTACTGACGTTTTGATGAGATGACAAACCATGCAGTTCTTCAAAGAATGAATGAATTAGCAATAGGTCGCATCTTTCTTTGGCTTGTACCCATGCACGTGTGCATGTCTACACTCACACATACACACACACGCACACAGGATCCAGTTAGAAGCACAAGGTGAACTTTTTTAGCCAATTGTCAAATTGAAACCTACCGTATCAGTGTTTGGGATTAGAGTTGGTAAGTGGTCTGTGTGTGTGTGTGTGTGTGTGTGAAAGATGAGGCTTGAGAAGTGAAGGCTGATCTGGGCCCAGCCTCTCCCTGTGGGCACTGAAGCACAAGGACCACGCACTGACGAGTCGCTCTGCCAAACAGAAATTACATTTCTGAAAATGTTTTTTTTATATATTTTTATCTCCTCCTCCTCCTTTAACCTCCATTTCACTAAGCCTTTGCCTAAATGTTGATAAATGGAGCTTTTTTTTTTTTTAAGCATCCTGTCTGGGTTTCCACCCAGACTAAAGTGTTTGATATTATAGATTAGGGGTATGCTGCTACATATAGGTCAAAACAAATGGCATTAATTATAATGATTATTTAAATAATACATTAATTAAATGGCATTAATTATTATTATTATTTATTTTTATTTTTATTTTTTTTCCGATAGTGTGGAAAGACACACTGTTATACAGGAATAAAATGTATTCTACCTATCAAAGTAGTTGAGGACATGCTGTTATACATGTAGATACCTTTAAAACAAGCAATCAAACCAAAATGTCTGCCTCTGCACTTAACTGAACTCCATCCATTACAGGCAGTGCAGGGAGTGAACCCAAACAGCCACTGACTGCCTATCGGAGCACTGTGGCTCTAGTCTTACCTCACTGCATGCAGTGATCAGCAGTGAACCTGTGAACATCTTCAGAGGTCAGTATAAGGGCAGAGATAACCTACAGTGTGTATGTCCACCTCAGGAGCTGGTTCTCGGAACTGTGAATTGACTGACCCATGGTGCTACTCTGCTCTGCCTTCGTCTTACGCCTCCTGACCTCTGTCATGGGTCAGTCCAACCAACCATCCCTTTATTCCAACCAAGCCGATTTCCAAGACGATTTCCAACACAAACCAAGTTTACCTTTAATGCCTCCTCGAATTTCAGGTTTTTGTCATCACTTAAGTCAAGACAAGAGTCAAACAAACTCTACTGCACCTCAGTGGATCGACGGTGGGGGAATGAGTTGTCTTGCTTTAATGCCTCGATTACAAGGACAGAGTCCAAACGTGGTTATAAACCAGTTTATGTTCCTATTCAGAGAAAGACATTACTCAGACTAATTTCCAGGAACCCTGTTAACGCATTGAAACAAAGAGCCTGTCAGTGTCCGCCTCAGTGGTGTCAGATAGTGCATATTAACCAAGAGAATATTTGGCCTTGAGCTGAAAAACATCTACCCAGGACCCTCTCATTTCCCACCTCTCACCAAACAGCGGTGTACAACTCTACTGTATGAGGGTGAGTGGGCGAAAGGTCTGGCACAATGGATGAGAGGTTAGACCAGCAAGTAAAATGAAAATTAATTACAGCGCATTGGTGAAACACAACAAGGCGTAGAAAGGCTACGAAAGGGTGAGCGGTCCCTGACGGTGGGGACAAGAGGGGTTGTGTGTGGGTGTGTGGGTGTGTGGGGGGGTCTCAAAGCATGCACAATCTCTCTTTATTTGCATTTAACGCTTTTCATGAGCATGAAATCCTCCTAGATTAGAAGCATCCTGTATTAGAAGCATCCTGTTTTACACAAAGAACATGATGCCTGTACTATAGAATAGAATAACAAAAGCCTTATTGATTGATAGATTTGGTTTATGTGGATAAGTGATTACGTGTGATCTGGCAGTTGTGCATGTTTGCATACAAAAGCAGCCAGTAATCCAGTTATCTTGTGAGGTATTAATTTCAGAATGGGGAATGGATCTAACGGATGAATCTTTTTTCGACTCAGTGAGTGAGACCTTAAACATGTCCGTCACTGGTGGGAAATGGAGAATGTGTCAAGGGGAAATGGAAATGGAGAACGCTAAGTACTGTATGTCACTAGCTTAAATGTGTCAGTTAGTGTGTGTGTGTGTGCATGGAGGGCAGGGTAAATAATTGTCATCCTTTTGTCTAATTCGCTGTGTCATTCCAATGGCTCCATGGGGACGGGTGGATTTAGGCCCAGAGAACGGGCTGTTGAGGGGAAGTGTCTGAGAGAAAACAAACAGACAGATAAATGAGTGTGTGTGTGTGTGTGGAGGGGGGGAGATCTTGGTCAAACACATGTGACAGAGGCTGCTCGCTAAATTAAGCTGAGGCTTTTTTTTTTCATGAAATATATGTGCAACGTGAGACTTTGAAACGTTTTCAGCATTAATCTGTGGCAGAAAGCTCTCTTCAAAACACACCATGCTCTGTTTGTGTGTGTGTGTGTGTGTGTGTGTGTGTGTACTGTGCACTGTTTGCATTAGAGTGCAAATACTGGGAGTGAGGGATGTACAGAGGCCTGCATTAGATGCTCTATACAATTCAACATGTTCTCATCACCTCCCAAAATACCCACTTAATAGAAACATTTGTGGATAAAAGGTTATCTACAAAATGCAATAAGAGTAACGGACAATGAGGATGAAACACTTTGTGCAAATAGCATGAAGACAGCACAAAAGAGATTTTTAGTGTTTTTCAGTGCATGCTGCAGATGCATAGGGCTACATAATGAAAAAGGCAGAAGATAAACATGATTCTGAAAGAAAAGCCCACGCCAGTGTATGTCTGCAATTACCCAGTGTGCACGGCTCTTGCTTTACCTAACGTTAAATGGAGAGAGAGTGTGACATCATTTTTTTAATGTCATCTAGATGCAATCATCTCTCAGAAAGATAACATGTAACATCAAAGCACCCACACAATGTGTTTGTTTGTGTGTGTATGTGTGCGCGTGTGTGTGTGTGTGTGCGTGTGTGTGTGTGTGTGAGATGGCAGAGAGATGGCGGAGTCCTGCAGCCCTGCGGTGCAAACAACCAGATATTGATATTCAGAATTAATCAAAGATTTACACAATACACTCAAGTCGGTACAACCCACTGATCTGGAGTTATGGATATCTCCCCATTCGTTTAGATTAGGGCCTGGTCTGGTTAATCACAAATAGGTTCGAGTTCAGGGACTTAAAAAAAAAAAAAAGATTAATACAAATATCTTGGAATTTGGCGTGATGACAAGATTTCATTTGGAGTTCACATAGAAAGTACCCTGACAATTTTGCACTTCCTACCCTGACCATGTCTTCAAAAATCTTTTTAAATCAGTTCCACTGTCATAATTTTTAACCCTTATATCTTTAATCCTTCATTTTTTTTTTCTTTTCTTCTTGTCCATAACTCTCTCTGTCTTTTTTGACATCTGGTATTTCTATGTGCTTAGTCTGTTAGTCCATGTTTACTTCCTTCCATTTTTGCAATGTCTCTGTGCTTATATGAGTTAATATTGCATGTTCTGGTGTATGTTGTCTATATATGTTGAAACTTTTCTTCAAGTCATTTGCCTCCACTTTGGCCAGGACTCCCTTGGAAAATGAGATCCTGTATCTGAGTGGGACAATCCTGGTCAAATAAAGGATGAATAAAAGGTAAAAATAATCAAAGTTCCGTACAATGTTCTTTTAATTGGTAACTATAACAACCATATTAAATGACAGCTAAACTAGTGAGCAACAATGGAATCAGCTGTTACCAAGCTTACCGTGGTCAGTAACCAAAGGAAATAACGCGTAGCGCTCTAGAATCTTTGGAAAATAGTACAGCAACCGAACAGATTAGCTTCTTTAAAAACTGAACCACATGTTTCTTTTGCTTATTGTAATCATGAGTTGCGGAGCCAATTTGGTCGAGGCAAGCTAAAAGCTGTTCTTTGCCCCCTGCCTCGTCCTCGGCAGCCGTTATCCCTAACTTATATTATTCTGTTAGGAATAATAAAAATATGGTATATTTTCAATAGGAATTTTCCATATAGGCAGAACATCAGTGCTTCAGTGACTTTGACACAAGCAGACTACTAGCTCTAGGGCAGCTAAACACATACTGTATGTATACAGTTCTGTGAATTACATACCAAAGGTCAAGTGGTCACCTATCCATCTGTTGATTGACAGCCATGCATTTGATGTCGTCTTCAGCTGTGTTTTGCATTTCATACGTGCTGTCATGTTCCACTAAGGTCTAGGAGGAGAAAAGACTGGAGAGAAGAGTTCATTGTTTCCTCCATTAGATTTCTGTCATTCAGCGCAGAAAGGCTACAATGATGTGTGTGGCACTAATAACCTGTCAATCAAGGTCCAAATGAACTGTATTCTGACAGATAGACGCAAATGCTGTCTGTAAATCATTCAGGAACACCTAACGTTGTAATGCTTTGCGTCAGCATCATTTTCTCAACTTTGGATTGCATTCATTTGTGCTTAGTGGATTTCCTGAAGACAGAAAAATTAACCGAATGTGATAAGTATCCACCCAGGTTCAACTATCAGGGAACTTTAAAGTGGGCAGTCAAAACTCAAGTTACTCCAACATTCCAAATCTGCTTGCTGGCTGGTGTTAAGTGCTGAAGTGTGGAGAATATTTGGCATAGATATTTGGTCAGAGAAAGGTTACGGCAGCTGAATGCATCACCCTTCATCAAGCACAGCTTGTTTATTAGATGTATCATCTTGTGTCTGTCACAGAAGACTCTTTAATACATTTTTAAATGTATGTATGTACATATGTTTACTTTTCCTGGACTAGCAAAGGTGTACATACATACATTTAAAAATGTATGAAACAAAAAAGTTCTTTGTTCAGCTGAAAAGTAGGTAGAGGAGGTGTCAGGAGGCCAGAGGCCTGGAATAAAACAGACCTACATCAGATTTCCGCACTGCCTCATCGCAAAAAAACCCCATCTAGGGGTTTGAGCATCAGGTTGGAGCTGCTACCATGCACAGCATGAGCCCATTATCTCAGTTTAAGGACTTTCAGAGACTGGAGCAGAGTCAGTCTTTGTCTCAGGAAAATGGAGGTGTGTCTGTCACACAGAGGTCCTCTGGCAGCAATGAATAGCTGGGCACAAAGGAAGAAAGAATCTCCGGAGAAATTCAGAGCCACTGATGAAAAGAAAACAAACAAAAGAAGCATAAAAAAAGTGGTGAGGTGGATCAGAAAGTAGGAGAGGACCGTTCTCTTTCATACGCTTACCTGAGACTGCATGACCTAACACAAAAAAAGCTATTTGTTTCTTCTCAGGGTCTAACAAAATCTAAAATACAGAAATACATAAAGGGCCCTATCATGCCGCGGCGCACTGTGCATTCGCGACATGCGCATGGTGTCATTGCTATTCTGTGCCAGCGCATCGTTCATTTTTTCTGGCAAAAAATCACGTTGTCTAGATAGCAGATGACACTGCGCCGTCATGGGTGTGTCAGCGAAAAGAAGAGGTGTGGTCTGGCGCAAAGCGTGCCAGATGCTATTATAAGGACGCAAAAATTAAATCCGCCAGTGACCAACAAAACCCTGGTCTGTCGTCAGCGCATTGCTGAAAAGCTATTTTAGGGGCGCACAGCGCTATGGGATATGAAAGCGTGCACAACGCGCGCACACCCTGCTTCTCTCATCAGCAGGAGCGCGCAGCAGGGCTTATACAAAAGTTTTTCATGTGGGGAAAAAAAATTATGGAGTCCCTGGAAATATGAAATATAAATGTACATCACATATATCACAATATTTATTAATTTGCATTGAAAGCTTTTGTTTCCCCGTCTTCTAACATCGTTGTACCGCTTTCGGCACTGTTCGTTTGTTCTTTTTTTTGCCAAAGGCGGAGGACACATTCTTCGAAATAGGCATAGTAGTTTAGTAAATATGTGAATTCATGCTTGGTCACAGTGTCTGCAAAACCTCTCAACGGTTAACTTCTGTGATAGCAGGTAGATGGAGGGTGGACGAAAACCATTTGGGGAATTGTGTGTCGGACTGATTGCTTTCTCTGAGACACCAATTTATTAAGCCTGATAGGTAACCTGTCATGGAGCAGATTAGTCCAGAAGCATATGTTACCCCAGTAAGTCAGCTAAGATTCCAGTTAGCTAGGGTAATGGTTCCTTAAGTTCCTCGTGATGAGAAGGTGTGAATTCTGGGTGATCCCTTCTGAGACACTGGCTTCTCCTCATGAAAAAGCAATATAGCTTGACCAGCGCTGACTGTAAATGACCATAAATGACTTGTGAAGCTAAGATTAAGCCACCACTAAACCACCAGTTTGTGGAGCTTACCCTTATCGCCAGCTCTATAACTCTACTCACAAACACTCTCTATTTACACACATGCATTTGTTCTTTTTTTGCCAAAGGCGGAGGACACAACTGAGGATATTTCCTCCCATACTTCCTTGACCCGTGGAGGTTTTGGGGGGATTCTTTCCATCCCCGAAGATAACCTGTTCACGCGCTTTTACCTCACGCACTAGCAGATCGGTCTCCTCCGTCGAAAAACGCTCCGGTCGTCCGGGAAAATTCGCCATCGTAATAGCAACACGCCATGGAAAATGCGCCGCTGGCTTTTAAAGGGAATGAGAGTATAAATCCTGATTGGTTAATTGTATGTTACGCCCAAAACACACCTATGACTAATGAAGTACTTGAAGACCAACCCTTTTGAACCATGCGCCTGGCGCAATGTTCGCTTTTCCCGCTGTCAAAATACCAAATTGTCTCGGGCACGCCCCCAAAGCAACTTGCGCGACTGACTTTAGACAATGCGCATATGATCGTCAAAATAGAGCCCAAAATATTATGCACTATAGGCTAATGTGTAGATCTAAATGTGTCTGTGTTCTGAAGTATTTACCACTGTTGCGTTTGTCATAGGCTATGCCAATTGTTGAAGTGAAGTGCACCCTGTTTGAAGGGAATCAAGATTTTTGTTCATTTGGAATTGGTATCTGGTAACAGCACAGTTACAGTAGAAGAACAGTACATCCTTTGGATGTACAATTTGTAAATTAAACCCAGTGTGAGAAAGACACGTCTCCCTGAGCTGTGAGACAATAGCTCTGCATTTCCCCTAAAGAGTCGGACCAACTAAATTGATCTACGTTGCTGGTGATTCTGGGACTTGTTGTTTTCTGTCAATTTGTTTTTTCCGGAAAAAGGACATTAAGTTGGTCTAAATTTTGAATGGTTTTATGAAGACTTCAGTTTAACTTGTTGAAACCCTGCCTCTTTTGTGTATTTGGAACATGCATGCTTGTTCCAGAAGGATCCACAGGAATCTTGACAAGCAGTCATTTCATCGTCCGTTCTATGATGGAGAGGGTGGAATCCCCCTAGCCTCTCACAAAAACAAATGCAGCTGACACAATGCCATAGTATGCCACAGTCACAACTGTGCAGTGACAGGGGAGTCCTCAACCACAAATTAGTTTTGGGTTTTTAATAAATAATCAATCAATTAGTCAATCGAGATGAATCTCTGCTGTGATTGATAGCACTCATGCCATTGTCTTTATTGCTGAGGTTACAGCTCATTTGCGTAATTATGTGTGGCCCGTGTTATTGCATCCGTCTTAAATGCATTCGCAATTCTATAATTGCCTGATCATGCCTCGGGGAAAACAACATTTGGATGCTCTCCAGAAAGAAAACAGAACACCGAGTTACAGCTGGTGCACTGACAGGATTTACAGGCATCCGCGTTTATGAAACGACACATCATCCCCATCATATGAGATGACAAAACCTGCCTTGTTTCACCATGTGAACTTAATATAAAAACGTCTGTAGTATAAACATCCTGTACTTGATGTAACAGTTTAGTTTGATTTTGATTCATACTATCAAAGCTTCATAACTGGATAGTGGTAAGGGTGTGACTGTTGTGTATTAAGTGTTGAGTTTACTCAATAATTTTGGGGAAATTCATGCTGGAGAAATGCTTTTGGCACAGATATTCTATTGGAGACACATGGAAATAATGTTGCCTGTCTTGCTGGTGTGATGTGTATGTGTGCGCATGTTCTTTTTTATGTGTGGATATGCAGACACCAATAGGACAGACAAACCTTAGGCTCTTGAATGAATACATCTTTTATTAAAATATCTTTGGGTGCGTCAACTGAAAATAAATTCACTTTTTGTTTTACACAGTGCAACATTGTTAAGGCTGTGACAACCAGTAAGCACTTGACAGGCAACAAGAGCATTGTCGTCATACAGAGAAACAAAGAGAAACATCAGACGTTGTCACAAACACTGTACATCACAGAGCTTTTTTTTTCTGCATAGCAGGAATGTTTGAATGAACACCGTCACTACTCTGAGATCGTGTCGCTGTGAAAAAGTCTTCCACTGTGCAGTGGGCAACATGCCTCTGGTAGCTGTGCAACAAATAAAACAGATGTGTGTGTGTGTGTGCGTGTGTGTGTGTGTGTGTTTGTGTGTGTGTGTGTACACATGCATTAGTGTATGTGTGGTTGTGTCTGTGTGTGCGTGTGTGTGCACACACACACTCGTATATGTGTGTGTGTGTGTGTGTGTGTGCGTGTGTGTGTGTGCAGCTTATTTAAGCAGTGAAACAGCAGCCACTTTTGAAGGCAGCTCTCCTCAAAATATACAAGTATTTGCAGAATATTTGCAGTTACAAAACATCAAAAAAGGACTGACTTTGCCTCACCCCAAAGTAGGTGAATTCTGTAGACCTGCATGACCTAGTGATCATTAGCAAACACTACAGTAAGCAGCAATATTGACCACAGCAGACAAAATTCAATAGCCTACATCAGACCAAATACCTCATCCTCTGCCAATAAATTAAAAGCTATAGTTTGTTTGGCTCTTTTGAAAGTGTGTGTGTGTGTGTGTGTGTGTTTCTGTGTATGAGCGTGCGTCTGGTGATTCAAACCTACCTCAGCAAACTAAATCGCTCCTCATTATTGTCTAATGTTCATTTTTTTTTGTGTTGAAAGGGAGGCATATGGTACATACAAATTAGATTAGATTTCTCTTGCCGATCAGTATGTAATATATACATGCACAAAATGTACATCCCGGCCAACATAAAGTCTTACGCAGAGGTATGGTCCAGTCTCGAGAGAGAGAGAATATCCTGTCATTCAAGTATGGCATCTTTTTCTTTCCTTCAGAATTTAGCGGTTTGTGTGTGTTTTTTATTTCCCGTGGGCATGTTAACTGAATTCAGAACACCTGCCGATTGGCCCATACACACACTTACATACCTTTACACACTCGCGTGCGTGCATACACACACACACACACACACATATACAGACTCTGACATCTCTGCACACACACAGATGCATCTACACACACTTACACTCACATGTATGCACACACACACATACAGACACAGACATCTACACACACACACACACACACACACACAACTGTACACACAAGTACACTCACTTATATGTGCAGACACACAGACAGACACACATCAGTCTCTACACATACACACACACATAACATACACATACTGTATCTCTCTTTAAACACACATAACACATAACACACACGCACACATACACACACACACACGCACACATGCATGTCTCTCAGTACTTCCCTGGTATCTCACAGACACAGAGGCTGGGCAAGTTGCACCAACAGCAGAAGAACTCCTTGAAAGTCTTCCTCATCTCTTGGCTGCGGAACGCGTAGATGATGGGGTCGATGATGGAGTTGCACATGATGAGAATGAGATACATGTTGAACTGGTTGATGAAGCAGGTGCAGTAGGGGTTCCTCGGGCACGTGATCATGAGGATGAGGTGGAGGAAGAAGGGCGCCCAGCACACCACGAACACCCCCAGCAGAATGGTGAGCGTGATGGCGCCCTTCATGTTGGCGCGCTGGCGAATGGGGGCGCTGCCCGGCTGGGCGGCGATGCGCTTCATGTGCAGGCGCGCCAGCAGGAACATGTGCACGTAGAGCGAAGCCATGAGGGCCAGCATGGTGAAGAAGATGCTGATGAGGCAAACCAGGACGGTGGTGCTCTCCGAGTAGATGATGAAGAGCACGCCGGAGGCCGTGCAGCACGTCCAGATGGCCGAGATGACCAGGAGCGCGCGGCGCACCGTCACCATGTTGTGGTAGCGCAGCGCGTAGAAGATGGTGATGTAGCGGTCCACGGCGATGGCCAACAGGCTGCAGATGGACGCCAGCAGCGAGCTGCAGATCATGGAGTCGAAGACGTTGTCCATGCTCTTGATGAGGTGCGCCGGGATGGCCAGCGTGCCGCTGTTGATGAGCGCGATGACGATGGTCTCGGACGCGTTGGACACGCTCACCAGCAGGTCGGCCACCGCCAGGCTGCAGATGAACAGGTACATGGGAGAGTGGAGGTTCTTGTTCTTCACGATGGCAGCGATCACTAGGATGTTCTCCAGCAGGCTTACGATGCCCAGTGTGAGGAACACCTCCGTGGAGATCAGCAGCTGCTCGTAGCAGCCTTCTGACGATGAAGATGAGGATGATGAGGAAGAGGAAGAGGAGGATGAGTCCTTTCCCTCCGAGAGGAGGCTGAGATTTCTGTTAAAGTAGCTCGGGACCAGTCCGAGGTGCGGAGTAGCATTCATAGTCAGTGATGATTTCAAGAGGAGCCCTCCTCTTTCCCCGAGCTGGAAACCTTTGTTCAGTTTTGCTCTGTGGTCGCTGACGCACACAGACTTTCCCCCGGGGGGCACTCACAGACACTTAATCCATAGACTGGCGTCAGGCTCAGGCGCAGGTAAGGAGCGGGAGCGAGGCTTTCTGTTCTGGTCCGTGTGCGTGAGTTGGAGCCGGGCAGCAGGTGCGGCAGGACCTCCGTCGCTTGTGGCTGTTTAAGGACTCTCTCCTCTGGCGGAGCTCAGTGTGCACACAACACACAGGCATCTTCACTACGCATCTGCTGACGACACCTCCAGCTTTAATACCAGTGCCCACGCACACACAAACTCACACATGCACACACACACACAAACACACACACAAACACTTTCTCTCTCAACCTACACTTTCCTCATATAATAGTCTTAACAGGGAGTATTAGAGAGAGAGCGAAAGAGAGAGTTAGGGAGAGAGGAAGAGCAAGAACAAAAAGGGGAAAAATTACAAAGGGAAAGAAAGAAAGACAGAGAGAAAGAGAGAGAACAAAAAGGGGAAGAACAACAAAAGGAAAGAAAGAAAGACAGAGAGAAAGAGAGAACAAAAATGGGAGAATGGGTGGGTGACAGAGGATGAAAGAGTGCAAGCTGCAACAAAGACTTCAGAAGGAAAGATAAAGGTAGAAGTCAGAGCAATGTCAGGGAATGAGAGAGGAGTGAGTAGAAAGTCATTTGGAGGAAAAGGTCCGCATGGAGATAGAAGAGGGGGGGAGGGGTAGAGAGAAAGAGAAATAAATCAAGAGAGACTACTAGAGCTATCTGTCAATCTGTGCAGAACTCTGCCTCGCTTCCTCACTGGTTCATGCGGACTCGCTTACACACCCACGCGCACATGCACACACACACACACACACACGCACAGAGGCAGGCAGGCAGGCAGGCAAACACAGGCACTCTGCTAAGCGGCTGGCGTGTCATCTCTCTCTACCAGCTCCTGCTGATAGTTCTGAGCTCAAATAGCCAGAATGCCGTCAGGGCCGCCACCCCCTCGATGATCCCTTCAGCCAATCAGAGGAGAGACAGCAGGCTTGGGAGGGTGTGATGTGTCATTGAGCTGCAACATCCCCCTTTTTTCTTAATGAGGACAAGTCTGGCTAAGAGAAAAACAAGGATTGTATATCAGCCTATGACCACCCAGTTATCATATACCTCTCTGTGTCCTGGATGTTTGAATGGAGAATGTTTTAATAGTTTTTATCCAGTTAGTAAACCTTCATTTTTATTCTGTTCAAAAATATGTGACTGGAATGATTTATTCTAACCTACCAGTAACATTCTCTTCTTTTACTTTTATCACTTTTCATTTTCATTTTAATGCCCTTTTTTCCCATCTATTTTTCTGATATCACTTACAGTGTTCTGGGTCTCAGTACCAAGTGTATCAAACACAAACCACAAGTTACAATTAAACGCTGAGTCTACTGGCATGAAAAGTTTTTTCCACATCTACTGCTCAAGTAAGCTACTGAGATACTGAGGTCTTTCAGTTCATTGTTTGTTTATGATCAGTTTGATTGTTCTCAAGGTGTAAATGGTGCACTGTATATATAAACTGCAGTTACATTATAAACTGACCAAATGAGGGCTCGGTTATTTGATCGACTAACTTGTTTGATTGACTTTTTATGTCTGTCACATAAAAACAAGCACATCCCTTTGTTTTTCAGCCAAGGTGAATATCTCGAGGACAGTGAATTGGAGAAGCTATAGCCTGCAGTTGTGGATTCCATATGTTCTATCCATTCCATACGTTCTGATTCATGTGTTCTACTATTCTTGTGTCAATGTGAATGCTGAGCACTTTTCTCCCAGGGGTCACAGCCAAATGCATTAACCACTTGTATTCAAGCAGCAGGCTTGTTCTTCTATGTGTATGTTTGTGTGTGTGTGTGTGTGTGTGTGTGTGTGTCTGTGAAGGTTATTATAGTACAAGGGCACCAGTGGTTGTCAAGCGGTATGCAAAATAAATCTGTGCAGATTAAACTATGGCCAACACAACCATTACCATTTGCCATCACACTGTTATGTACCATATTACATGTGTTCATGTTTTGTGTATGCAGCGATATTTAAGCAGAAATCTAAACTGTTATGGCAAATGGTCTGGGGGTGGGCGGGGGCGACACTTGGTAGTATAGAGAGTGTCTCACGTGGTACGTGACAAATTAAAAATTAAAAAATGACCACAGTTTTAGACACATCTTGAAGTGAGTGAGTGAGTGTGTGAGTGTGGTGCAACATTATTTACATTTACATTTATGCATTTAGCAGACGCTTTTATCCAAAGCGACTTACAACTCATGAACTATCAATTGTTCCGGGCCAGTGTCCCCTAGAGCAACTTAGGGTTAAGTGCCTTGCTCAAGGGCACAACGGTGGCAGCCGGGAATCGAACCCACAACTTTTCAGGCTACTTACACGCTAGCCAGGTTCCTTAACCACTACGCTACCCCCACCCCAAGTGGGGTTCAAGTGTCCTACTGTGTGTTGATCAGCTCATTCCTAAAGGCACATATCACTAACTGTGAAAGCAGACAGACCACTTTCAACAGACCAAGGTTGGAGGCTTCACAAGCTTTACAGCTGAGCACAAGATGTGTGTATGTGCTTGTTGTGTGTTTGCTAATTGAGAAACATGCAAATAATTTATTCTGAATGAGGTCGCTATCCATTTGCCTAATTAGTGTATTGAGAGAACATTTATCTCACAACACCATACTTCGTCGGAGAAGAAAATGCTAATTAGTAGCTATGGAAACAGCCAGATAAGTCACACGGCCCACACGGAATGGCTGGGATATTCATTTATGCTCCACCCAGTCTTACTGGTATCTCTCTGCCTACTGAAATATGCAAGCTAAGGTGATCAATGACTAAGAACAGTTTCAAAAATAGTTTTGTAGGGATTTACACAACACATCATTAATATCTGATGCACACATTCATTTATATATATATGTATGTATGTGTATGTATATATATATATATATATATATATATATATATATATATATATTTGACCTTCCGTTATTGCTGTTCAAAACTTATATAACTTATATATAAATATACTGCATTGCTCCAACTCACAAGGGTGCTCTATAATGTGCTGGATGGTACTTCATGACACAAAGGAAAAGATACCAAATTGATTCTATTTTTAATACCAAGACAAAATGAGAATATTTGCTGATAAGTAACATAGATTAATTCTGGGAAGAACATTAAAATGATTGCACAAGATAAAAAGCCATAAATGATATTTTTTTATGAAATTGAAGAAAAACTGTTAAAAGATATTCCATTTCCTTTTATTCATTTGTGGGAACAACACTTTAACTTGTCCTGCCTAATTGTTTACCCGCTGGTTGTTTGTGTTAGCTAACAATCCTTTGATGAGATGTTTTGAAAAGAAAAAATCTATTGTTGAAGCCTGCTTTGGTATTGTGCTTTTGGTCCCCAAGTCAACTGTTCTTCCTTTTCAGGCTGGGCACAGATGCCAGATCATGTGTTTTGGCAGGAGAAGACATAAATTGTGCTCTGTGGACTCTCAGAATCTGTTTAATATTCACTCCGAAACAGAGCACAGATGTGACTAGCAGTCAGAGACACCGAAGCCTAAACTCAAGGATGGCATCCAGGGACATGATGTCACATCTACAGCTCATCACATGTCTGCCAGCGGTGGATTCAGAACTGTTGTCTGTTGGACTGTTGCTCTCTCTCTTCTCAGCTGCATCTATCTATCTATCTAGAGAGAAAGAGAGAGAGACTGAGAGAGTTGGATCTATCTATCTATCTATCTATTTATCTATCTATGTATATCAAGAGACAGAGAGAGAGAGAGAGAGAGAGAGAGACTGAGATAGGTCTACGGTCCATCTGTGATTAGGATGGTGTGAATACGTCTAGAGAGGGTTCAGAACCCATGTCCTGATTCTTTTGTACACTGCTTAGTAACAGCCTGCTTTGGCACTTCTTTCATGAATCTGCCTCCACCAGACAGAAGGAATTGATTTTCTATTTATGAACCTCTGCAAGCCCATGTCCATGCTATATATTAATTGGACACAAAGGTCCTCGGCTCTCTGTATGAATAGAAATGAGAGGACCAGTGTGTGGCCAACTTCAATATTAAAGGGTAGGTTTGTTTTTTTTGCACTTAAAGCCTTGTTTTCTGATCATTTATGATGAAATACTGTGTTTCAGATTTAAATTTTGACGAATGCCTTTGATCAGAGAAATGTGGTAGCACCCCCTCCCACCTACAGAATGACTGAAGGTACACTGCTGCAATCTTTCCTAAAATACATTAAACTTTCATTTGTAAAGATGTGAAACTCACCGAGTGGTCAGTAATATTCACTGATATGCTGACACACAAATCGCTGCAAAGTATGGTTTCCAACAGGTTTTGACCATTCATTCTCAATTGTGGATCTATTTTTTCAAGCCCATCACAACCATATGTAAACTTCCGCCTAAGAGTTTGAAGCAATCCAAGCTGATGAAACTCGTCCTTTAAACAAACTCTCACAGCTTTTACTATTGTAACATAAACCAATGCCATAGGCTCGGCTCAACCTGCTCACAGTCCCTATTCAGGCAGTTTGGAAAATCTGCTCGTAAAACAAAAAAATTACCCCTTCATTGACTTGCTCGCTTTTTTGCGTTGTCTTTATTGTGTTTTAAACTTAAGAATCTGCACTCACTATAACTTCTTTAACACAGGTTCACCGGACCATATCCACAAACAAGGCTGGACTGGGACCAAAAAATGACCCTGGCATTTTGGGCCATGGCAGCCCACCATGATTATGTATCATATGACATACCAGGCTACCAGGAGATATATGCACACATTGTGTTGTTTCAAAGCGCAGTAGCCGACATGGAGGGTGACACTGTAAGTTGGGCACCAGGGGCCTGTACTACTAAGCAGGGTTACTGGTTAACCTGCTTGGCTTTAGGAATTACTTCTGATCTCTAAAAGAACCCTCCATTGAGCATCAGTTGTTTCTGAAGTCACATGTTGTTTTTATATCAGTGGTTACTCCAGAGGTTGCCCAGTTTAGTCAGTAACCTGGCTTTGTAGTATACCCCCCCAAGTCTACTCACAACATTATTTGAAAACAAAGACTATAAATGCAATTCTCTCTCTCTCTCTCTCTCTCTCTCTCTGAAGGGACTGAGGGTTGGATGAAGGGGGATAAAATGACTTTTGGGTTTGAAGCAGGCCATTGTGTATCTGTGTATTCAGCTGGACTACATACCACTCTAGACTGAGTTAGTGATGCAGGACTGGCCACGCATGTGAAGAAAACTTTCAGTTTGATAGATCTAAAAATTTTGAACAGTTCGATCTTCGTTGTAAAGGGATAAGTCTCTCTAGATGGCACAAAAGACAGGCCTTTCCCAAGCACCTCGCTGCCTTGCTTCACAAATTTCATATATCTGAGATAGTGTCCAATTGCAGAGGTATAACCTTTTAAACGCATCCAATCACATTTCAGACAGAACAAAAACTAAGCCTGTATCTAGTTTATGTTTAAGAGAAGAATCAGGGCCAAAATCGTTTGGAACATAAGTTGTCAGAGGGCATTCATTTATCAAAATCTGGTTAATAAGCCTTTTTCAAATCGAATGGCTGAATTCTCAGTTCCCACATAACTCACCAAAGCTTCTATGAATTATAATTCATAGAATAGATGTTTTAAAGTCACAAACATCATTTATTTTAATGGTTTAGGTGTCAGATAGTGACAGATAAGAGAACACAATTCATCATGCCTTCTTTACAGGCAGTTCGGCCTTCGTAATGAGTAGCAGCTCTGAGTGCTCTGTGTCGAGCAAGTACAACTGCAGTAAAAAGTTTTCCAGATGGGTGGATTAATTCACACTGGATTTCTCCTTTAAATTGGGTTTGGCGGTGTCAGATATAATACTGAATAGGTACCAAACAGGCTGAACAAAAGAGGTAGATTTCACGTCATGTTGAGTTTGGATCAGTAGGATTCTTCCTCACTGGCCTCTAACCTGGAAGTGTATTGTCTGAGGGGGCATAACGAGGACAGATGGCATTTGAAGACAAAACCTGGAATGTGATCAGGCTCTCAAAGAGAATATCTGCTTTCATCAGTATCAGAAACTGTCTGCCTGTACAGTACAGTACAGTAAAAACACGCCTATATTCAGTATGTCTAACAGACTTAATCAGTATACCATTAAGTTATTAAACATTATTCAGTATTCAGTAGCCTACCATCAAACACATCTCAGAACTACACTTTTTTTGTACAGTATGTTTGCATGACAGATGATGCATAATTATCTAATGTACAGCACTTATGCTTGACATGTGACACACAGTATTTTGTTATCCTCCTCCATCCCCAGCCGTGCCTGGAGGGTGTACTCATCTGCAATTCCTGGAGCAGGGAGGCCCTGACACTGACCACACTGCACTGTCTTACTGACTGACCTCCGGTGGAGCATGGGAGGGTCAGCGCAAGTTCAGTCGTCCATTGGTATTTATGGAGAGGACACATCCAACTCTCACACAAGCACACACACTCAGGACATAACAAAAGGCACATCATACACTCACACCAGCACACACACTCAGGACATAACAAAAGGCACATCATACACTCACACTAACACACACTCAGGACATGACAGATAAAAAAAGAAAAGAGTCTCTCTGCATGTGTATGTGTGTGTGTGTATACCTATCTATCTATCTATCTATCTATCTATCTATCTATCTATCTATCTATCTATCTATCTATCTATCATCTATCATTTGGGATTAAGTATGTGTGTACTGTACCACACACCATGCACAATATTGCAAAATTATAACAGCATTGTGTTGGCCAGGTAGAAAAAGATCAGTATTTTAGCAATGAAAGGCCAGTGCAGTTATGCATTGGTATTTATGGGCAGTCCAATATTCTATATCACACACTCAAACAAAGGTCTCTGTCTCTCTCTTTAGAGTATGCACTTCTTTCTCTTCTTTGACACTGGTGTAACAAACAGACACAGTACAAGGCGGCGCTAGCCTGTTTAGTGGTACACGGCTGTGGCCCCCTGAAATAAGAAAGAAGGGAGCTTTTATAGGCCTGTCATTTGCTTTGTGAGCATCTTTTTTTATGCCGTGCATCCATTTCTGTTGTGTGAGCTATTCACATCGTCACTTCGGCCCACATTCACAGACTCTCACACACACACACACACACACACACACACACACACACAATCAATTCAAACAGTAGCTCTTCACATTGATTGCATGTGCTGTTTGTAACATATGACTTCTCCAAAGAGGCGTTGTTTAATAATTTCTTTCAGAAATTATTCAAAGAATTCAAAGAATTTAAAGCTGTGTGGCAGCCGTGGTCGTGTGGTTTGATGTGACAATCATCACAAGTATTTCATTTAAAAAAACAGAGAATATGCAGACACACACACACACACACACGAGAGAGAGAGATGGTGTACCTCTCTTTTATCATGTTTATTTCATTGTCTCGTTGCCACTCCTTGCTATACCCCCCTGCCCTGGTGTTCATGGTTATTCTGAAATCAGTGTGCTAGTGGAGAGAGCAGGAGATGAAGGGAGAGAGAAATGGTGTGTGTGTGTGTGGGGGGGGGGCTCAGTGGCCTTGGCTGCTTACGCTGGTCTCTAACTGCTAGAATTTTCTGCACCTGGATGGAGCAGTTTATCATCACTCATGCTTCCCATCATTCACTATACCTCTGAGTCATAATTACACAAACTGTCAATCCAAACTCTTGAATGGATACTGTAACTGCATTTATAATTTTCTGTCCATTTTGACAACAGTTCTTTAGACACAGTATGGCCTTCGTAACGAGTAGAAGCTCTGTATGTGTTGAGCAATACAATTGCCGATCAAAGTTTTCCAGATTGGTGTACAGCAATTCTAGGCAATATTTTGTTGCCTGTTGGTTTTATACAGTGTATAAACTCTATATTCTATTGACTTAAAAAAGCTAAACTGTATCAAGCTGAAAAAATCAGGTTAAGTATAACCAAGGTTCTAATATTTTTTGGAGCAGAAAGACTACACCATTTAGCATTTAAGGCAAGAGACAAAATTCGAAGACATTCTTCTGGGATAAATTGACAAAAAATGACAGCTTATAAAATATTTTCAACAGTGAGCACCTATAAAAGTGTTCTTCAACGGAAGGACCAACCACCACCACCCCTCAATATCCCCCAGATGACCTCCACCCCATCAAGGAAATGTGCTGGCAGTTCTGTTGTTTACTGTAATTCCAGACCGAACCATCAGACAGGTGAGGTGTAGCTTGCATTTCAGGCACATCTCCTGCAATCAAACCTTTTGCTCCTTTCTTTTCTTCTCTTTCGTCTCATCCCATTTCTTATTTTCTCTCTCTCTCTCTTCTGAGAAAATAGAGGGACTGATTGAACAACAGTGAGGGGGAAAAAGAGGACTAATCAACAGGTAAATACAAGTATGTGTGTGAACACATCTGTGAATGATGTTCCTGTGGGTTCCAAAAATGAAATGATTGATTGATTGATTGGGCATCTGAAATAACAGAAAAGACAATGGTGAACAGAAGGAAGGAGGTTGGAGAAGCACTGACAGTAACTGCAGTAGGGCCTGTTCTTATGATTGTATAGGCAAGGCAAGTTTATTTATATAGCGAATTTCAATGTGCTGTATAATAATAAAAGCAAAGTGCAGTAGATAAAAGAAAGTAAAACCACACAATAAAATGAATAGAGGCATAAAATGATTAAGATAAAAGTTGAAGTATACAAAGTATAAAAAGAAAGACAAGTTAATCAATAGGAGAAAGCGTCTGAGAACAATTCAGTTTTAAGTCTAGATTTGAAGCTGCCCACAGTAGAGGCATTCTTGTTGTATTCACGAAATTGGTTTCAAAAGCTGAACTGCATAGTAGCTGAAAGTTGCTTCACCACACTTTGTTTTGACAGTGGGTTTTACCAGAATTTTTTTCTCCTGTGACCTGAGAGACCTAAGTGGTGTGTATTGCCGAGTCTCACCTGTGTCCCTGATTGTTGCCCTGTTATTTCTATTCAATTCAATGTTTCATTGACCATCAGCTGAGGGGCACTGTGATGTCAGGGCTGGCCAATCAAACTAATTAAGCACCTGTCTTACAGCAACTCAAAGCCTCTCTGTTGAGCTCCCATTTTTGTCCCTCTCCCTCTTACTTGATAGTCAACTTTAATCTCTATCTCTCTGCAATTTTAGACAACACATATTCTCTACTTTTACTGTTCAACCTAAACAGACTTTGTCATTGTCTCTTGTATGCTGCCTGCTTACATTTCTTCTAATTAGATAAAGTTACTAGGCTCACTACCTAACTACCTAACCCAACAATCCACTTTAATAATGATATTGTTCAAATTCCAATCAATCAGCTGTAGCGGCTTTAAATGACAGGAACAGGAAAAAAAAAAAAAAAAACAGTAATGTTATGCAGACTCCAAATGGCTAACAAATAGTAGCTAGCATGGCTAACTAAATGCAGTGTCATGTAACTATATGCTATATGTAATGTTAATGGCTAACATTAGTGTATAAGGTATTATCTGTAACCAGCACTGTGTCCTGTGTTTCTGGTTCGTAAACAAATTTTAGCTCATAAACTAATAGGACTATTTCTCTCTCTTCTCTAGATATTAAACAACTTTGTCTACACTTTGGTCTGCATGGCTGCTTTAACTAATTAATAAAATAAATGACATCAGAAGCCTCCTATTTCCTTGAAAGGATAGAAAATGACTTGGGTAAATTGTTTTAAATAGTGCAATGACTTTCTCCAGTGGTAGCCAGGTGGGAAAAACTGTCAACAGGTTGCCATTAGAGGGCGCACTACAGGACTTTGAGCTGGTTTTAAAGCTCACTAGGCCTAAGCTTTTACATGTCATAAATGGCTAGTCATTGTTTTAAATGGTGCAATGACTCCCTCTACTAGTAGACTAATGGGAAAGTGCATGAACTTGTCCAAAGCTATTACACAAGGCACAATTAAAAAAAAAAAAGTCCTGTGAGCAAATTTAAAGGACAAGTTTTTTTTTTTACACTTCAAGCCTTGTTTTCTGATCATTTATGATGAAATACATTTCAATACAGACATACAATACAATACAATACAGATTAACATTTTGCCAAATGCTTCTGTTCTGAGAATTTTCTGTTGTTGCTGTTTGCAGCTTGGAGTCTTACACTTGGATCCTTCCTGCACATCCCTGACAGTTAGAGCTGGTATGGGATCATCAAAACTATTATAGACCTGCTAAGACCAGTTACCAGAATTGGCAGATTTTTAGGTTGTTCAGCAGGGTTTGGACTTCTAGCGTGAAGGAATTGTGAGCTATGGGATATCCATTATTTTGTGAAGCGTCACTTGTTAATGGTGTCATAACTGAATAGAAGTGGAGACATGGACCCAAGTTCACACAGAGACAGGAGTCAAGTTTGAGATTTTTAATGACTAATGACTTAATGGCAGTACAAATGTCAGCAAAATAAAGGTTCCAGAGAGGTAGTGTCCAAAATCTGAAAAATCAAGTGGCCTCCAAACATACATAATACAGAGTGAAAAAATAAATAAATAAATAAATACTACACCCAAGAACTTGGTCTGGAAAAGACAAAAACTATAATGTGAACATGTGGACACTCATTCCCTGTTATGTTAGGCACTTTTGTCCTGTACCTGGTCTCAATAAGAAGGAATGTCCATTATTCTCGTTCCATGCCAGTTTAACCCAGACAGAATGACGTGCTTCTCTTTCACGTCACTGCATGAAATCTGACGGTCCAAGTTTGGGTGCCCATTAGAGACATTGCACAGGCACTGCAATTACTACTGCACACCCTTCTTTATTCTATATTACTGTGCCATAAAGTTGTATACAGTGGCTGCATCACTGCATTGGTTTACACTTTGCAACATGCCTAACGACACCTCTCAGCTGTTCCAAAGTCAGTGGATCCTACAGCTTCTTTGGGTTTTGTGAGTATTTTTGAGATACTCACTAGAAATAACTGACGCTTAAGATCAGTGGTGTTCAGATATCCACTAAAATGCAGGTTAAGTGTGTAGTGTAAACCAGCTAGTACTGACAGTCACTTTCATTGTCACATTCTACCATGGGAGGCCACTGTGCATGTCCAAGAAGTTCCACACACCAGCAAGGTTGCCTCACAAAAACTCTTAACAATATTGTTGGACTCAAGAGCTTTGAGGGTGAACAACAATTTGAACAGTCCCATTTCTGAAGTTTCCTCAAGGGGTTGATGGAGTCACAACGTTCATTGTAACCGTGCTATCTGTAAAAACAGATAGTAGACTAACATTATTTAAAAACTTCATTTCTTACAAAATAAATCACATACTTTGAAAATAGTCAAACATTAAAAATAAAGCAGATTTTCAATCCATAGCACCCAATAATTGACCAAACTTACAAGATGAACCATCTTTCTCCTTCCATTCTCTGACAGACTCAGAAGTGGGGCGTCTTTTTCTCTTCTTCTGGAGACGACTGGACAATTTAACGTATCTTCTTCTGACAAAAGCAATAAAATGCCCGAAAGGTAGCCTGAGGAAAAAGCCCAGGATGGAAGCCACCACAGCCAGTACGATATTGCATGAAGTAAAGACCCAACAAGAATCTGTGGAATTTCAAAACATGCCAAGAAAGGTAAAGGAAAACATTAGTCCTGTATCTATATTCTTGAAGAAATCAGATTTAAATTCACCTATGTTGATCAATTTTGCTTAGAAATGTGAAAATACCACAACAGACACATCAGAGACACATGTCACGTAAATACCTGTCACAGTGTTTATGGAAGTACTGGTATCATCATTCACCTTTTCTTGCCCTGTAAACAATTTTTCATGGTGATCCAAACAGGGGGAAAGAGAAATGGATATTAAGAATGATATAAAGTGGGACAATTGATGATTGAACACAGCCCAAGAAATCCACAGATGTAAAGAATTCAAAACATTGAAGTTATGTGTAATAACAACTGTTATTATCATACAAGAACTGTAGATCTACATTGATTGAGTTGACAAGAAAAATCTGGGGTATACTTACCGTCACCTTTGTCCTCTTCCTCTTTTACTGTCACATTGACCGTGTTTAAGATTCTCTTGGTCTTGCTATGAGTCACGGTGAAAATTCCAACATCAGATTGAGTCACGTCGGCAAACTCCACAGTGTGGCTCTGAACAGAAGCTCTTGTGGAATATTCTCTGACACAGAAGGGCACAGCTCCCTCCACGATGCACACCAGCTTATCAGCAGAGTCACTGAGCCCTGACTTACGAAACGTCACTCTCACTGGCTCTGAACTTAGAAGACTGATGATCAAAGGAACTCCAACACGAACTTCAATGGTGCTCTGATGAGCTGTATGAAAAATGTCAACCCAATGTTTCCAAAGCACTTTATTCCCAGGGCCCTATGTTGCTCAATCTTATATGATACCCAAAGGGAGAGCAATAAAGGGCCCTATGTTCCCCAGTTCAAAGGCCCTATGTTACCAGGGCCCACTGCTTCCAAGGCCCCATGTTCCCCAGCTCTATAAAGTGCATCATAATAAGTACTGGGAAAAGCCAAGATGCAGAATACACATCATAATATCACACACATATGTAACCAAGGTCATTCTGGGCAGTCCAGCCCCAGGCTTTAATCCGAGACCTCAGTGTGGCTAGACCTGAGTGTGCTAGCCAGTCGACCGAAAAGCCCAGGCCGCCAGTCAATTGACAAACTAGTTCTTGATGTGTCCCTCCCTCCTGGAGGTTTACTAAAGTTCCACACCCACAGGTAGGCTAGCTGGCATCATACACATTGGCACTAATACACACAGACACACACACGGCACACACAGACACACAGACACACACACCTCAGATAAAGAGTGAGTTGAGTGCTGAGTGTGCTAGCAAGTGAGCTACAACCCCAGGGAGCTTGTTTAATTTACTAGCATGTCTTTTATGGCACTGGGAAGGAGATTTACCAATGCACATGCTAACCAGTTAGCTAAAACCACAGGAGGTTTACATAATACACAGCTACCCAATCAGCTTGTGACCATCAGCTTGAGACTTGTTTTCAAATTAATGTTCTGAACTTCAGAGCTGTTTACCAGATGGTTCTATGAGCTCCCATAAGCCCAACATATATACGCAACAACAATGAAAAGTGAAGTTAGAAACATAATGGCAACAATAATTGACATATTTCACACAGTTGGAGTGCTAATGTGACTTGACTCTGGATTCTGAAAATGTAGGGCTCTGGGAACATAGAGCCCTGGGAACATAGGAACGCTCCCTTATTGGAAAACAAGTCTGCGTCTTTTGAGCATTTCAAATGCATTCTTAAAGAGTTCTGAAGCATTCGTAAGAATGAATTCATGGTAACACGTTCTATGAACCCAGTACTCATTAAGCATTATAAACACATTCATAAAGGGTTATAATGCACTCATGAAGTCGTATAAACTAATGCTTTTAGTGTACATAACTGTTTATACTTTCTCATGACCCTACTTACAAGGCAATGTAATGTTATTGTATAAGTCTTTATAACTCAAAGTGTCACAAAGCATTATAAAGCTTCAATTTGTTAATTGTCCTTTTATATGCCCAATTCCTCATGCCAAATAATGGAGAGTTACAAGCCCTCAGTGCAAGTGAAGTGAGATGAATGCATGATTACTAAGGCATAAGACAGCATTACAGACAATAAGTAAAGTGGCACGTTTCTCTATATCAGGGCTTTGTGACACTTCAAATTGTAAAGGTTTATAAGATAACATAAAGCACTTGAAATGCATTATAGCATTATAGCAGTAAGGTCTGACTCACCCGAAAGGTTCAGTGTGACATCACAAATAACTGTTACATCACAATGGCCTTCATACCATCCCTCGTCTGCGAGCACCACTTGCTGAAGCAAGAGGGAGATGTTTCCAGAGAGCATGGGTGTGACTCTTTTCTCAAGACTGGTGTTGACAGTACAGCTGCCATTTGTACAAACAGCAATTTGATGGGGAAGAGGTCTTGCCTTGATCCATTTTACGATACCATTGCAAGGCTTGTGACAAGGCAAGTTCACTGTAGTGTTGAACGTTCCATATTTTTTCCTACTTCTAAAGCAGAAGAGCCTGCGAGCAGAACTGTGACAGAAACAGGTACTGTTAGGATATTTTAATAAAGCCTTCCATATGATTATTTCAAATTCTTTAAAAAGCACAAAAATTCTCACTGACATGGCAGCAGGATTATTAAGATACTCATGATGCCTTCTCCTGACAGGATTCAATAAAGAGTCCTGTTGAAAAGACAGCAAGCAGACACACACCAACCACTTAGCCAACATGACAAGTGAAGTGAAGCGAAGAGAGGGAGCTGCAACTCTATCCTTGCCAAATTGTTTATGCCCTGGTGTCCAACACGTGCTTAATAGTTAGCATTAAAGGCAACACTGTGCAATGACTAGACATCTTTTGTGACCAACCGTGACCTTGTTTGGTTTTGATCCTCATCCCTTCACTATATCAGGGATATGCACCATGCAGTTGTATTCCAGGCAGGAATATACAGTAGAAATTAAACTCTTTTCTCAGGAGGACATAGATTAAGTTTTTAGAAGTGCTACCAAGGCTCCGTTTGGTGTTAAACTGGGCCGTAAATCAGTTCTTCAAGATACAGTATCAACAAACACGATTCTGATATTCAGTCCACTGTTAGCAAACTTACCTTCTGTGGTCAGGTCTGAAAAGTTGATAGCTTATAGCCAAAGAATGTTGAATACATAACAGTTCTGTGATCAGAGCCGCTGTACAGACTGCTGCTAGCTTGATCATGTGATTTCCGGTTTCAACACCTGACGCAGCTGGCTGTTTAGTTAACCCATTGTATGCACTTCTGTAATATAGCCTTAAGACATATTATGCTGCTATTTACACAAACTTTAATTGTACTTTTCTTTTTCTTATTTTTTTTTAAATAACCACACAAACTAACATTAAAGGTACCCTGCCACACAAAACTGGTTTTACCAGTTGTGTTTGAAATATGATGGGTCTACATGAGTTTGAGTTACAGTATACTGTGCAAGTGAAAATGTAATACTATCTTACAATTAAATACAACAGCCAATGGAAAGGAATAAATGGAGAAATCAGGCCAAATCGAAAAGTTGATAAATTCTGGGTAGAATAGACCAAGCTTGAGCCATTGGCAGATGGAATGCATCCATGCCCAATCCATGCACTTCTGTATTTTATCAGTGCCCACCCCATGAAATCCGAGATCACTGAATACCCATGAAATACCATATTGGCCCGAATATAAGACGATCCTGGAAATAAGACTATCCCCCTTTTCCGGACTCATTTTGGGGAATTTTTTTTTTTTTAGACCAATTTTGCCGTATATAGTAAATGATTTTATTTGAAAACGTCGTGCTTTTGTTCAAACGGATACTTTGGTGTTTTTTTCCTGAACTGTGTTTTTGGAATTTTTGTTGGATCTTATGAACTGTGTTAGCCATTGAGCTCATACTACTCAACCTTCTGTGTTTTCGGATTTTTTTTTTGTTGGACCTTATGAACTGTGTTTGTCATTGAGCTCTAACTACTGGACCTTCTGTGTTCTCTGAATTTTTTGTTGGACTTTTTGTACTGTTTTTGCCTTTTGACTTGGATTGTTAGTTCTCCTGTGTTTTCTCCTTTTTGCCTGAGCTGTATCTGACTCTGGGTGCTTGCACTAAAATAAATTCTCTGGACTGATCTGCATTTGGGTCTCTGTCTGAATCGTTACAGTGGATATATTTGTCAAAATTTCAACTAAATGAATAGTAAACTACTATACGAATGAGAATTTTCAATGAAAATGCAAACAATACACTGTAGTGTAGGCTATTTACCAGGCAGAAAACCACATGAATTACCCATCAAGGTCTACATAGAGGCAACAGCCTTGTGTGACTGCGAGTGATTTGCTTCTCTCATTTCCACCACACAGTAACTGATTTTCAAGCTTTCTTTGCTACAGTGACAGGTGTTGGCATGTCAAAAAACACTGACATTTCCTTAGCATTGCCTATATGAATGAGTGTTTTCCTTAGTGTGAACATAGACTACCACTGAAAAGACAGTGTAAAGAAGTAACAGAAGGCCTGTGTCTTATCTCCCAGAGACGTGTTCTTGAACTTTGGACAGAAGCATGTATTAAACTGTAACTAATCTGACTCCATAAAATTGATAGGTTGACCTTTAATCCTACCAAGTAGTTCACCAGCTAAAAGCACAAGAGTGGCATGGCATAGAAGAGCGATATATGAACTAGTGTAGTAATAGTGTAGTAATAATAGATGATTTATTTAACAGTAAGCCATAAACTCAAAAGTAGTCAAACTGAATGCAAGTCATGATGATAAAAAACAAACAAAAATAAACAGCTGAAATAACCAGACAACCCAAAACAAGAATAATCCAAGAATGTAAAGAAATAAAACAAACCCATAAGAGAGAGAGAGAGAGAAAGAAGTTAGCGTAGAAGTAGAGGAAAGAAAGTAGAGTTGCTTATAAATATGTGCAGATACTTTTGATTGCCACAAAACTATGATCAGACTGCTGCCCACATTACAAAGATTAGTCCAAACATGACAATATGACACATTAATATTACACTGAGCCAATATATTTTACAGATAACAACACAACATTAAACAAAGGAACTTTACTTTGAGAGGGGTCCCCAAGATGGCAGCTCATGGTCAGCTTTGGCCTTCTATCGCCAAGCAACGTGCTTGGCTTCAGGTTTGACCCAGGCCAGACGAAAATGTGTGTGACCTTTACAACCTTAAATCTACCTTTAGGTCATGAGCAGTTAAACTAATGAGAACTAAGACTCACTATTCCCCACTATGGCTATTCAATTGAATGAATGAAACAAGAGGATGTGTACAAACACAAAGAACTTTAAAGATTTAGGTCTTTTGTTAAGCAAAGTGCACAATTTTATTAGGACACTACAATAGGCTGAGGGCACACTGTTAGTCTGATATGCCTTGTACAAACAGAAATCACACATAAAAACAGATAATGTAAATGCCCACACTCACAAAAATATCACACAAAAACTAAACTATTAATCCCCAACAAGGGCACACACAATCAGAACGAGGGGGAGGGAGAAAGAAGCCAGCCGGAGAAGAGCACACACAGGAGTGCAGCAAGATCCTATGCTACACAGTACTCAACACAGCTACATGCCACACTCAGGCAGCAAATGTACTACACCAGTAAAGCAGGGCAACTAGGTCTACCACACAACACGCCAGAAGGGTGATTACACAACACTACACACCAGCAAACTCACCCACCACCCAGGCTTGTGCGACCAGCACATGCACCAGGCCCAAGTGGCAGGTAGGCCTATAGTATGTTTATTCAGTATACACAATTAGAACAACACAGGGCCCCACCACCCAGGCTTGTGTGACCAGCACATGCACCAAGCCCAAGTGGCAGGTAGGCCTATAGTACCTTTATTCAGTATACACAATTAGAACAACACAGGGCCCCACCACCCAGGCTTGTGTGACCAGCACATGCACCAGGCCCAAGTGGCAGGTAGGCCTATAGTACGTTTATTCAGTATACACAATTAGAACAACACAGGGCCCCACCACCCAGGCTTGTGTGACCAGCACATGTACCAGGCCCAAGTGGCAGGGATAATACTTTAATTCACTACACACTGCTAGCACCACACCACACAAGCTTATGAGACCAGCACACTCACTAAGCCAATCAACCCTCACTGTGTGCTTCCCCACCCCGGCTGACACAGAAAGGAAAGAAAGAAGCCTCGCCAAATATTAAATCAATAAACCAAAACAAAGCAAACAAACAACAAAATAATGGAGGTGGTTTTACACACAATGAAAGGCACTCTACACCAAGGCGTTTCTCCGTAGGCCTGCTACTGATGGTAACTAAACTACCCTTGAGGGCATTGCAGGCCCACGTACCATCTCAATATAATGTTAATAACGGGAAAAACAGTGGCTACACAATTGACACTTGCAATTGACAAAAGATCTCAATTAATCACCTGCCTATCCAGACAACATGCATAGAGTACATTAAACACATTAATATACACATAAACCTCATGTAAACATTGGGATACCTTTGACTGTTTCCAACAGAATCGCACCACGCAGAATGGCTTTTAGCGTGATTGCTACAAAACAAATACATATTCTATACTGTGACATTCATAGATTTCCCGTTTACATTCACGTATTACATTTTATTAGACTTAACATTTACCTTTTTACAATCCCCACTACACACACCAGTAGTTTGCTATCCTTCCCACTAGCTGTGATGCGAGTCAGGACACTACAAGTTAAAATGTTTAAGATTAGTAAGTGAACTACGTTACGTATGATAACCTGCATCGAATGTATTTTAGTACCTCTGATGCTGAATTGTACGAGACTTCTATCACCGCCAGACAGCACCCGAACTTTAATCACTGCAAGATAGATGAACACGAGTAAGCTTTCATTCCGTGTTGATTAACGCAGCATGAACAGTATAAAAATGTTTGCCTTGCCCGCTCTGTGTCAATGCCAGCCAAAGCTGCACGCCAACAGTGCTCTCACCACTGCTGCGCTGTTAGGTTTTAGACAGAGTGGGCCCGTATAACAGGTTACACTAATCTACCTGCGTTTCCTCATCACGTGAAGCAATTAGCCGTCAGGTGACTTGTTAAACTTCTTGCCTGCCTACGTTCTAGTTGTGACTAATTACATGACCTATTTGGAGACCTCTCCCACTCCCACTCGTCACATGTGGATTTCAGTAAATTTTGCCTTACAACAGCTTCTCCTCAAAGTCTGTGCAGGCACTGAGCAAGAATCATTCAGTCATGTTGTGACAGTCCATAGCGATGATGAATATGATCGGATATGAAGTGCCGGCATTGTTTTTATTGTGTGCATCTAAACACTGTATCCCAAATATCATCAACACCGGGATACTGAAGTGCATGTAAACCTGGTCATTCTTTTACACCACTCAAGGCTAATCTCCTACCTCTCCATCGTGTGTGGAAGTAATTTCAGGACAAAACAGGACAAAAATATTGTCTTATAATTGGGTTAATACGCTAAAGATAACAGGCAGAACAACATCTCGTTTCGAACAGGCTAAATAAAAGGAGGGTAGGAACAAATGGCTGCAGTACATTTTTGGAGATGGCCCTAATTAATTCGGTGTTCAGCGCATTTTGAAAAGAATGACGTGTCAATTTTGACGAATACAACAGGCCTCATAAGTTTTAACATGTGGTTTTAACAGAAACTTCACAATAACAAAGCAGTTGTCTGGTTATGTTGGCTAGTGTGAAACCCTACACATTTCAAGCTTACCATTGTAAAGCGTCTGTTTACAATCTCCAAGCAATTGGTGGATGTGCTCGTCATAGTCTATATCTTCCTTCATTTCCTCTAAAATTTAACATTCAAAAATTCTTCGTCTGTTGCAATTTTGACATTAGTAAACTAATGTAAATATTTACTCAACATGCCTTGGAACACCTTGGACTGTTTTCAGCGAACCGGCTGCCCAAACTCTCGCTTTAAGTCTATAGAGGCCATGTTACACAAAAATAGAACTCGTTTCTATTTCAGACAGACAGCGTGGGATCTGCGCCGTGGTGCCGCACGGAACACCCTTAATGAATGTGTTTAGGATTCCTCTATCATTTCCTGAATCTCACTCTTGCTGTCCCTCACCTCCTATCATCTCAGGCTGAGGTGTCCACAAATAACAAATACCATGCTGTAACTAGCCTGGTAATAAAACCAGACCCTCGTTCCACACTTTAGTTTCGTACAGAGGGTCTGGACATTCGGTAGCGAGATTCGATTGCTTCCTTGAGGTGACTGGATCAGCCCCTGACTGATAACTTGCCTTGACTGATAGCATTCTTGCTCTGCATTCACAACGCCTTCCTCTGTTCGCTGATTGAACAAGTGAAAATGCCTCCTGAGACAACAAGCTCAATGGCATCAAATCCAGACTAGCACTGTAGGGAGATGATATTCAAGCAGAAGTGCTAGGAAGGCATGGCCAGGCTATGCTGTAACTGTCCTTCATTAAAAACTGCTTATTTTTCCCATGTGGGCCGTGTGTGTTGAACACAACTGTGCATAGGGCTTGGAACTTTCTGCATTTCTTTGAAATGGTTTTCTGTCTCCTTATGGTCGGAACATCTCGGCTAAGAAAAGTTAACCACCTGAGGAAAAGATAAAACATTCATTCAACTGTCTGGACAGAATATCAGCCTGAGAAAATGTTAGACAATATAGGAGATATTGGCTGAAGATTGACTGGACAAAAACTATTTCTACAGACCTTTAGTTTAGCACTGCAGCATTGAAACTCCCGCTGAGAGTAAGTGTGTGTATGTGTGTGAATTTGTATCTGTGAATTACCACTAACAATGATAAAGACATTTTAGATCAAATAAAGAACTGTAATTTTTGTGACCTTCAAGTGCACACGTTGTCTCCAGGACACAGACAGCATAGTGTTGTGTCTCGGCCAGTTAAGAGAGATGCAAGGGAAGCACAGAAAAACACACACACACACACACACACACACAAACAGTGATGTACAATAACACATACAAAAATAATACACATTATCCATTTCCCAACATTTGAAACTGTCTTCCCATGCTGTTGTAGACAGCATTTTGGCATAGACCCAAATAACCACTCTTTCACTCTTTTGTTTTTCTCACTGTCTCTGTGACAAAGAACATTGCTTTCCCAAGTCTGGCCATCAGGTTTCATTAGCACAGCCATAAAAAATTAATAAATTATTTGGCTAATCACACAAAATGTGTTTCTTGTGCGATGGCCAAGTTTTAAGGTTGCAATATGAGGTAGGTAACAGAATAGAATAGAATAGAACGCCTTTATTGTCATTACACAGAGTGTAATGAGATTCAAAGCTGCCCCATAGAGTGCACACATAAAATGGATTGAAAAGTATGTACAAATCCAATATGCAAAAGAAAAATATGTATATATATATTTACACAACAAAAGATAAAACCGTATAAATAAGAAAAATATAAAATAAGTAGCATCCGGTGGTGTATTACCATGTGTGACATTATGAATAGTTCCAAATGCATACATGTAAAAGTAAATGCACTAAATGACAGATATTATAATATTATAATGGGCTAATGCATTTGTCACTTACTTGATTAAAACATTCTACTTTCAGACTGAAAGTTCTGTGGACGATCTCAAATGTAGCCTAATGAGTCAGTGGCTAAATGTAATAAGCCTGTGTCTTGTTTTGATGATTTGGGTAGCCAAAAGAAAATCTCAATTCAACAGGGATATCAGATCGGTATCAGGTATCAACCGAAATGCAAAACCCATTTATCAGTACTGGAGTCAGTATCGGAACTAAAAAAGTCGGATCATTGCATCCCTATTTTTAAGCATCAACTCTAATTTCTGGAGGCAGCTCAGACCATTGAGCACACATCTTAGAGGAGCTTTTGCAAATAGAGCCATTGCCAAATATCTGAATAAGTCTTAATCTTTCAACAATGGGGTGTTCACCACAGTGCAATTTTGATTAAATTAGTGATAATGCATGTGTTCATTTTAGTAAAGAAAGCTATTCAGCTAATGATTTGTTCCTTCTGTGTTTTCCGGAAGCTTCCATAAAAAAAATAAAAATAAAAAAAAAACATTTGAGAGATCACAGTCCTCCACTGCCAGCATCTCTATAGTTATCATCTCCTAATACCCACATGAAGACAAACAAACACAGACTGCCAGAGATCTCTCCTACTGGGAGTATCAACAAATCATGTCTGGTAGACATGACTTAGAAGTGAAACACTAAGCAAAGTGCTATTGAGCATAAGCCTGTCAGAAGCCTCTCTGTGATCTGCCACTGAATAAAACTCATCAGTATGTGTCTGAGGCACAGGGTAGCAAACATGATGTATTACTAGTTACTGATGTATCACTGCTGGGTCAATTCATTCTTTATTTGTCATTTCATTATCTCCCAGATTAATGTTTACAATTGTCTGCTGGTGCTGCTGGCAGAATCTAATTCAGGGGTTCTCAACCTTTTGCAAACTGGGCCCCCCTAAAACTGCAGTTGCAGTTGGGGCCCCATCTCCTCCGTGCCAACACCCCCCCCCACACACACACACACACATACACATACACATACACATACCCACCCCCACCAGCACCACCAGCTACACCACTTTGTATAAATAGATAGATAGATAGATAGATAGATAGATAGATAGATAGATAGATAGATAGATAGATAGCCCTAGGCTAGACTAGTATTGTAAGGCCCACACTATTATTATTATTATTACTATTATTATTATTATTATTATCATCATCAGAAGGCAGGCCTACTATCATTGCTAGGCTATTGTTGACCTATAATTTGCATCACCAGACTTCTAATGTCAGCTTGAAGATATTATTATTATTATTATTATTATTATTATTATTATTATCCATAGCAGTAGGTAGGCCTATTATTATTACTAGGCTATTGTTATAATTGGCAGTAGCACTAGACTTCTAATGTGCTTTCAGACATTATTATTGTTATTGTTATTATGAGTTATCAGTGGTAGGCTTATAATCATTACTAGGCTATTGCTATAACTAGGAATTGGCACCAGACCTCTGACATGAATTTATGTTATTATTACTAGGCCTAACAGTAGGCATGTCATCTGCATTTTACAGAAGCTTGCAAATAGGCAATGTTAATGGCAATGCCACACAGTTGAGGGTCTTGCTGCATCAATGCTGCCCAGAATGACGAGAGAGAGCATGAGGTAAAAAGGCAGAGGGGTAGTGCACGCTAGCAGTTAAAACAAAACAAAACAAAGTACTGGCTAGGGCTGAGATGGGGACAGTAAAAATACAGGTTTGGGTGTTAGTCTTTAAAAAGACTGTTTGGGTTTTGATGTATACACTGTATATCGGGATTGCTAATAGACTAGCGACAGCTTGCACAAGAGAACTCGGCATGGGTCTACAGTGAGTGTGAAGCTATGGTGCGGATGCGGACAGTAATAGCACTTATGTGACGTAGCGTCATGTTCGCGTCGCAGGCTCAAAATACTATGTGCAGTATGCTAGATTTTACGAAACTATTGATGTGTTTGTGTGTTATAATAGTAGACCTGCATTTTGACATGGGCGAATGTGTTGCATCTCCTTGCATCTACTAATAGCAAATGAGCTTTCAATTTATTAATTTACCACCTGGAGTGATGAGGCACCCCAATGCAAAAGAATAGTAAAAGAACAAAACAAACAAACAAACAAACAAACAAAAAACAACAAAGCTCAAACAAAAGGCTTGGTAACACTTTATTTGAAGATGTCTACCTAACAGCGACATGAGCATATCATATTATTCATTGATATTTATGACATCATGTCATTAAGTGTCAGAGATCTTTTTCCAAAAAAATGGTTGGATGTACGTAGGCCTATGTGTTCATGAAAGCGAGTGAAATGTTGGCATGGTTTTAACAGTATGTGTGCACCGATCTGTTTAGACACATGCAAACTAACTACACAGCATTAAGAATGGTATCGCAAAGCATGACATCACAGGATTATTGGACATGAATGATTGCAACAGTAAATGGTGTCCGACAGTTCAAATGGGCCACCATTACGATGAGGTGAAGTTGCTGCCTCACAGTAACACTTTATTTGGTAACACTTTATTTGAAGGGGTGTGCATAAGACATGACATGACATGACACCTGTCATAAAGGTTAATGAATGTCAATGACGGCTGTCATTAATTTCATTCGGTAAATTATGTCATGTTTTACTGTCAACTTGACATTGTTTGGGATGTCTTTGTTATGACAAGTTGACATTCACCAAGATGACATAGGCTGTCCGTGTCTTTGTCATGACAACTTGACATTAACCAAGATCACATTGCCAGTAAAAATCTTTGTCATGACAACTTGACATTAACTTAGCATGACCTGCGTGTGACTTTCGCTATAGCCCTGAAGTAGCCCAGGCTTGGACCTGTGAGCACCTGGGATTGGGGTGAAGACACACTAGTGAACCAGGCTGCTCTCTCCTTGGGGACTCCAGGGGTAGCCTTGCTAACACGCTTACTGCACAGCTATCAGCTGGTTATCGTTACACAAAATAACTTACCTTTCACTTTCAGCCATCTCCAGCAGTTAAGACTTGGGATGAAATGGCTTGGCTTTGTTTGAACTTGATGTTAAATGGTCTTGTCATTGTCTGTCTTTGCACCATCATGAATGCAACTTTGCCTGCCATGACACCATTATGAATGTGTCATAAACATCTTCTTTGAGCTCAAGTAAAGTGGTACAATTTCAACTACTCATTACTAGGTCATTAAGTGTTACTACACTTTAAGATCCTTTACTAACACTAACATGAATTTTATTACCTGCTAAGACACCATCATGAATGTGTCATAAATATTTTTTTGAGCTCAAGTAAAGTGGTACAATTTGGACAGTTCATTAATGTCATTAAATCTTACACTGGCAGATCCTTTTAAGAACATGAACCACAAAAACACACAAGAGGAGTAAATTTAGTTATTTTATGATCTTTTGTCCTTTGTTACAACATTCTTTAATGCAGTCCTGCAATTAAGTGCGAAACTGGCAGATCCTTTTATAACTATCAACTCCAACAACACACAGGTCAAGCAAATTCAGTTGTTTTAATTTACCTGACCATTATTTAAACATGTAATAACAGAAAAAAATAAATAAAAACCTAGTACTGAAAAAGGGCAACTTGTCTTTCAGTTTTGTGTTTCAACAACTTCCTCAAACAAATTGTAATGGGCAGAGCAGATGTCCGACTACGCCACCCAATTAAAGAGCTGGGCACTCTCAGTTTTACACGCAGGTTCTCAAAATTTGGTGGGAGCAACAGAACAGACTCACTAAACAACAATTATATAAAAACAAGTTTATTTATTAAATACAAATATTTAAAAAGCAAAGAAAAATCAGTCCTTGTGGGCCCTGCACACACTTAAGAAGCCCATGAAAATCCCAATCCAACAGGCCAGTCAACAGTCCGGCCACACTCAGCAGCTTCCCAGTCGATATCCCCTTTGTAAGCACACTGCAGCTTCCACACACACACTCACAACACGCACACAACACACCAGAGGGACCACCAATGACCACAGCAGAAGGAAAAATCACAGCACCAAACACCCCAAAATCAATCACAGGTGAAACACTAAATAACTTAACACACAAGTCCACTGTGGCATAAGGTGGAACATTCAAGTTTGCTGTGCATAAAGGGCTGTAGGACTTGATGGGTAACACTGCAGTCGAACTAGGAGGAGCAGATGCAGCACTCACCATCAAACTGGGAGCAGACGTGTCTAGCTCCCAGTCCTGTTGAAAAACACCAACTGTGGAGGGCAGGAACTCTGTTGCCAAGAACAATCAGGCAGCGGTCCGTGGTGTAGGTGAAGAGACGAACTAGGCGAGCAAGCCCCAGACAACCAGTGTGCCGATAGACAACTGCAAACAAGTTAAGCACAGCACCAAGCACAGCCACAGTCACAGTAACTCCAGGTTCAAACAGCGAGATGCAGGGAAAAGAGAAAGCAGCATACACGGCTCCAAGCTGAACAGGGAGCAACACGCAAATGCCCGTGTCCAGTGTCTCATGAACTCACTTCCAATCAGCCACACGTGTGATCAGTCAGCCAGTCACTTAATGCTGATTAGCATAGAAGCAGGTGGAGGGCGGCTCTGCCCAACGAGCCAATCCAAGTGGCAATCAAATAGTTTAGGCAAATAAAACAAACTAAGTAGACACAGCAAGGTAAATTTAACAGGCAAAGTAACACAAATAAAGAAACAAAGTGCACACAACAAAAGAAAGAATATAAGAGAAAAAAACATCCAATAACTCACCACACCACTATGGATCCTCTGACACAAAGATACCATGATGTATCTACAACACAGAAGGAAAAGGGAATGAAACATGAAATAACAATAACAAAAAACTTCACAGAGAAAAAAAGACAGTCATCTTAAGTGTACTTATAGACTATTGGAAGGAGTTTTCCTCTTTTTTTCCTGTGTCGTTGTGTCAGCCATGCCCTTCGTTATGGCCTTTGTACAGTTCTCTGCAAACTGGAGATTGTCTCATTTTCTTCATGCTGGGAGAGGAGATCCTTGAACGTGTCTGGGAAAATAATTGCCAGTTCAGCAATTACAGCTGTTCTGGCAACTGTGTTGCGGTCAACGTTGATCTTGGAGAAGGCTTTTCTCATGGACCTGTATATGTGGAATTTCTTTAAAGCAGTCTTGTAGCGGTGGATGACTCCCTCTATTGTGGTCACTTAAAAATAATAATGAGTATAACTGTAAGCATTCTTGATTTGGCCCCTTACATGTAGTACTAACTGACTGCAAAAAATGTAAGAAACAAGCTAGAAGCCTAGGTTAGTTGGTGAACCCACTTTCAACAAATTATGGTCAATCTAACATTGACAGTATCAGATTGGTAGCTATTGCACACACACAGATCAAGGGTATGCATCCTCTCACCTAATTCTTGGATAGACAGTAAATAAACACATTATCCAAAACACTAACATATTCAGTCTGCTTGTTCATTACACTCCTTTAAGGCTGGTTATATTAAACACCTATCCTATTCTGCCTTTACCGGCCAGTACAGAGGATACACAGTGAGTAAGTACAGGAACTATTGTGCCTTAACTGTCTGAGAGGCTACATATTACAGAACCCTTCTAGGCTGAAGATGGTAATGATGGTCAGTAACTATACTTACTTCTTGAACGGCTGGTTAGTATGTGGTGTTTCCTGGACTTCTTGGCCTTTTTCTTCTTTTTTTTCTTCTCCTCCTCTTCTGAGGATGATGAGGAGCTTGACTGTGTCAATGAAGGTGGAGAAGAAGTTGCAGACGAAGTTACAACCAGAGGAGTCTTTCCTGAGCCTGTGAAAAAAGACGGGAAGTTTTTTTTTTAGCTGTTAGGAAGACAATTGCAATAAAGACACTCTGATTAGGCTTATCCATACTTACACTCTGTTCCTGGAAGAGTATTTTACTCCCTCTTATTCCTCACTAAACATCTACTCTTTCACACCTACTACAGCCCAAATAGTGCTAACACACCTGATGTGCTAGGAGATGGAGATGCCTTGGGGTGACCCTTGAGTTGGGCTACTAAGAAATCTTTGTCATTTCTCAGCTCACTGTTGGCTTCCTCCAGGTGTTTAATGCGGTTCTCGAGGTATGCAATCTTCTGTTGATCCAACTTCTGTCTTTCTTTTAGCTTGGCTAACACCACCGCCCCTGTTGGAGACACTGCACACAAAGGATTTGTTAGAAATAGACTGACATTGGTTAGCAATATGCAGATTTAGTGGCAAACAAGTATTTAAGATTCAGAGTCACTAGCCATTCAGCCTTCATTAGCCATTTGGAAGATCTACATTGAGAGCCATTTTAATGACAGCATAAAATGTATCACTATTGTAGTACTACTGAAGTATTCAATGCTGGTAAGGCAACTCCCTATGGAGGTTCATGAGGTTATATTTAAACACCATATATATAATGTATGTAATGATTATTATTATGGTTATGATTATTACTTTATTTAAATAAGTGTGTGGGACAGACAGACAGATGTCCCTTGCCTTTATACATTGATAAGACCTTCAATTACATCTTTCAGATACATCCATAAATTAGTTAAACAGAACTTGAGGTAATGGCAAAGTCCTATTTAAGCTATATTTATTCTGAATATTAGGCTATTAATCTGGCCTTTGCCACTTGTAGGGTATGTGATAACACTTGTCTGCTAAGTGTAATGTAATGTAATGTAATGTAACACTGGCGCCAGCCGTAAAGACTAGCCTATTCAGTACAGCTGAGGACATCTACAGCCCACGTTAAATTGCTGTGGGTAATGGCATCAACATTTGACTTTTCTATTAACCTCACCTAGTAAGGCGATGATTATCCACGAACAGAACGTACATTGATCTATCTAAAAAGCGGGTCCATCAGCCAGTCGGATATCATTTTGTATTAATATTTCCAGTATGAACTGCGGTCAGGTTGGTTGAAAACGCTGGGCGAGCGAGGATCGTTTCTGCTGCAACTATTCTACATGCATTTGGCGGGTGCTAATTGCAAGCCCTGGATCATGGTACACTCACTGATTTAATGTAATAGGACACATAATGTTACCATTCACTTTAAACCCAGTCGGAGAAAAATATATCATACATACCCAATTTTCTCTTGTGTTTGGTTTTGCGATTATTGCGAGGAATCTGGAAAAACAGTAGGCGTTCAGACACTCAGAAAGGCAAAAGGAAAATAGTTCAATGGATGTGTAAATGGGGAATCCTGAAGAGGAGGATGAAGTGTGCAAAATGCAATGGAAGCATGCACCTGGAAAAATGTGATGTTAACATGGATTACGTTGGTAAGTAAAGCTTTACTGTTTAAGAAAATAGATGTTGGCAAGTCTTCAGCAGTGAAAAATAATGTAGTTGTGGTGGATTATTTGGTTATGTTGCTGTATTAAGGAACTATTGAACAGTATAATATGGGCTTGCTTAATAATCAAAAATAAGGTGCCTGCCGTTTATGTGCTATTTTTCAGTGTAGCCCTTTTCTGCCCTCAGGGTCTGTAAGCATTACAAAAGTTCGCCGCTGTCTGTGCGCAAGGGCTCAATATTCACGCAGTCTCATACTCCATTGGCAAATTGGCTTGAGTTCATACTTAGGTAAGTTACCTTATTTAAATAACATCATTTGCCCATCTTTTTTCTTAAATAAAAATACAGTAGAATACATGTAGTTGTGCCATAGGTTCAGTTTTCTTGGATCACTTTTTTTCACTACCTTCTAAAATATGACCTATGACTACATAAAATAACACTTAAGAATAGTGTCACCCCCTCATGTATGTGTTGTATTGCTCATGGAATTGCTCACTTGTTTTACATGCTCTGGAACAGTATTGCTGTTACTCAGTTGTGCTTTAATTCCCCGTGAATTTTCCTTGAAGGGACTAATGGCTATTACCATACACAAAATGTCAGAATTGTTGAAACTATTTGGCTGACCAGCTATTTTAAACTCTAATATTTCATGTCAAGCCCTGTCTTTGTGTATCTGAATTCAATTTTTTACCTTTTAGGTTTGCACAGGGTTTGCAGTTAAGGCAGCTGGACCTAATCACTGATGGGGTAGCAGCAAGCTCCAAGACACTGACAAGCATGACAAACGCACTCAGAAAGGTTGGTTCATTACCAGCTCTGTTTGAAGCAAGTGATTTCAGTGTGTCATATGTGACATCCCACTGTAGAGAACTGGATTAAACACATCATAACTCCCATACATACATTATTAATGAATGTACATACTTAGTTCATAAACTTATGCAAATTTATCCAAATTCAGGCTACTAATGTCTCAATTCTACATTTCGAGGTATATGTAGCTGGCCTAAAGCGGCTAAGGAAGAGAGGAATGAAAATTGGTGGTCGTCATCGATTTGTTGTTGTCGATGAGCAAATTTGCGCACAACAGAAAGGTAGGCTGTGTATTACTGTACAACTGTACACTCTCTGACATTATTATTTATGTTAACTGTGATTTAATACTACTGCAATGTTTACTCAAAGAGCACCAGTGTGCTTAATGACTGAAATAAATACTGTTATAAGTTTTTTTTTCTCTTTCTCTTTTTTTCTCTACTGTTTAGTACCATCGTGGCTGATGTGGCAAACACTTGGCGTCCTGAACGCCAATGGGTCTTTGGGATGCTGGAGGTTGATGGTACGTCCCGAAGACCTGTTCTGAGACTTGTCAGGGACCGTTCAAGGAAGACCCTTATCCGACGCATTATGCGACATGTAAAACCCAGAACATCAATCCTGACGGATGAATGGCGTGCATATAAGGGGCAGCTTTCCCGGCACCAGTTTTCTGTCTGCCATAAAGTAAACTTTGTTGACCCAGAGACTGGTGCTCACACGCAACATATTGAGCGTGCTTGGCAGAATTATAAAACTGAAATATGGCGTCATAGAGGCAATCACACTCCTGAGTCCCTTAAAACACACCTTAAGATGACAGAGTGGCATCACTGGTTAGGTCTACGACATCATTATGGTTTCTTGGGCCGACTTTTCCATGACATTACAAAACATATCAAATAATGAAGGGATATGGAACTGCTTTGCTTATTTACATTATTTACTTAGCTATTATTATTTTGAGTGATCACAATAGAGGAAGCCATCCACCACTACAAGACTGCTTTAAAGGATGTTGTTATAAAGGACAAAAGATCATAAAATAACTGAATTCACTCCCTCTTGACTTGTGTGTTTTTGTGGTTCATGTTCTTAAAAGGATCTGCCAGTGTAAGATGAATTGACATATTAATGAACTGTCCAAATTGTACCACTTGAGCTCAAAAAAAATATTTATGACACATTCATGATGGTGTCATAGCAGGTAATAAAATTCATGTTGGTGTTAGTAAAGGATCTTACAGTGTAGTACCACTTACTGACCTATTAATGAGTAGTTGAAATTGTACCACTTTACTTGAGCTCAAAGAAGATGTTTATGACACATTCATAATGGTGTCATGGCAGGCAAAGTTGCATTCATGATGGTGTAAAGACAGACAATGACAAGACCATTTAACATCAAGTTCAAACAAAGCCAAGCCATTTCATCCCAAGTCTTAACTGTTGGTCCTGCCACAAAAGGAGATGGCTGAAAGTGAAAGGTAAGTTATTTTGTGTAACGATAACCAGCTGATAGCTGTGCAGTAAGCGTGTTAGCAAGGCTACCCCTGGAGTCCCCAAGGAGAGAGCAGCCTGGTTCACTAGTGTGTCTTCACCCCAATCCCAGGTGCTCACAGGTCCAAGCCTGGGCTACTTCAGGGCTATAGCGAAAGTCACACGCAGGTCATGCTAAGTTAATGTCAAGTTGTCATGACAAACATTCTTCCCAGGTATGTGGTCTTGGTTAATGTCAAGTTGTCATGACAAAGATTTTTACTGGCTATGTGATCTTGGTTAATGTCAAGTTGTCATGACAAAGACACGGACAGCCTATGTCATCTTGGTGAATGTCAACTTGTCCCAAACAATGTCAAGTTGACAGTAAAACATGACATAATTTACCGAATGACAATTAATGACAGCCGTCATTGACATTCATTAACCTTCATGACAGGTGTCATGTCATGTTTATGACAATTGTCATGTCAGTCTTATGCACACCCCTTCAAATAAAGTGTTACCCTTTATTTTAAGGGGTCTACATAAGGGTGACACGAGCCTAATCATAAACATTAATGACACTTCATGTCATTGTTGTATCATAGTATTCACAATACATGTCATTTCATGTTTATAACAGGCCTTTTGTCACCCTCATGTAGACCCCTTCAAATAAAGTGTTAAAATTTATTTATTTTATCTAGTGTAGGCCCTATACAGCACCATAAAACTCTACCTCACAGCCTCACCAATCGATTTTGGCTTATTACTATTATGGCACCGCACACACGATGCCAGAGGGCAAAGGGCAGGCTCATTTCCGTGGGCGCGTAAGGACACGTTCGATTTCTAACACTTAAAGCCTTGTTTGCTAATAGTTGATAAAATAAGATTAACATTTTGCCAAATTCCTCTGGGGAAGATCTCGTGATAACGGAGTTACATTGCCACTATATTTTGAAATGCCATGTTCTGAACTGTTTGAAAGCAGTTCTCATTTTGTCTTCATGGGGGCCCCGCAATAACCGAAAATTGTGCACAGTGTGCATAGTGTTCCTGCAGAATACTTAAACTGGGCATATGAGGCTTACATGAGATTGAGAGAGAGAGAAAGCGAATACATACCTTGATCCAGAGATAGAGGCTGAGTAAAAGCCTCGGCTGAGATGGAGCACAAAGAGGGAGAAGATGAATACCAAGAGAGAGAGGAACTCATTGTGGGTGTAAGTGGAGGCCCTAAAGGATGAGCTGAAAGGCACAGTCCCGACAATTGTGCTGCTGCCTGCACTCTTCTTCTGACAAGATGGACTTTGAGCTCTCCATCTCATCTTTTGTTGAAAAAAAAACACCCAAAACATTACAGGCTGCTTATATGTGAAGAAACGTGCATAACTCTGCATAACACTTTGTAGTATTGTGCTGTATAAATCTTAAAGGTGCCCTGCTATACATCTCCCCTAATTTCTCCATTAATAACCCAGGTTAATACACTGATTTTGCAAAATTTCTTCATCTATGAGGTTTATACATGGATGAGGGCTATACAGGATTGCATTTCTTTTCGTCATTCTAATTGATCTGATCTGATTTTGATTCAATAGGTAATGTGTAGTAAACTGAGGTTAAAACAAGGATGAGGTCAATACATGCTTTTGTTTTTTTAGTTTGCATAAAACACTGACCTGAGGTTTATACATGGTGCGGCTTATATTCAGGAAATTACTGTATATGGCTTTTCAAATTGTCTTTTGAGGTCTCTAAAGATGGTATGTAATTGTAGTTAGGCTAAACAGTCCAAGGAGACCTTAACAACACTTTATGAAACCTATTCAAAAGCCCTAGAGTAAAGCACATTGTTTTTCAGCTTATGATAATAAGCTGTGTTCTGATTCATTGCTGTAGTATGTCAGCTTTGCAAGGCATGTAAAGGGAATAGGCTATTTACATTAGTTTGCTAATGTCAGAATTGCAAGGGATGAAGAACTAAAAGTGTTGGAATATTAAATTGCAGAGTAAACAAAGACTATGATAAGCACCTCCTCCAATTGCTTGAAGACTGTAATTGGACACTTCACAATGGCTGGTAATGTGTAGGGTTTCACACCAGCCATTATAACCAGATAACTGCTTCGTTATCGTTGGGCTATTGTTACAACCACAGGTTAAAACTTATGAAGCCCATTGTATTCACCAAAGTTAACAAGTCTTCTTTTTTCTAAATGCGCTGGACACAAATAATAAGGGACTTCTCCAAAAATTCACTGCAGCCATTTGTCCCTAACCTCCTGTTATTCATCACACTAAAATAAGATGTTGCACTTCTGCCTATCATCTTTCTTTCATGGACATTCAGTGATCTTGCATAGTTAGGATTTCATGGCGTAGGCACTAATCAAATACAGGAGAGCGTGAATTGGGCAACAATGCAGTGCCATCAGTCACTGTCTCAAGCTTGGTCTATCCAACATAAACTTCATCTACTTTTTTTCAAACTGGCCTGATTTCTCTGTTAATTTCTTCATTGGCTATTGCAGACAGTAATGATTTTATTACATTTTCATATAACTCAAACTCATATAGACCTATCATACTTCAAAAACAACAGGTAAAAATGGTTTTGTGTGTCAGGGCATTTTTAAAGGTGAGGTCAGCAGTGCTGGTGTCCATTTCCCAATACTACAGGTGCTATTCAGTTAGCAACTTATTGGTTTGCAATAGGTAATTGTAATTCACAACATTGCTAACTTAGTTAGCATCTATGGTTTTAGGAAATGGGGTAACAGAGACTTTGTTTATGTGTGTAGGCCAGAGAGGTAGCTCATCAGAAATTGTTCATGTTCGGACATGACAGGCTTCTTCCACTTTGCTTGTTTCCTGTTCACAGATCCTGTGAATCATGAGATCCGGTGTTTTCACAGTTTCCTCAGCTAGCGTTAAAAGATTGTAAGGGGACATTACCTGCATGTTGTAAAAAGTGTTATGTATTTGCAAATTGTGACTGCTGATTCAGGAGAAGCTGTCTGGGATGCTGATTCAGTTTATTCATTAAAAAGTTATTGCGATGTGAACTCAAAGGCCAATCAAATTTCACAATTCCCTGCTTGCTTTTGAAGCTTGTCCTCAGTGTTTTGTTATTCAAAGTGTTATTCATCTATGTACCATGACCGAACCATCCCAGTTTGTGTATGAGATGTTGTGTTTGGTATGAAATTAGCAGAGTGATTTTCGTCTTGTAATTAAATTAGTGCTGATTTGTGTGTGACTGTGTCAGCATGCAGCACCTTTCAGACACTCGGCACTCGTCCCTGGCAAGCAGAAAGCTCAGCGAGGACAGGCATTACAAAACCTGTTGAAGAGATTGGTGTAACAAGTGTTAATGCAAGTCAGTGATTACATCATATGTCACATGTCACACAAATGTCTCATAATATAACTCAAGCAGGAAGGACAGTCTCTCTCTCTCTCTCTCTCTGTCTCTCTTTTCTTAGGTTATGATTCAGTTTCATAAATATATTATGCAGAACTACGAATAAATGAGGCCTGCAGGAGAAACAAAATATTCCTTTGGAAATGTGCTTATTTCTAATAACTGAATTTGCCAAGAAAGAAACCAGGCGTGGTAAGTAAAGGTAGCTTTTGTAGGTGCTTGCCCTATTGGATTGACTTGTCAGTGATTCAGTACCTCCTTGATGTGGTTCCTGTGACCCCCCCCCCCACACACACACACACACACACATACATACATACAACACACACACATATACACACAGACACACACACTCCTACCTCACCATAATACATCTCTTCATGAGTTACCGTGGCAACCATGTGGTAACTTGCAGCTTGTAGAGGGTTGTCTTGCCCCGATTCACAGCAAGTCCTGAATCCCCACTGAACTCTCCACTTAATAAAATCATATTATATATGTTTCCTAACTTATTCAGTTCCATCAGCCAGCAGTGGAAAAATGACCAAGGAATAATCTGTATGCGCAAACAGTGTATTGCCTCTGGGTATGTAAACTGAAAGGGAGTTGCTCTTTCCCTTATCTCTTAGCATTGGCTGCTGTTTTGCTTTTCGGCCTAATTTTCTTGTTCTTATTCCTACTGTTAGCACTAAGCAATGCTGAACAATATAGGGCTGTGGGTTGCAGGACTTTACGTAAAATGACTTTACGTAAAAAGGTGACATTCATGCAGAGGTAAAACAAAATATCACATAAAACATAAATCTGCATTAATACTTAAAATCTTGTCTTTCAGGATTTTTTTTCTTGTCTTTTCCTTCTTTTTTGGCAAATTATGATAACAATTCCTGACAAAATCACAACATAATTGCTAATTATCTCTCTCTGATACTCTGTTTCCCCTTCAACATCATTTCTTTTCACTGCTATGATAAAGTGTCAGATTGCTTTCAGTTCTCAGGCAGCTCTCCTGTCTCAATGACAAACAGCAGAGCACCTTACAAGTCAAGCTTGTTTCTTTGCACTTAAAGCCTTGTTTTCTGATGGGTTTGGACAAGCTGTGTAGCCACCATGCTGGTGTCTGGTTAAGTTAAGATGCAGAGAAACAACAAAGCCAGGCATTCACAGTCTCTCCCAGAGCAAACCAGAAGCCAAACCCTTCCTCAACCCCATCAGTCAGCCAGGCTAGCCCTCTCAGGACAGCTATACACCAACGGGCGGCAACGAACCGTCATTACTATGCATTACACACACACCACTCGCGCCAAAGAATAAGGCAGTGAGACAGACAGTCTCCCACACAGACACACACACACACAGAAAGGTAAAAAGAGAATGGGAGATATGACAGAAATTCAAACCCACAGAAAAGAGCATCAACTGATAAATGATTCATCAGGATGATCATTGGAGAAAGTGTGTGTGTGTGTGTGTGTGTGTATGTGGTGGGGGTCTAAAGGACGGGTAGCAGGTAGAAAGAGCGGATGAGACAGTAAAGCCATCACTGCATTACTGCACTGCATCAGAGCTCTTTGAGTGAAAAGGATATCACAGAGAATAAAACATAGTAAAAAAAAAAGCAGAGGTGCACGGACAAACAGGCAAGGAAAAATAGACGAGTGACTCAGATGGACTTAAGGGATTATTGGGGAGTGAAAGAAATGGAGAATAGAAAATGATTATAAACTAATATTGAAGATTGTGTGTGTGTGTGTGTGTGTGTGTGTGTGTGTGTGTGTGTGTGTGTGTGTGTGTGTGTTGGGGGCATTAAATAACCTTTCGATTAGCAGCCCAATCTATTTCTCTTTAACAATCCAGAGATTTTGTCTGTTGTGACCTTTTAATTTCATCTATACACCAGTTTAACTGTAAACTGCCACAGGCACTTGGCCATTGAAACTCTCGCTTCGCCTCTGCTGTGTGTAAGTCAATGTCCATGCTCCTATGCCAGTGGCAGCCCTCAGTGGCCATCAGATAGCTAGTAATTCATGCAGAGGTGCATGATGGGAGACTCTGGGATGGTTCACTGGCTATTCCACATACACACACTACTAGATACATATCAGACAACAGCAAGGGTTTCACTGTGAATATACTGAATAAGTAAGATATTCAGGCAGGGCAGCAACACATTCTAAGTCATCTGTTAAAAGAGTTCAAAAAGTTAAAAGGATTTTTTCACCCCTGATTGCATTTCTATCACAGTAGAGAGAGGACAGACTTATTTATGGTGCATTTAGTCAAAGGCGCTCAATTTATGCAGTATCCCACACACGCCATACTGAGATGCCTATGTTGCACTTTAGAATTTGATATCAAAGTCTACAGGCCTGTGATGGAATACCTCCAGCCCAGTTGAATATGCTCATGTACGTGGTTTGATAACATTTTATGCACACTTTCAATTAAAAAAAAAGATGCCATTAATGTTTTCAAAGGTGTTGGATGGCGTTGGATGGAGTAATCTCCAATATAAATGCAAATGTATGCCAAATGGTGGTTGGTGGCACAGTGTAATGATGGGACTGCTTCCATCCTCAGGACATGTAAGAAATGCAAAGAGGGCAAGAGGCAGAACTGATGTACTTTTGTACATGTTGGCCATGGGCTATTTCAGGGAGTCCACAGAATATGACAAAAAATGAGTAGTCTATGTTATCATCTTTGAGCACTTCTGACACAGCATACGTGCATGGGTGCCAATCCCACAAACACACACATGCATATGCATGCGCGCGCGCGCACACACACACACACACACACACACACACATACACAATTGGTCAAAAGCTCTCTTATTTTGGCTCAAGTAGCTTACTGGGGGAAAAGACTCCAAACTCTCAAAATTCTTTCCTGTCTTTGTTTTTTACAGTAGGAGAAACAGGTTGTATTTCAAATTTTGCTTTAAAAGAATTGTTAAATCTCTCCTTTTTCACAGTTGTGACACAAATCAATCTCAAATCTCATACAACAAAGCAGTCCTGTGATATAGTGTGTGCTTGCGTGTTAACTCTTATCTTGGCTCATGGGCATTGAATTTGAGACCAGGTGAGTAATGCTGATTTAGAAAAAAAATGTGATTATTACTGGATGAAAAACGTATCAATATCAAGGCTAGTTATTAACTGTATACCTAAGGAACACGGTGGTGTTAAATATGAAGCTAACCAGATTTCTCACCAGTTTTGACAGAAGAGGGGCAGCTGATGACAAAGTACACTGTCCGGGTTAATTTTCAAGAGGTTCGATGCCATTATGCCTGTTATTATAGGCATCACTCACTCCCTCTTCACACAGAAGCACATGAGGGCATTTCAATAGCTTAATTAAACTGGATTGCTTTGATTCTTCACCTTGTGTGACTTTATAAATGGAAATAGACACGTAATAAGTGCAATTAGGCATCATTAGTTGCACGGCTTTGTGTGGGGTCTGTGCACCAGAGTTACTGAAACACTGTGGTGAAGATACTCTTTTAAGTCTTAACAGGAGATTTTACCATGGAAAATGCTGTTGCTGTATCTTATTGTGAAGCCTACCGTATATATATATAACATGGACCTATACCGTCATTCTAGCATAATAATCAAGGAAATTTCAGAGAAATATAAAATGTTTCTGTGTGCAGGAGCAGCGTTAGTGGAAAGTGATGTCAGTAGTGCTGTCATTAAGCTCATTTAGGTCATCAACCATCTCTAGTGTTGTTTTCTGTGTCCTGTTTCAGTTGCTCTTATATGGCTGTCAGCGGAAGACGACCAACCTGAGAGTATCGGCTATGTTTTTCCATTTCATGGGGCTTAAAACCATCTGTTGACATTATCTGACGTGATCAGTGTAGGCCTACTCTGAAACATTAATGCCCCTCTTCATTCCACATGGAAACGCATTATACAGGCAGCAGTTCTCATGGCAACCTTTAACAGTTTATCAGCTTATGAGAAAGAGGCTGCTCTGTTGCTAAACTGATGTTTGAGGAAAAGTTGCAGTTACGTAGGCTGGTGTAGCAAGTAAAGAGACCTTAGTCAAATGGAGTGGCGTGGGCAAAATCCAAGGACTTCCACTGACAAAAGGAAAAAGTTTTTCAAGGGCTGTCTCAAAAATTGCTGGATCAGCAAAGGCTTTAAAGGACCTTTGTGTGTGTGGTGTCACAAGTCTCAAGGAGAGTCTTTCAAGAGTTTTCAAGAGTGATTCATGTCGGCTTCCCTAAAAGAACTGCAGTGAGAGGTATTTGATGCTGTATTGATTTCACCTCCTATCTAATATTTTCATCACAAACTTAGTCAGTGGTTTGTGCATCACTGCTAGGCTAAAGAGTTCTACATAAGATGACTTTGTGCTAAGGAAGTAGAGGTTAAGTTCTTCCAGTAGCATGTGATTAGTGGACAGGCCCCTATGGCCACTATAGCTAGTTTTTCACTCACTGGAGATCTAATTCCCACAGGCTGGCTCCCATGAAGTAGCCTGCCAAAACCTAACACTGATGTGTCAGTCTGAGGCAAATTTACCCTGCGGATGGGTAAAATGTTTGTTTGTTGTCAATTATTGCCCCCTGCTGGATAAAATGGAGAATGAGTCTCCACCAAATTTGAAGTTGATAAGCTGCCAAGTTATCGGCAGTTATTTCTACAGTTTGCCCCTATGTGTACTGTTACAGCCTACTCCCGCATGAATATAGGTCCATGTCCAGACCTTAAATCACCCAAAGGCTCGTTTGAACTTGGTACTCATTTGATTTTGCTCTGCAGGTTAGTCTGTTGTATCCATATTGCAACCATTTGCATATCACTAAAACCCCAGAAATCACTTATCCAACATTGGGTGGGCTTTATATAGTGCACACCCAACAGTGGGCTATGCATTAAAGCATGGGCATGCATCCTCATTTGACTTAGGTAAACATCTGCATCTGAAAGATGTTTGCAGTACTTCTGAAATGAGCTTCTGTATACCTTGGAAATGGTAAGTCAATGACTCGACTCCAGATATCCAGTCACAACTGAGGTGCAGTCAGGCAGGATTTAGAAACATATCCAGAGCTAAGCTCCTTTCAGCTTGTGAGTTTGTAAATCAAGAGCATTGATAATGCTTTTTGCAATTTTGTCGCCTATATTTATATGGCCTAGCAAACATATTTTACATTATACAATATATTACATTGTAACATTCTGTTATAAAATAAGCTTATTATAACATTATTAGGCTTTCATATAATACTAGACAGTTTAAAGTCTCAATTATGTAAACCAGTTATTTTTTATTGACCCCTGTTATCACTTTGTTTAATCTATATTTCTATGAAAATGCAGTTGTAGGCAATTGGCTGATTTTCCCTGCCATGTTTCTATGGGCCTGCTTCTGTCAACTGCTGGTCTGGCCCACTGCCCAGGCCACCTGGCAAGCTGTTCCAGCTGCAGTGCAATATCAGTGTTTGCAATTTCTGGTTAGGAAATAGCCTACTCTTGAGAAATAAACAATTATCTCCCCTCACACTCTTTCTTAATTCTAAAGCATCAACTGAGAATATGGCATTTCACCACATTGCAGGAGAAATGAAGCAGACTGTTTTTAAAGGCCTGCTTAATAGATTTGACCAGGATGCATGTTAACACATGGGAATGCAAGAAGAAAAAATATATAGCTAGTTATTGATTGTACCACACAGCGCGCGCGCGTGCGTGCGTGTGTGTGTGCGAGAGAGAGAGGAAGGGAAGGGGCATGTGGTGTGATTCATTTAGTTAAGAGCTCTGTGGAATCATAACTACATGGAAGCAGCCACTACAATTTTCCATCATAAATCAAATTCTCTACAGGACCTCTAATCAAAAACTACATGGGGAGGGGCTTTCAGGCATCTTCCTACGCATGGAAGCTATACACTAGACTCAGATTGGTCAGATTGGATATCATTGTATTGCGTACGCTCGCTGTAGAGGACAAACGAGTTCGACATAATTTGTTTAGTTTAACTTAGTTTAGGTAAATCCAAATCAAATACTTACTCCACCCTCCATCTGACTGTGACTCGCGCATTTTACGTCATGACGCAACACATTTTCCCGGACGGATGGTCGGTGCTTCGAAGCGCGATAGTTTACGAGCAGGCAGGCAATAGCAGGATGATGCCTTATCAGAACAGATGAATGTTTTGAAATTCATTACTTGAAATTACAAGGACTCTTGCGTTTTAATTATCGTATTATCTTCGAGGAAAACTTTGGTACTGACTGGTGAGTATTCTACACCAGGTTTACCAGATGGCGCTCGTTTCATTTTACTTGGCATGGTTTGGAGTTTCGTAGGACACCAGCCAGTGTCATTGGGATTAGCTCGCTACCCAGCTTCCCAGCGAGCATATTTAGGAAGCTAGTTAGCTAGTTTCGCTGTTATTTGTCTCCGCAGTTTGCGTGTCTTATGAGGTAGGCAATCGCGCAGATTTGTGAGTTACACTTCTGATAACTAACAAATTAACCAGTCAGACGTTGTGGCTGTGTCATTGTGTAGCACGCAACAACCGAGTTTACTCACGTTAACTGCAGACTGCGTTACCTGTCAATTAAGCTAATCCGATATCAAAGCAAATGGGGAATTACATCAGAGAACTGTAACAGAACTCATTTGACGTTATCTGGTGTTCATTTATTATTGCAATGTCTGATTTGTCATTTTCTTGCTTTTTACTTTCAGACGTAGCTTTAGGTAGCTCACGACGCAGCTGAACTGTAAGATGATCTGGCTCCATGGTGCTACCTGCGCCTTGTGACTCCATGGCCTCGAGTTGGTCTTCGTGGCAACTCATCGCACTGTCTGTTTAACTGTGATCTAGTTTCTCACTCAAGGCGACAGGGAGCGGCTGTTTGACTCGCTGCTGAAAACATATGCGTAAGCCTAGCAGGTAACTTCATTTCCAGAGTCACCAGATTGGCATGCTCAGACTAGTCATATTGTTGAAGGCTGATAGTTCTGTTGTAATGTGCAGACAGAACTATTGTATTATTACTATTGTATTAGACACTGTTGCGAAGGCCTCGTGTTTTTTGAACATGCAATACAATGCTCGGTGCTCATTACTAGTAAGTGGTTTAGTCTTGGAGAAGGCTACATGGATCAATAATAAGAGAGAAGGAAAACGCACAAAGGACACTAACGTTACTGAACTGCGCGCACCCTACTAGTAGTGGCATTCTTAAAGGTAGAGTTTTTGCTGACTTTGTTTAGATTTTGTCCTCACTGGTCCTCATTTTTATTCGATCAGTGTTTTCTTGTGGCTGTAAATGGTGGGAGCTGAGCCAAAAGCCAATCCACATGGTGCTTCTTATTACTGGGAAGGGAGGGACATAATTGATTGACAGTTGAGCTCATGTCAACTACCATTACCTAAAGTGTCAGCTGACCACATCTTTTTACTGCAGATACTGCAGGGATCCATAATGATTTTGTAACTTTAATACAACTGTGCGTGTGTGTGTGTCAGTGGTTTGTGTATGAGCTGTGCAGCCACTGTCTACTCCACAGGGTTGAGGCTGCCCTTCTTGGCCTTCCTCACTGCACTCCCTTGACATCCCCTGGTGACAGGTGCCAGTCCAATGGCCACACCCTTTGTCCCAATACCTGTACCGATGGAAGGGGCTTCGGGGAAGCCCCGTCGGCCTCAGAGGACTTCGTCTCTTGGCAGTGTCTCCAGCTCCTCTGAGCATTCTAGGGGTTACGGGATCACGACCCCGCCGGTGCAGTGCCAGAGTCCTGTCACCCGGGCCTGTCTGACAGGTGACCAGCCGACTGTTGAGTTCAGCACCAGCCCCCATCAGCCCATCGCCACCTCCAACTCCCCGCCAGGTGTCGATGAGCGGCCGATCACGCCCACCGTTCTGGGGTACGAGGTTATGGAGGAGAGGGCAAAGTTCACGGTGAGTTTACGGCTGTGTTGTTGACCTAGAAAGCCTTGCACTGCACTTGCTTGTACTGTGTACAGTACAGCAACAGGTGCGTTACATGTGACACAGTCAGTGTGCTGCTTTTTTTTTTAAGGTGAACATCATTTCTGCTGATCAGGCTAATGAGTGAGGAAGTCAAAGTTACAGCTGTCAGTCAACACTGTATTCCTCTCCTTCCTGGCCCTTCATTATTGCCTCTGTGATTTACTTTAACCGACAAATCCTGTTCTGTATTTTCACATTTGTTTTTTAACTTGCTGTCTGAGTTGTTTTGTTCCATTGCTGTCACTGGTCCCCACCCAAGACAACACCCCTCTGGCTGTTAGCCTTCCTATTGTGTGTGTGTGTGTGAGTGTGTGAATGTGTGTGTGTGTGTGTGTGTGTGTGTGTGTGTGTGTGTGTGTGTGTGTGTGTGTGTGTGTGAGCATATATGGCACGTGATCATACTTCTGTCAGACTGCTGAGCGCTCGCGTTTCTGTGGACTTGGTCTTTTGAAAGAGTCGGTTTTGACAATAGCACACAGCTAACAGGTCCAGTAAGGGCCTGTGTTGTCTACCCTGACTCTATATACTGTCTTGGGGAGACATTTGATTTCATTGATTTGGTGATGAGTCTCCCCTCTGTGCTTCATCAGCGGCCTCCGTCGGCCCAGCCTGAGTCTGAGTCTGAACCAGCTCCAGCACCGGCTGACCCACTTTTGCTGACTCAGTCTGTGGAATCCCTACTGATCTTAGTGTCATTACCGTAATGCAGCACAGGTCAAACAGCCACTGTTTCCATTTGACTTGGGAAGCAATGCCTTCATATAGCTTTTGAGATGGGTTTAGACTGGCTGTGTGTGAGGCCTCTACTGGTTAGAACACAGTAGCCGTAAAGGCCAAGGTCATGCCTTGTAGTTTTTGTTGACAAGAGAAGCACTGCCCTCTTCTTGCTTTCAGGATGGTTGTACACTAGCATACAGTAATAGTAATGTTTATTTGTATGTTTGTTTGTGCTGCAGGTTTATAAGGTTCTGGTGAAGAAAAATAGTGATGAGAGCTGGGTGATCTTCAGACGCTACACAGATTTTTCACGGCTTAATGACAAGGTCAGGCTTGGACACATACACACACGGGCACACACACACACATATATGTACATGTTATTGTTTTGTATGTCTATTATGTTACTATTGTCCATGTTAAGACTCTTTTACTAACTTTTTGTTCAAAGTCAGATGTGTGTGTGTGTGTGTGTGTGTGTCACAGCTAAAGGAAATGTTTCCAGGCTTCCGTCTCTCCCTGCCACCTAAGCGCTGGTTTAAAGACAACTATGACTGTGACTTTTTAGAGGACCGGCAGCTGGGTCTCCAGGCCTTCCTGCAAAACCTGGTGGCCCACAAAGATATTGCAAACTGGTATGTATGCATGCATGTTAACTTTTGTATGTGTGTATGACTGCACATGTCAGTATGTTGTTTTTTTTTAAACATACGGTATTGTCCAGTCCCTAGTTGCCTCCATCTGAAATCTCCATCTGAATACCACATATGATTGTGTGTCTCTGTGTGTGTGTTGTGTGTGTGTGTGTGTGTGTGTGTGTGTATGCTGTATTTGTAGCACACCTGTAAGGGAGTTTCTGTGTCTGGATGACCCTCCCGGACCCTTTGACAGTCTGGAGGAGAGTCGGGTAAGTAAGAACACTTATGGAAAAGCATTAGTTACTTGCTCTGGGCTCACATTCACGGCAGTGCACTGTGGTATTTCTCAGTTAACAATGATGTGCTTTTGTGTGTCATTTCCTTGGGAAAGCAACTCCACACAGGCCATTTTCTCAACAAACACTTGCCAAGGTTGTAACTTCCTTGCTCAACAAAATTTGGCCTTCTGTGACACATTAAAAACGCGTGTGTGTGTGTGTGTGTTGCCAGTGTGCCAGGTTAGATTTTCAAAGCATATTTTTGGCAGTGTTTGACAGGGGAGTGTAGACGGGATCAGAGGGCTGATTATTTTGGAATAACACCAGTCTGACACGCTCTGAATAGCCGGGTCACGAGAACAAATCTCCTGTGATTAGTTTAGTGACATAGTTCACTGTACTGTGTATCTTTAATGCAGATTTGGGTTCTCTCCCTTTCTTTCTCCCCCTCTCTCGCTCTCTCTTTCTCGTCCCCCCCCCCCCCCCAGGCATTCTGTGAGACGCTGGAGGAGAGTAACTACCGTCTTCAACAGGAGCTAGCTGAGAAGCAGAGGGAGATCAGCCACCTGAAAGGCAAGCTTCTGGAGCGGGATGAAACCATTCAACTCCTGCAGCAGAAACTCAGGTAGACTCACTCAGGGCTCCAGGGCCAGAGACTCTGGGATCGGCAGCAGCCTCTAGACAACACGCTAAGATTACTGACTGATAGATGAAGCAATAGACTACAGGATTTTTAAGACGTTCATAGAAAAAAAAATCGGTATGTTGGAGAAATTATGAAATATTGATTCACACACACACACACACTTACAGGCATGGTATATATACAGACATGCTGACATAGCTCATGTTGACATTGTCTTTCTGTGTGTGTGTATGTGTGTGTGTGTGTGTGTGTATGTGTGTGCGTGTGTGTGCGCACTGCAGTGGGAAGAGCCCGTGTGCGTCAGCTCAGGGTAGTATGAGCAGTGTGGAAGCAGAACCAGATGGAGATGCGGAGTCTTCAACCACAGAGGCCGACCAGGACACCACCCAACACAATGGGTACACGCACACACACACACACAAACACACACACACACACACACACACACACACACACACACATACACGTGTGCATGTGTTCTCCCATTTTACATGCAACTTGTTTGTCTCATCTCTGCCAGGACAGAACCCCACACAGTGTGCACACACACACACAATTTGTCTGCCAGAACAGAACCCCACACAATGTTCACACACACACACACACACACACACTCTCTCTCTCTGTGCGTGCGCATGCATGCATTAATGCGTGATATATGAAATTCTACTCATTTGTCCCATCTGTGGGTTTACTGTTCTCTGTGGCAGGTCGGTGTGCTGGTGTCGGCCTGTGTCCTCCAGCTGCTCCCCTCCAGTCATCCAGGTCACTCAGCTGGAACATTAACACAGAGGACTGTCATCTTCCTCTTCCTCATCCCTCATCCTCTTCCCCCTGCCCTCTTTTTTTTTTGCCCCTGCACTCCTGCGTCTTCTCCTATATGATTCTGATTCTGGAACTAGATGATTCTCCTAAATGATTCTGATTCTGGAGCGTTGAGCTTCTGGCTTGTGGCCTTGCTAACCCTCACTGCAGACTGGACAGAGGATGGACAGTTCCCCTTAGAACTTGCAGACATCATCTCATGAACCATAGGCTTGTGTGAGTAAGCGTGAATGTGTGTGTGTGTGTGTGCGCACGGCCGTGCGTCTGGACAACAGGAGCTTTTTTTGATCTTGTTTGGCTACTTGAAGCAGAGCAGCCTGTACCTGACCCTGAATATTTCCAGTAAGCTGTCGGGGTGCCATGCAGGGGTGGAGACTGAAAGCTGCAGCACTCCCAGTGTGCCCTACAGAAGAGACTGGGAATAATTCAACACGGCGGTGCTGCCAATCAGACTCTTCACTGAGATGCAGTCATGGTTTAGTTTGGACTAACACTGCCCTCACAGCCATCGTCACCCGTCCCACCATCACAAACACTCATGCCACTGTCCTGTCTTCAGTTATGAGACACTTGGTAATGCTTTTAAATAGATATGTTAGAAGTTAGACTGCAATGCTTGCACTGAAGACTGATATGTGTATGTATGTGAGTGTGTATGTGTGCGCACACACACTTGTGTATGTGTGTTTTTGTCTGTACGTAAATCTGTGCGTGCATGAATCCATGTATGATGCATATTTGCAGATGTTTCATTTCCTGATCTCCCCCTGTATAAGCCTGTTCAATGGTGCCTATATTGAACACTCTGGAGGCACACTACATGCTTTACTCTGCCAGTAGTCTTAATGGACAAAGCTAGTCATGCTTCAGCCTAGTAGATAACATTGCTGGGGTTTTCCTGCAGGATAACGGGGGCAATGGCAAGGCAATTTAAGCTCCTTCAGGAAACTAATTTTCACAAAGGGGAGCTGATTCTCTCCTGGCACTACAGTACATCCCCCAACGCAATTTTTTTTTTTTTGTGTGTGTGTGTGTGTGTGCACGTGTGTGAGTGTGTTTGTTTTTTTACATGTCACCACTTAAAGCCATAATTGTTTTGTGTTGGAATTTGCAAAAGAACCTTGAAAATAAGAAAAGCCATAGACAAAGCCAGGTGAGTTTGTGTGAAAAAGAAAAAAAAATAGTCTTGTTTGTGTTCACTCCGTGTCTGTGTCGTGTGGCAACTGAACTTAGTCCTGGATTGGGGCAGGCCTCTCTGTGGCCCCGCCAGCCAAGATCACATGATGCACTTTACTGCCCTGAGGGCTTCTGGGTAAACTAGTCTTGGCTTTCTCTAAAATTGTAGTGCCTTTTTCCCCTCACACATGCACTCACTCTCACTAATCTTGTGTATGTATGTGTGTGTGTGTGTCAGCATAGCTTTACTCGCACTGTGTGTTTACATTGGTGAAACACTCGGGTCAACAGCTCATGTCCTGGGCAGTGCCTTGTGTGTCCTGCTGTCTGTCCCTTAGACATCAATCATTCTTTGAGCTTCAGATATTTCCTCAGGATCTGGGGTCCATCCAGGGGCTGTCCTGTCTCCCTCCCACTGTGGCCACATCATCTGCCTAGGCCCAATGGCCACATGGTAAATTTGTGCAGTTACGACCTCAAAAAATGGTAAACCAGTTAATAGACTAGCCTGCTGACTTTGTTTAGTTAAGAGAATGAGGAGTCCAGGCTCCTCTTTTATCAGGTTTACCGATACCTTTGACTTAACTTACCCAGGTTTGCCATTTAACCACCTACTTGGAATACCCTCCTGATTGGAACGGAAAAGTGCTGCCAGCACATGCTTTTGTTGACATTTGTTACTCCTGTTTTGACCCTGAATGCCAAGATGAGGAATTTTCCCTGGCGAGAGGACAGACACCCTGGCTCCGCTCCACTGTCATTTACAGTGAAGAGGGCTGTAAGTGGAGCTCAACTCCTCACCCAATTGACCGTCAATCCACTTTCTCACAAATAAATAAGTGCTTTAGATATGGGAAATGTATTCAAGTAGACATCTTTACAGGTATGTTGGTCAAGGTGTGTTTATGTTCATTATATGGAATACAGAGTGAATGTCAACGAAGACAAAGCTCAGTGTCCCTGTACAGTCACTGCACTTAAATTTGAGCGACCCAAAGAAGATGTATTCCCCCAGAGCGTTGTTGTCTGACTCTTTATTTGTCTAGATTTTGTTCAGATTAAGTTTGATATGTCTGTAACCATAGGTCAGGAATGGGTAATAGCTGGGTTCAGGAACCCAATGTTTTGGGTTTTTTTTTTTTTTTTCAAAAGATTAATAACTGCATTGTAACTGACTTATTCCGCACCTCACTATATGTTTTCAGGTAATAAAGCGGTCAACATGTTTTTCTATGACTGTGCGTCTGATTGTGCTTGTATAACTTTTTTAGTAGCACTTGGAAATTAAACCAATATTTAAGAGCCGAGCAATGTGTTTATTTGTATGTGCATACATGCGTTGTACTAAAATAATAAACAAAACTGATCTTGTTAAATGATTTGTTTTAGAATTCAGAAGCCAAAAAGTACAGTAGGCTATCAGATTTACAAACACATCTATTATTCAGATTTATGCTGCAATTTAGAAGCCAAAAACCAAGAGTTTCACTTTCCTATGAGATGTTTTTGTTTTTTTGTTTTTTTTTCCATGCTGCAATGATGATGGAGAATAAATTATAAAATAAAATTAGTGGGGTGAAAAACAATACACATTTAAATGAGTAATCATAATATTTGAGTAAATATTGTTTGACATCAGGTCCTACTAATCACACTTCCTTTCTGTGCCATTAGAGGGTGACATCATATATATATATATATATATATATATATTTTTTTTTATTTTTTTATTTTTTTTTTTAACATGACCCTTGGTAGGAGAATAGGTAGGCTGGGGCTAAGGTTACAGAGTTTGACATACACTGACAACCAACACCAACATTTCATATACTATTTTTTTTTCAATTGCTAACATGCTTTTGTCCGATCATCAGCCTCAATTTCAAAACTCTAAATACAATTTGCACACCAACCATACGGTTGACACATTTCTTGCTCTTTTCACAGTATGTGCAGTATAGAGGTACATTTCTATAATGTTTACGTTTTCTTTTACAGGATCACCCCAAAACCAAAATTATGTATCTTATATGGCTTATTTGCAAATGTTTAAACACAGCATGCCAGATATGGAAATCTAATGTCCAAAACCTTAAATACAAAACCCTTAGGCAAAAACAGCAGCACAGTGGTTACATAGATGATCATTTTTGAATGAAGACTGAACAGATAATTGATAAAACAGAAAATGAAAAATAGATTTTCTGTTTTAGATTTTGTTTTATATAAAGGTTTCTGTGTTGTAAATCATAGGTCTCTATTCTCACTGTAACTTTTCAGAGTTTTTGTATTTGTATTGTGTAGGCTGCTGAATTCTGTAATTTCCTTTGGGATAAAGTATCTATCTATCTATCTATCTATCTATCTATCTATCTATCTATCTATCTATCTATCTATCTATCTATCCATCTATCTATCTATCTATCCTTATCAAATGGAATCGATTCCCATCCCTACTTTTTCTTCATCCTTTCTCGACTTGCGACCGCACAGCAGAGAAGCGTGATGACGTAGTGATTTGTCGTAAGGCGTATCGTGCGTGAGGTGTTTCTGTGCTGTGAACCTGCCTGTAGCGGAGAGATGGCCGCTCGCCGAGTTTAGGACTGAACGACAGGCCAAGCATCGAGTTCAGCGGCTGGAATCCCTTGCAGACTCATACTGGGTGCTACGGTCGGTCACGGTAAGTTTGTTTACAGCCCTGATTTGGCCTATGCAGAGTTTATTGTAATCGACAGGTTTCAACTTCGACAGTTTGGTCGAGGAGGATTTATTCCCCAGTCAACTAAGTTGCGCATAGCCCTGGTATTTTCTGTTGGTTTATTTGATATTGCAGACCATACTCTCTGATTTGTTTGCGTTAGCCAACTGGCTAACGTCGGCTAACCACTTTTTCTACGGCATTAAGGAAAAATGGCTGCCTTTACAAACTGCTGCGGGCCTGTCTTAGCTTAGTAGCTAGCTACGTATGTGCTGTTTTGTCGCCTTAAAACCAGGGGCTTTGTAGGAATATTGATCAAAATTAATCGTATTGACGAGAAATGGCATTGGTTAGAAATAATGCTTATTCGATTTAAGTGACATAGAAGTAATGCCCAGATGACACCCCTAGGCTAAAGATTATCTTGACAGAGAGTAAGCTAGCAGTATGACTAGTTTAACTCTCATCAAGCTTATCGACTCGCTGACTTGCAAATGTTACCATTCGTCACCATAAGTATTTCGCCAGCTCCTTTGCCAACCGAATAAGCTTCCGATCAAGCCGGTTACAGCTTACTAGTAAAACTAAACCCTACAAGCACCCGAGAAGTGATGGGCTACAGAGTTTCACATAATGTCACCCCAAAAGCCATAAGTTGTCTAGAATGGTTCGTTCTATGCCTCTTTGTTTGTTCCTTAATGCTTTATTGGGGACATTAACACTGCTGTCACTGCAAAGGGTTGTAGTGCATGCGTTTAAGATAGTACTCGTGTGTTCATTTATGAAGTCGTAGAACGTACTGTATGACTGTGTGTCAGCGAGATGCTGATTGTAAGTGTACAGAATAATAACAAGGTTTTAGATAAGAGCATCCCGAGCATTTAAATCACTCCTCCGAAGTGACGTCAGGTAGACCCCCGCAGGATTTTTTTGATGGATCTGTTGGAGATATGTAGTAGCATAGAAGTACAGAAATCACGAAATGGGGAAAGACGAGTAGGATACAACAAGATGATGTTAGTTAATATATGTCACTACAGCCTGCGTAGTCCACAGCCCCAATGGGGAATATTAGCTGTGAAGCTGTATCTCTTTTGTAAATAGCCTGCTTACCATCTGTGGCACCACAATTATTATTCAGCCAATGAACACATCATGTTTCTTGCCTACTTTGCTACATCCCAGCTGTAGTGGGTCAGACTTAACTTAAGTGCCCTTATACAGTCACCAAAGTTTGAACATATCACTGTCGTAAAACTATGTGAATGAAAGTAATTTAAGTCACGAAAGTTGTAAGTGGCAAAAGAGATGATTGTTGGTGCACTGTTAATAAGCTGTAGTATTGCAGACTTGTTCTCTTTGCTACTCCTTGTGACTCCAGGTCATTTACAGTTGAAAAACAATTGCTTTGCCTGCAGTGTGTGTGTGTTTGTGTGTGAGAGAGAGAGAGAGAGAGAGAGAGTGAGAGAGTGAGAGTGACGTACACACAGAGCCATTTATGTGGGTGGGAGACAGTGTATGAAGTGGGCAGATTGAGAATGAGGAAATGTCTTTCTGAATGATAAAATCGCTCCAAAAAAGTTTATCGAACCCTTTCTGGCCACATGAGTCCACTTGTGTAAAACTTTAACCGAAAATGAGGATATTTGCCTGCTATTCAGTTGCGTGTCTGGCAGCGTGGTACACTGCAGTAATTTCCCTGAGTGAGTGAGTGAGTGCGTGCGTGAATGAGATAGTCTGGAGGCTGTTGGTTTTCCCTGTCTTGCAGGTCTGTGAGCATGTGGGTCTTACAGAGTGCTGTTCTCTGGGCAGCTGATCCTGAAGAGAGGCTTCATTGACCGGATATGTTCGAGGCTCTGAGTGTCTTCTCTTTCTTTTTCTCACTCTCTTTATTGTGAGCTGAGTCTGAGTCTGAAGGCCTAGGTTCCCTCCCTCAGGATCTCCTTGATTAGCGCAGACTGAAGGAGACAGTACACACGTTCTGTGCACACGACTGCGCATTGTGCAATGTAGTAGACTGCAGTGCGCACTGCAATGATCATCCATACTTTTTTCTAGTTGTTTAGTTGCGCATCGGGGTCTTGTACCCTACCACAGCAACGTAGTTCAGTTACTGAACCTCAACCTTAACTAACAAGCTAGTTACATTCAGTTAACAAGCATAATAAACCCACACACTAACCAGAAACTCTTGGGACACATCCATGTTTACTCCACAAATGAATATTAGTGTAATAGTTTCACCTGTGTAGGTGAGTGAGCGCTCTGCACATGTGGCGTATGTGCGTACGGTGACAAAATCTAGGAGGCCCACGCATACATCCGCATGCTGCAATGATAATGGAGTGCTCGGTGCGCACAGAGTGCGGAATTGTACCAAGGGCTTGAGAGCTATTGCTGTGCCTCTCGCAGACTCCATAGAAGGAGCTCCCTGATGAGCTCTGATGGGCCAGGCCTGAGATTAACAGTCCTCCTGATGATGGGGTTTGTTTCAAGGTGAAACAGTGCCAGGATGAGGACTGGGGATCCCTGGGTTATTGCTCAGCATGTCAAATCTCTGCAAGAGAGATTGAGTAAGCATAGATTTGCCTAGCTAGGCTATTGCCTCTAGGAACTGCCATAAGGGCAGGCTGCGATAATCTTATACATAAGAGGTTATTGGCTTGATCACATGCAGTTGGCCCTGAAAAAGCAAATGGCCTTTAGATTGAAGAGGAGAGAGGGGGGTGATTCTCCAATCCAGACTATGGATGACTGGGATTATGTGTTTACTGGGTTTAGAAGTTTGAGGGTCATGTTAGGCTTGGGGGTGTGTGTGGGGGGGTGTTTCTATGTTTTTCAATGTGCGTGTGTGTTTGTGTTTGTTTGTGAGTAAGAGAGAGAGAGAGAGAGTGTGTGTGTCTGGGTGGTTGTGGTTTTGAGGCCCTAAGACGTGTGTGGCATGTAGATAGTTGGAGCTGTGCCACTGCTGAGCTGAAAGCTGAAACCCTGAGAAGATATTTCCAGAGCCTAGAGGCGTCCAACACAACAGGCTCAGAGAGCAGAGAACAGACTGTTTGTCATAGGACACACCAAGCTATAGGCCAGGGCCCGGGTCAGCCCCAGTCATGAGGCAGAACACTCTAAGCTGAACTGTTAGCATAGTAGCGCCCATACAACACACACACACACACACAAAAGTTGCCAACTTTATATCTGAATATTAAAATGATAAAAAACATGCCATCAAAAATATTGTTGGAGTCCTAGAGAAAAAAGTATATATGTAATACAGCAATACAACACATGAAACAGTATGAAGATAATAAAACTTTTTTTAAGACACAATAGACACAGAATGGCCTGTTTATTTTATTTAAGATTTTTTTGAATGTTTGTGGAGATGCAATAATTTGTTAGACCTATCTCTCCTCACATCAGATAGTTATTGAGTGTGTTTGTGTCATCGGTATTATGCTTAACCACTTCCTGTTGTGTGTTGCAGTGGTAACCATGGGGCACGGAGTGGGCTGAATACCCAGAGCGACGCACACACACACACACACACACACACACACACACACACACACACACACACACACACACATACACACACAACGTAAGTAGCACCATGTCAAGTCAGACTTGCTTGCAAATGCCATCAACACATCATGTACCATTTTTCTAAACACATGTATAGTATAAAGCAGCACTCCAAGAATGTTATCATGTAAGCAAGGACATACACACATTGCATTGCAGGTTTTGCTTATGTTACTTAAGTCAGCATGTTGTTCATGCACTAGTGAATCAGTTCCAAGTCATAAAAAATACCTTTGAACTGTGTGTGTGTGTGTGTGTGTGTGTGTGTGCGTGTGCGTGCGTGTGGTGTGCGGGGCGGTGTGTGTGTGTGTGTGTGTGTGTGTGTGTGTGTGTGTGTGTGTGTGTGTGTGTGTGTTTTCCAGACCTCAGTCCCCCTGTGTAGGAGATGGCCACATCGGGTGGTGAAGACTCTAGTAACGACCGTGGAGGCTTGTCTCAGCTTCATGCCCAAGGTGAATATGTTACTCTCTCATTCACTCTTAAACTCATTACAATCACTTCACTCTCTCACACTCTCTCACACTCTCTCTCACTCACTCACTCACTCACTCTCTCATTCACTACATTACTCACTAATCACTCACTCACTCACTCACTCACTCACTCACTCACTCACTCACTCACTCACTCACTCACTCACTCACTCATTCACTACATTCACTCACTCACTCACTCACTGGCCCAGCCTCAGTGTCCGCACTTACAGACTCGCAGACTTAAATGTGCATTCAAGCTAAGTTCACAAGGGTTTCAGGCTGTCCCGCTGTCAAAATTCATGAAGTGCATGAGGGCTCGGTTGCACCCTTTCTGAAACCTTTCCTAAAGTCGGCATCGCATGCAGACTTTGCTAAAGGAAATTGCTTACAGTTTGTTGTGACGTGCAACACCGAAGAAGAAGGGAATTGTCAAAATAGCACCTGTAAACCATGTACGATTACCAAGAAAAGGAAGCGTGGTTGCAACATGACTTTAGTATCGTTAATTGAAGGATTTATCACAGGTGGTGTCCCAATCATGCACACAGCAAGGTGAACACTCACAGCCTTGCAAACTCATTCAGCAACGCTCAACGCTCAAAAGCTCAAAAGCGTTTGTTAAGGCCGTTAGGGCTCAAGGCTTTGTTTGCAGGGAGGACGTTGGAACTCAGTCATTTACTACACACTCACTCACCCACTTACTCAGTAACTCTTAAACTCATTTACTGCACTTGCTCACTCAGGTTTAAACACACTCATTCACTCTCTTAAACTAGCTCACTGGCCTAGTCTCAATATCCGCCATCACAGGCTCACAGACTTAAATGTGCATTCACACTAAGTTTCGCAAGGGTTTAGGGGAGTTCCACTTTCAAAATCTGAAGTGCATGAGGGTTCAGTTTCACCCTTTCTGAGCCTTCAGCATCACATGCAGACTTTGCTAAAGGAAATTACCCACAATTCTTAGCATGGTGTGATGTGAATCACTGGAGAAGCATGGAATCATTAAAAAAACACCTGTAAACAATTTACATTTACCAAGAAATGGAAATGGAAGCGTGGTTGCAACTCGACTTTAGTGTTGTTAATTAAACGATTTATAGCAGGTGGTGTCCCAATCATGTAAACAGCAAGGTGAGCGCACTCAGCCTTGCAAACTCATTCACTGAACAGCGTTAGTTAAGTCTACCCACTCACTCTTAAATTCACTCACTCATTTGCTCACTCACTCACTCTCTCATTCTCTCACTCTCTCACCCTCTCACCTTTAAACTCATTCACTCACTTACTCACTTACATTTACTCTTAAACACATTCACTGCACTCATGCAGTCACTACACCCACTCTTAAACTCACTCACTCACTCACTCACTCACTCACTTGGGGGTCTGTGGACAGTAAAAAGTGTGGTAAGTTAATATCCTGTGTAGGGGAGTACCATTTCTGCTCTCTTTCGCTCT